>JAQSVV010000149.1:600000-1097266 GCA_036375495.1 Agrotis segetum
TTATCCAAATGCGAATAACTTGCAAAATAATGTCAATAATTCGAATGTTACAATACTAATTGGTTGATATTTATTTTTCTGGTCTCTGAAGACCCCCAGTCCCCACGCGACGGATCACGTAATCGAAAAGGCGCGACGGGTGGAAGGTTAACGCAGTCGGGTTTTTGTTTTTCGTATAGTCTTTTTTTATTGCATACTTTTTAGTTACTATTCAGGAATTATCGTTTTCCAGTCGAACCTTTAAATCGTTATATTTCTAAACTATTATTTAAAATGAAAAATGATAAAGCCAAACCTAAAGATGGGATTTTAAAATACGCAACGATACCCCACATGACTAGTTCATCGACATTTTTACGAGCTTTTGACAATATGGCGTCTGGTCAAAGATGCGCTGTGGTGAATTTTGACAACTGGCATGTCTTTACGTGACACTCGCAAGGTTAAGATGAATCGATTGATGTAAAGATTATCGACCAATCGGCCTACGCATTTGGTCTCTATAACGCCACATAGAAACAAACATACATACATACATACATAGAATGATAAACACATTACCCTCCTTTGCGTCGCGCAGTCGGGTAAAAATATATCAGTTGTAATTAATAAGTAGCTTAGTTTTCATTATTATAACTGTTTTGGTAGAACTTTGAATCTATTATTGTCTCTCAATTACCGAAACACCAGAATTATAAATTAAGTAGGGGTGCACTGGTTGGTCACTTGTGAACCACTAGAGAGCGAGGTTCCAGAAGCCAAGTAAAGTAATGGGATTTTTCATGAGAAATTTTTCATAATAGTGTCTGCCCTAACTTATGTAGCTGGTCGTGTGTTCGGGCCCAGGTTAGCATTTTATTTGACTGACTGTCTATCTTCCTCTTATAGCCGGGCCACCAATAATGCCATTCCCCTTTTATTTTCGCGATAAAAGTCTGTCAATATTCTTATATACGTCTACTAACAGGATAATAACGTCATTTCACTTAAGTTTGGCCACAGTGATACACGAAAAAGCCCTGAGGTCGAGCAATGGGAAAGTTATAGACGAGAGACGTTATAGTCGAGATGTAAATGTAAATGTATAAAGCTGGGTATCCATTACGTTCGCGAACCTCTTGCTTTCCGCGCTCCCGTAACTACCCTGATGGAGACAGTACGCAGTCCCCTTTGTGTTTAAATTACCGCCACCGCGCGGAGCGCACACCGTTCGCGTTCCAAGTTCGCAAACGTATCCACTATGCGGAGCTGTTGCAAGAGCGCGGAGCCCAAGATGTTCGTGAACATAGTGGATACCCAGCTTTATACGCCAGCACATCAACCTACCTCAGTCTCTTTTAACAGATTTTCAACATTATCAAAATTTTGAAAGGTTATAATGTTTGACTGGTAAAATTTTAACAGACTGGGACTTACAACTCGTAAGTCGGGGCCGATACCACTGGGCCACCACTGCTCTAGCGTAGCGTAGGTGTCTATACTGGGTAAATTACTTTCCAGTGCTTTAAAAAAGTATGGCGCATATCGATCGATTGTAAGACAAAGTAGTCTCGATAGAAGAATTACGGTAAATCCAGTCGCGACATATTGGACTGGAAGCAGCTTGATTGGATTTTAGATTGCACCTGGGATTGGATTAGATCAGATGTAGGTTACTATTCTATTATGTCTTTGTCTCTACGGATTTCGGTAAGTAGGGAGTGTTTCTGTTTCGTTTTAACTGAATGCAATAAACATGTTATAGGTTTAGGTTTGTGTTTGTTACACTGTTCTGTCCCACTCCTGGGCAAAGCACTTCCTCCACTCTTTCCACTTCTCCTGAAACCGTGTGTGCTTCTTCATGTTCTGAAAGAACGTATCGAGCTCCCGGCATTTTGTTCGGAATCTGTTTTGAGCTATTTTGGACTCTAAATCACGTTTGCAATTTTTTAAGTGCTTATTTGTTATTGTGTTTCAAGCACAATCTACTAGAACTTTTGTTAGTTTTTACGTTTCAGTATTACAACATAAATATTAATTGAGAGTTTAAGACGACATACTTTCTAAAAAGTATGAGCTTTTGATATAAAACATAGAATGCTTAATAATTTTAGTACTCTCGTGAAACTCGTACTTTCGTCCGAAATTTCTGGCGTTCTCTTCTCTACATCACGTTAGGGTATTATTATAATAAATAAAGGGCATAAACTTATTTAATAAGAACAACATCGTTGAAAAGTTATCCCTACTCCCCGTGTGCTGTCAAAACTTATGAATAATACTCGTAAAATAATCGGGAGTAGGGTTAACTTAAAAGTTACGAGTTATTTTCGTATGGGCTTGTACCATCGTTGGTAGACTTGCGCATTCACTTGTAACAACAAAACATCAAGCATTCGCCTAAAATGAACAGAACTAAACATCGCTTCGAACTTTTTCCAGCGAATGCTCTAGAGTCTAGACGAAGATTCAACATTTTTTGCTTCATGAAGATGTCAGACTTAATTACAGTAGGTACGACAAGAAGCTCTCCAGAATGCTCGTTAAGGTGCGACTATATAACACAACATGTTAAACAACAGTGCCATATAACATGTTTCATACTATGTGGACGCTGAATGTAACATGTTATTGTTGTGTACAGAAATGTTATAAAAAGTCACGGTTACTGAAGCGACAAGCGGCAATGGTTACATAACATTGATAAATTGCAATTTATTCTAATGTGTACAGTATTGTTTTATGTTGAAAATATTGAATAACAAGATTACACAATGTAAACGCGTTATAAAACACAAGTTATATAACATGTTACATAGTCTGTAACCTTAGAAACTTCTCTAAAACGCTCTCGTTTGTTTTTCAGTAATGTAACATCCACAAGAATGCTCATTACAAATTAATGTCCTTAATTAATGTTCCCATGTTATAATAATGACGTGTTCTTACGTCACACAAACCAACTCTCGAGATACGATGGATCTTGTTTTCATTAATATTCACTGTCTTGCCTTTTTAAGAAACGAATAATTATGTGTCCATTATTTTTAATTACTCTAATTGTTAGACTAAATAGGTTTGCAATTGGTTGATGTTGGAAACTACCCTACAATTCAAATCAAATAAAACAACAACAAATTTTATTTCAAAAATTTATATTTATTTACAATTTTCATTGACGTAATTAATAAAATCTTTGGACAAATTATCAACAATTCCAATTTATCAAAGAACATCGTGCTTTGTGTAATATTTTACAAACAAATTTGTGACAAAAATATAAATAGGTAGTAAAGATTTTATACGAATAATCAAGAAGTAGTGTTTACGAATATAATAAAATTAAACAAATAGTTTTTAATACACATATTTATGTACACACTATAATGTCTTCTCTACACTGCCGGCGATTACAGACTATCTTCTATGATCATCGTCTATGATCGTCAACGATCGTAATATGTCAGTTTTTGTACGCATCAAAGGTATTTGCGTTGACGTGCCCACACGATCGGGCGTTTTTCCATTAGGCGGCACGGCAACGGCTAATGGAAAAACGCCCGGTAAACTCTAACCAACGCTAGCGCTCGATAAACGACTACAGACAATTATGTGGACGCTTGCACGATGCCGGGATGATCATGCCGACTATAGACGGTTACACTATCAGCGATCATCGCCGATAGTGTGGAGCAGGCATAATAATACAGCATGAATCAGAAAAGTGTGCTTAATTTTGAAATAAATATTATTTTGCAAGGAGGAATTATACCATCTAAGTATATATAGGAGGAAATATACTCGTACAATTTGAACATAATATGTGACTTTGATCGACCCACTGTTGAATTCCTTGCTAGATTAAAGAGAGGCCTCTCCCCCTTGAACTTTTATAAAGAACTGGGAGGAGGCCTCTCTTTTCAGTGGTGATTGTTATACATTGTGATACCATGTACCTTATTGATAAGCAATAAATGACAATGCCAGATCCTGCCCCACCTTTCAGCCCAAATTCCAGCAAATATAAATAAATGAAAAATATTAAATGAAAATAAGGACCCTGATTACTTAATTATAATTCTGCAAAAGATGCATTTAAAAAGTTAGTGATAAAAGGATTTCGAAAACCTAAAAACCATTTCCTGTTTTCATCGCGGCCATGTGCGTTAGGTTCTCAATATGCATACCTACACGTTGAGAAAATGACTCCTTTTAATGTGTTATTGTACGGATTTAAATATGTTATATTCAGTTTAAAAAAACATTATTTTCATTAAGTGTGTTTTTTATATAAATCGCATTATGAATATACTCTTAAAAATATTTCGCATTTGAGGGTGAATGATAAGGTATAACGAAACGTTATTGACGCGGAAATACCTAATCAAAACATAGCCCTATCATAAAATATGGACTGAGCATTTCAAGTTACTTAGTAGGTACCCAAAAATTAACCGTAATCACCACCGCTTAGTTTTTTTTTTTTTTTTGTTATAATTAGCGTGACGAAAGAGAAGATCAACTTGGATGGCGCTTGTCCCTTTCCTCCTATTGCCAGAAAGTAGTATGGATAGAAACAGTAAAATATAACTCTTACTTGCTAACCTTATTTACTTCTTCGGCTTTAAAATGGCTTTCAGGTTTATTTTTCAATATTCTTTTATTTTATTTTTATTCGGGCTAGTGTCGCCAATTAGCCTTATATTGTTGCAATAGACAGATCGGTGCGCCGCGTATTGATATTATCGTTTACCATCTCGGATGACGACAACCTTTTGAACTGAAAGCTGAGAAATATAAATAAATGAAATATTATTATCTCAACTTAGCACTCGCGGTTGTCGAAATGGGAATGTGAGCTCGGCTATCATTGTGCCGATTGTCGTTACATCCAATGGCCTGATGGCAAAGGGCCTCGACGAATACCTTTCGAGGCTCCCTCTAGGTAGTTGGATCAAGGGCCTGAGTTTTTATACTAGAGCTACACTACCGGGAAATGCCTTTAATGGGAGGTTTCACGCAAAGCTCGGCTCAGATGGCACTACCAGCGCATGATGTAATTAAGTTGACATACACTACACCACAGATAATATAACTGCACACTCGATACTACACTCGAACGTTGTTTACGTTATGCGCTTATAGCGCCACTGACGGCTACAACTCGCAGTGAAACCCCCTAACGGCATTTCCCGTTAGTGTGGCCCCCACATTACAAAAAAAGTAGGCAGTTGAACAGGGTAACTAAAACAAAAAAAAATATCAATATTTACAAACTGTGCGATATTATTTTTATCTATTTACGTAAATTTATTTCGATGTTAAAATTAACTTACCTACATTTTATGTGTTAGGGTTTTCGGTGTTTCTCATTTTTCGTGCATATTACGCGTCCAGTAGAAAAAAAAAATGTTTTTATTTATTTATCATCATTACTTTTAAAGAAAAACAACACAACAAAGTTATGCTACCTATGCACTTAACATTTACAGATCCATATAACATAATTAATTAATTAAAAATAAAAATCTTTACAGATTCTCATTTCCTTCGGTGTCCATTTACTACTTTATTGTAAACATTTGTATTTTAACCGAAATAATAAATATCAATTGTTAATAAATTAACCGTACCAAGAAACTATATTAAGAACACAACTTTTACACCTAAAATAAATAACGACATTTACCAAAAATAATTAATTTTATTTCGTAAAACTTTTATCATATTTTTTTTCTGATTACCATCGGTTTGTAAAAACATCTAAACAACAGTCTGTACATGAACTTAAACGTGCCTAAAGGGCCGCACCGCGCTCCGCGCGCGTCTCAGTCACCCAGCAAACGTCGTGGCAGGCGGACGGTTGGTCGTGGTAAAAAAATACAGTCGTGTAAAGTTTCGCAGGAGGTTATTATTCTGGAACCATTCTCATTCTTATCGTCCGCTTTACTACGTGAGTATTTATAATTTTGTTTAATTTGTAGCTACTTATAATTTCTAATAATTACCTTCGTAGTTTATAATATGCACGAAATTCATAATTCTGTCATTTTTGGAAAAAATACGGATTAACGAATCAAACCTCATTACCTTCTTTCTCACTGCCTTCGTTTACCGTCGTTTTTTTTAAATTGTTTCATTACCCTCTATTATTTCTCATTACCTTCGCAGCTTTATGCCTTCATATTAAGTCTCAGTATCATTCCCTTCGGTAACGGTTCTCATTACCGTCTTATTTCGATTTTTTATTTTGTAATACTTCATTAAATCAAGTATAAACCACAAAATGTTGAAGGTTTATCAGTAAATTAATGATATCAGAAAAAAAAAACGAAGTTATTCGACAATAAATTTGAATTGTATAAATGTCTTGGAATATGCACGAACTACGCGAAACACCCTTTTATAAAATCACCGTACTATTTTACAGCCAATTGAATAATGTCTCTTAGTACCCTTAGCACGAATTTTCAGTATTTGAGACGTAAACTGGAACTTTGACAATTTCAAACTGTCAATTTTCATGGAAAAAAATAGTTCTTTCTTCGCAAACCAGAGGCGCTGTTCCAATTTTTGTATTTTGTTTTCACACCCCCTCCAAAAACAAACAAGTTTCTTACCACGAGTGTTCACTATTTTCCTTAACAGCGTCTTTCCAGTAATTACAGCGATTCTTTAATGAAAAAATGGAACAGCGTCTCTGGTGTGCGAAGAAGGAACAATTTTTTTCCCTGAAAATTGTCAATTTGAAATTGTCAAAGGTGCAGTTTACTTTACGTCTCAAATACCGAAAACTCGTGGTAAGGGTACAGAAAAGAAAAAAAAAATGCAATTCCGTATTTTCCTTTGCTTCTCCAGTTAATTGGAGAAACAAAACTAATTGAGTAGAAAATTGAAGAAAAACTTGAACAACCTTCATAAACCTTGAGCCCCTTCGGTACAAATCCAACCCTAAACATTTTGCACAAAACTTTTCGCCAATATTTTATTGGGCGGAGAGCAGAATTGTGGAATTCCTTGCCAGTCTGTATTTCCTGGTACTGGTTAGCTATAACCTTGGAGTTTTTAATAAACAGTGTAGTAAGCTCTAAGCTAGTGTGTTTTTTCGTCGACCACATCTTCGCTTACCATCAGGCGCGATAGTGGTCAAACGTGCGCACATTGCAAAAAAATACATTTAGGTACAGCAATAGAATTGTGATCATAATATTAAATATCATTTGAGTAATCATGGAAAGTAAAGTTTAAGTTCTCCGTTTAAACATAGCACGAGAGTGTAAAAAAAAACAAGGTGGACACTTTTATTAATTTTTTTGTTTTTGGGTCTTTAGGACGTACCTAGACGAATAAATTTTGCTTTCGGACGAACCTCCCTTGGTCTGTTCAGTTTGGGCCGTTCAAACTAATTACCCAACCTTGGTTTTTTGTTTTCGTACTCTAGAGAATTATCAATATATAATAATTATCATCTCTTCGATGTTACTCTATTTAACACATTCTTATTTATACAACAGCATATTCCTCCTCTAAAAATTAAACAGAACAATTTTCATCTTTTCCAAAACTGTACAGTTATATTTAAATGCTATGAAAATTTAATTTTCCCCAGTTATACTTAAACTATGGGACTTGGTAGTCCTTACGTTATCACAATACCTTACCAACTGTGTACATTAGAAAGATAAAGTAGTATTTACATGAAGACCTATAACTTGAAATTGGTATAGATAGATTGTATTTGTCTAAACTTCAAGGCATTTTCCCATTGCTGGGACACAGATCTCCTCTTGGAGAGAGAGAGAGAGAGAGAGAGTGGGCCGTTATTCAAAACGTGGGCTTAGTGCGGGTTGATAGATGTCACAGTCATGTCTTCGAATTTCTGGTTCTAGTATTTGCCGGTTTCCTCACTATGTTTTTCTACACCGTTTTGAGAACAGTATTGATGAATTAAATTTCACAAAGTAATGGGCCTGGCTGGGTTCAAAACTTTGCCCTGTAACTTGTTAGTAGGAGTTACCAATAAAACATCACTGCTCTAAACTTCAAGTAAGTTTAGAGCATTTTAAACTCATATGAAGATAAAAATCTTGCTCCATTTAATGCGTGGGCCACAAAGAAAAGACGTAAGATGCAGGCGGGGCGGAGACATAAATGTCTCTTCGGCGTCTCTTTCATACAAAATGTATAGAAGCGTCGTGACGTAAAACATACAGACGGGGCGCGGACGCGAGTCTCATACATTTTCACACGTCCGCGACGCGTTCTCGTCTTACGTCTTTTCTATGTAGCCTGCGCTTAAAAGGTGCAGTTTTATTCAAGCCACTGACTGACTAGAAACCACCATCTTCCTTCACCATGCCCTTTGCTTTTAAAAGACGCGGTGCCCTTTCTAATCAATTCCACGATCCCGGCAGGAACAGCACGACTTTCGCAGGGAGATATGTGATTTCTACCAACCCACAGTGGACCAACATGATGGATAATAATCCATTTGTGCTCATAGAGTGGAGGCCTGTGTCCCAGTAGTTGATTACTCCATACAAGCTGATGATAAAACGAAACTTCTCCGTCATCTTTGAAATTTAGGTAAATATAATACTTATTCCGATCTGCTTAGAACAGTGTAGAATATTAATTACATAGAAAATGGAATGTACAAAGTTACAATAATCATTTGGAATGAAAAAAACAACATCTTTTTGTGATTATAATAAGCATAAAGTGCAAAATAAGTAAAAAATTAAAGATACACAAAAGCAATCTTAGATTTAATATATTAAAAAAAATGTTTTTAAGCATGATCTACATAGTGTACTTCTTGAATGAACCAAAAATGATTAATTATGATAGAAAGGGCTTTTGTAAAACATAATATTATGTTTAAAATTGTTAAAATTAATTGAAGTGTGGATGCAATCGCAATAATATTATTTAATATTATTGCGATTGCATCCACACTTCGTCTACACTTAGAATTTTTTACTTCTGTGTGACACAGAAACAGCGAAGTCATACAAAAATTTGTTTCGTGTGGGGATTGAACTTGCAATACGCAGTGCAGCATCCAATAGCAATTACTGAGTTAAGTACTTTTGATGTTTTTCAAAAAATTCTAGATGTAAGGGTAAAGCCAGAAGAGGTAAATTTTGAGTTGTGAGTCGCGTAATTTCGGTCAGATCTAAAGAAAACTCTTACGCGACGCGAAATGAGCGATCTGCTACTCAAAGCTCAATAAAGTGCGCTGGTCTGGCTACAGCCTAAGTCATAGTTTCGGACATGTTTGGATTCAAAAGCTTACAAAAATGTATATAGATTTGACAGTGTAGATCATGCTTTAATGTTTTACAATTCTCTTCTTAAAAAAGGTAAACAAAAAAGTACAATAAATTGAATAGCTTTGTGTTTTTATCATTTGAACTCATAGACGAAGAAAATAGGGACACGGAGCTTTAGATTGATACCTACCCTTTTCAGAATCAAAAGATACCTATAACGGCAGTCATTCATTTAAAAAATGCATCTGCTTTTCAAGAAATACCAGGTTTCCACCCTAAAACCGAGATAATATTCGATCAAATGCAAGAGAAATGGGATGCGTGGTGTGGATTTAAATCAATGTAGGTAGTTATTTCCCACAATTTTTTGTCCAAGTCTTTGAGTTCGATGTAAAAAAAACAATAATAATAAAAATACACATAATAATTACCCAATGCAAATTCTTATAAAACCAGTGTAATGCTTAATTAATTATCGTGTTTAAAATTATTAATATCACACTAAATTCGTATATTTTAAAGTTCCTTTTCGTTTAACCGCCAAGGAGTGACGAAAATGCACCGGTGTCTTTAAATTTCTCGTCATAGTCTTCGTAGTCCAGTATGGGGTATATGTAATCTTGGCCCATCACGACTGGTAAGAGGAAAAGTAGGAAGAGGAGGATCCAGCTCTGGAAGCACTTGGATGCACTGTTGAGAGTGACTGGAATGAGACAAAGAATTCAATGTTAGTACACAAATTTTCTAAAAAGCAACATTAGAGAGAACTACGAATTATACGAACGACGAGTTTAAGAGTTCGGAAAATTCTTATGAAGTCCTTCGTTAAGGCTCCATAGTACTTCAATATAATCTTACTCGCTCGCACTTGCATGTACCACGCACTATTGGTTGTTCTTTCTTTTAGCTGTCTATACACAAATCTATTTATTACACAGCGAAAAAAAAGAAAATTCAAAAAAATAAATAACATATTAATAAGACCAGTACCCTTTTTTTTTAGCGTGGTAAAATCATCAAATGAGTCCTCCAACCCCGGGCAGGGCGGGAGGGACTGTCAGACTTCTACTGACTAAAATCCACGGTGTCCTTCATAGCCTGTTATGTTCCGGGGTTACGGTAAGGGAATAATCCCGCGACCCCGGCAGGCAAGACCAGTACCCTTAGCACGAATTTTCACTCTTTTACTTTACAGTATTTACAGCATTTCTTGTATGAAAAAATGGAACAGCGCCTCTGGTGCTCGAAGACGGAACTAATTTTTTCCTTGAAAAATGTCAACTTGAAATTGTCAAAGTTCCAGTTTACTTTACGTCTCAAATACTGAAAATTCGTGCTAAGGTATATAAGTGCTAAGGAAGGCTTTATAGGTAGTTAGTTCAATTATTATAAAAAGTTTCATGATCTAATTTTAAAGGATTTTATGATTGCCAGCGGTTTATTGTTCAATTTAGAGGTAACTTTGGGATTTTTTTCTATCGAGAAAATTTTATGGAATCATGATTTCGCCAAACATAAGACCTAACATTAATCCTCAATTTTACCATATATTTATTTCAAAATTAATGCTGCAGTATTTTAGACGTATCACAGTATTCTGCTTAGCCATTTGAGGTAGTATGGGCTCTTAATCTTTTGAAAACGAAGGTACTTCCAACAAGGCGGGTGGTATCCACTGTGTCCACTCGGTGGCTTTTGCTCAATTCGATTTTAACGTCTAATAGGATTTTGATTTTAGTTTTTCAATTACTCTATAGGTGTCACTAGTATACTATTAATTTGCTGTAGACTTATACTCGAAATCTATTATTCAATCTTTATACAAATTCATTGACAGCTGCTGCTTACGGTCAGTTCACACCAAGACGCGACGTGGCACAACGAGCATCATTATCATCATCATCATATCAGCCGTAAGACGTCCACTGCTGAACATAGGCCTCCCCTTTTGCTGAACATAGGCCACCCCTTTAGACACAACGATACTGCAAAGGTATAATATATCTTATCGTATATGAAAAAATAGAGTTAGATTTTGAGTAGATCTATTGAAATGTGCGCGCAGCGTCGAGTTTCGGTCTGAGTTAACCCTCAAACTACTTCTGGCCAGATATTGGCAGATATAAAACTTATTGAGCTACTACTATTAGTAAACTATAACTCCATATTTAAGCTGCTATTGCGAAATTTATTTATATAAACTGGCGTTTTTAGGGTTCATGTACTGGTAATGTTAAAGGCGGCACTATTGAGTATAACGGTGAAGATAGTCTACTGGTAAGTGGACAAGTGACGAAGCCAGAGTACCAAACTCTGGCTTCGTTTAACTTATTTGAGACGATCCTGCTAATGAAATCTGGCTCTATCATTTGTCTATAGATAAGCAAGCGACATTCGCTAACGTTTAGCAGTTGCTAATATTATAATATATTTTCAACTTTATACATTATTGCATGAAGTTGAAAATCTATCAAAGATTACAGATCGATTTTGTTTGTTTCGTTCGATATCGCTCAGCAGTCTTTACTAGATTTTCAACTTTATGCGATGGAGTATAAAGTTGAAAATTTATTACGACGGTTAACCACCAAGACCTCCTAACTGACATATTTTGACAAATTGTTTTTTTCGCGGATTCTCTTCATAAATATTGTATCTCACATAATAGAAACATCTTCTATTTATAATTCGTAATATTTCGGGTATTTTTACAATCATGGAATTATCTACTAACTTTACGAGCGCGACCTTTGGTGGCATTTGCTGCTAACTCCACCGTGTGCCTTACAATTTGTACGAATTCATCACATGTTCGCGCGGTCTCGGCCATAAAAGTAAGTATTATTGTATACTAGCTGTTGCCAGCGGCTTCACCCGCTACAACTCGAAAATTATCCCACGGGAACATAAAATCGGGATAAAAACTATCCTATGTGTTAATCCAGGTTATAAACTATCTGTGTACCAAATTTTAGCCAAATCCGTTCGATGGTTTTTGCGTGAAAGAGTAACAAACATCCATACATCCATACATCCATACATACAAACTTTCACCTTTATAATAGTAGTAGGATTTTGTTAAAATTAGTAAATTTTTCGTTATTAGACTTACATGTTAGTTTAATTCAAACGTTATTTCCGCGGTAGTAGTTTGCTCTTACTTATAAATCAGCCATAAATACCAAATACGTAGATAGACGTATTAGTAGTAACATTTTTTAGTTCTTTCAGGATTTACGGTGCGTAGGTATTTAGGAATACTCAAAATATTTAAGTAATAAAGAAGATGGACCTGCCCAACGTCCCAAAGAGGCATAGGGCAAAAAAAGGTAAAAATTAAAAAAAATATGGCCTAATTCTTAAGTTCATTTTTTTAACACCTTCATATGGCCTGCTTTAAAAATATTCCAGGCGCTGATAAGAAAAATACGTTTGTATGCGTATTTATAGATCCCGCGACCCCATGGTAGGCAGGCGTTTGGCCTTCTGAGAGGGGGGCTCCCGTCATTATGCTGACGCTCTTTGAGGCGCGCGTGGGACACTGCGCTGCGCCGTCGACCCGGACAAAGAACGACGAGTTTAGGAGTTTGGAAAATTCATTTGAAGTTCTTCGTTACAGAGCGCAATGTTAAAAAAAACTGTAACTGTGACGCATTATGATGAGACAGAATCAAAGGTCGCAAATGGCTGTCAAACATCTTTACAAGATTTAATTTTACATATTTACTGTACGATAATAAGAAATATGGCTCTGTAGTGCACTAAAAAATGATTAGGGAATGCAATTATTAATATCGTAACACCGAATATATAGTTTTGAGGATGTAAAAAAAGCATTCAGAAACTTTCGAAATGCCTTTTATGCACTTGAAACAAGTACAACATGGGAACAAAACATTAATAGGTGGTTTTAATTGCGTTCCTATATCTAACTTCGAACTCAGTGCATTTAAACGCCCAGTCACCCTCCATAAAGGATTTCTTGGGAAATCTAAAAATGCTCCAGTAGTTTCAGTAACATTGCATGAATAGTCAATAATTAAAACTTGTCTCTTTAAATATTAATGTGACAGCTATTTTCAAATGTTCACCCCGCTAGGGGTTGATTTCTTAAATCTAGGATTCGGATCCTTTAATCGTTTAAGAATTATTTACGATTTTAGGCCTACTTTTCAGTTTATCGAAGCAACAATGGCGGGTATTTTAATATCCACTGTGTCCAGTCGGTGGTTTTTGCTGAATTCGATTTTAACGTCTAAAAACACAGGATTTTGACTTTAGTTCTTCAATTACTCTATAGATGTCACTAGTATACTGTTAATTTGCTGTAGACTTAAAATCGAAATCCTAATTCAATCTTTATCCAAATTCATTGACAGCTTCTGCTTACGGTAAAGGTAATATCATATCGTGTAGGGAATAGAGTTAGATTTTGAGTAGATCTATTGAAATGTGCGCACAGTGTCACGTCTCGGTCTGAGCTGACCCTTAAACTACTTTTAACCAGTTATAAAACTTCTTGAGCTACTACTATTACTAAACTATAACTCCTTATTTGAGATAACCTCTGGAGCTACTCCCTGCAATACCTTTGATTCTGTTCATATATACAAACTGGTGAATTTTTTAGGTTTCATGAAACTCACACACAAATACTGGCATTTGCATGCAACTTACGGACACGTCGCTACGTGTCGCGGAATGCCGACGCGAGATAACTCAGCCACCCGCTTGCAAGCAAATATGAACTGTATTTACTGTTGATAGATTTCAATGTTCTTTTATTTACCGTATTGTGAAATGCCGCCGGATCCGGAAACCTTTCAAACAAAAAAAGAATTTTTTAAATCGGTACGCATGGATTTTTCTTATCAGCGTGGAATTTTATTTTTCCATATGAGGTGTAAAAAAATGAAGTTGGGGAGTATCCCATATTTTTTTATACATTTTTATCTGCTGAGGTATTTCACTTTGTTAGAAGAGTGAGGTTGGTGCTCGGGCCTCGATTAACTTATTTGAGACGATCGTGCTAATGAAATCTGCGACACCACAGGTCCGCTCACAAGAATTTCGAACGGCGGGGGCGGTGACGTATCGGACCTATGATGATCACCGCCTTCTGGCCCCTTTGTACAAATCGCAACTCAAGTCTCCGATATTTTACGACTTTGGTATCCAGGTGACTATCGCAATACAAATCCACAGACGAGGAAAATGATCATAGAGGTATGTCGACTACGGCACGGATACCGCAGTCATAAGTATCGGAGACTTGCGTCACCAGTCATAATGCCGGTTCTGATGGCTACGCTCAGTTAGCGCGAGGAACAGAACGTGCGGTGAGCGAGACGAGTTTGTTGATAAGTGAGTGCATATCTAAAAAAAACAAAACAAAAAAAATTACAATGGAATTGATTTGAGTATATTATTTATTAATGGGGGGTCCGTGACAACTGTGCTTTTTTATCAGTTGTCCCATAAAAAGCTGGGAAACGTTGCTGTAGTTCATTGAGAGATGTCTCATCGTCTACCGCTTCGTTGTGTGATAGATGTCTGTAAAGCCGCAACAATTATAATTACAGAGCTCAAAACGATACAACTGCGTCGAGGGGTAAGACTTGGATCCGTCATCTGAAGCGTTTATTGGAAGACGTTTTCAGGACGTTTGATTGGAAAGGCTGTAAAGCTCCAGTGTACAACCTCATACACCGATTGGCGGATGACATTGTCATCATGGCGAGTTTCTGCAGGACCTGGAAGCCATGCTGAGGCCTAAGCGGTTCTGCAGGCGTGTGGGTCTCGAAATGAAGTTAGACAAAACCAAACTCATGCTCATGGTCATGTCATCCCGAGATCTGATCGTAAATGTGCTGCCCCCGAGATTGCAATCACCTGCGTGATATAATCCAGGTGGTATTTTTCCGAGGTGAATCGAGGACTCGTCAAACTGTTGAACGGAGCAACCTGAGGATACGTTTGAGCATTCAGAAAGATGCGTCATATCTAAACCAGGGTTATGAACAGTGTGTCCCGCCCGTTGCGATGAAGAAACGTGGTACCATAGGCCTGGTCCAAATTTGGTTGCTCAGGGTGCAATGAAGACTAGCCATGCCTAGACTAGATAGCATGCTCTGAAATGAATGCTACACACGCCGCTCTACATTAATTCATCCATTAAAAGAGGACTAAAATATCTGCTATCTTACCTTTTAGCGTCTTAAAACTAAAACAACAATTTATCTTAAACAGTAAATAATCATATTTAAAACCAACTATATTTTTGTTTTAGTCATATTTGTCCTAATGTCAAAACTACTTGCTTACTGAAAAGGATATTTTAGGAGTTTGGTGGTTAACCGTCGATTAGCGACTTCTAAACGTTAGCGATTGTCGCTTACCGTTTGGCTACAGGCTCTGATACACCACCGGAACGAACGGCGGCGGTGGGCGGCGGCGGGGGCGGTGACGTATCGGACTAATACTATGATGATCACCACCTTCCAGCCCCTTTCTACAAATCGCAACTCAAGTCTCCGATATTTTACAACTTTGGTATCCAGGTGACTATCGCAATACAAACCTATAGAGGTTCTTACACAGGCACGCCTCAATGGATACCAGTCATAAGTATCGGAGACTTCCGTCACCAGTCATAACGCCGGTTCTGATGGCATCAGGGCCAAAAGAACCAAGTAATCAGGTTTGTTTTATCTTCTTTCCATAAAATTAAACTCACTCCTCTCAGGTCTTGGATCCGTATCTGGCGTGAAGAAGTCCAGGTTGGCTGAGCTCCTGTACACCTCATACACCGTGGACAGGCAGGCGACTCTCAGCCGGCCGCTGAGGAACAGCTCTGGAGTCACCTTCACGTCAGCCTTGACGTTGGTCCAGAGCATACCGTTCTCTGATGGATGGAGACTCGTCTCTGTTGAACGGAGCTGGAATAAGATAGAGATAGCATTAGTATGAGTTTTTATCTTATGCATCCGTTTACATTAAATGAACTTTCGTCTTTTACCGTCTTACTACAAGTTAAACATCTGTTAAACACTTGTCTAATGGGCCTACCACACGCACAAGCTTCACCACAGTTTTGCTTGCGCAAGCCCCTGCAGGTACTTGCCTGTGTGTGTGTTTGGGCGTTCAGTGTTCAGTGCCGACACAGATATAGATATACCTAGATAACGCAAGAGAAACTATATTTCGCGTGCCCAAAATCCTTGCTAGTTTACGACAAAGTGAGTGGCCATTTTCGTGCTTGTGCTTATCTATCTTTAGTTGCCGACCGTGCATTGTTTTTTTGTGCAAGAATTTTTCGCAGGCCGAACTCTTATGTCAACGACAAATACCGTTTTACAGTTGTCAGTTTTTTTAGACAAGTGTTTAACCGTGTTTAACTATTTTGTGTAAGACAGTTATTGATTATTTAAGTTGTATTGTTGATTATTAAATTAAAACACAAAAACTAAACTAAAATGGTTAGACGATTCACTTCTGACTGCATGATTTTTGAATGTAGAGCCTAGGATTTCCTTGACAAAATAAAAGTTAAAATTCTCAAGTCAGTAAAAGTATGAATGGAAATAGAAATACAGCGATAAAATTGATCTAAAATAGCAAAATTTCACTTTTTTCCGTGGTGTGTTTCCAGTTACGTCAAAATAAAAGAGAATTTAAATCTGGTAATCCAGTAAAAATCAAAAAGATTTTTAAAGACAATGGTTTGACAAAGAACAATACACAGCAGAATGATAAAAAGTTATATCCAACAACGTAAAAAAGAGATTAAATCGCGTCAACGATAAAAACTTAACCAAACAGAGGTTATAAACATGATTAACGAGCAACATTAAGAGAAGCCACCTGCCTTAACAAGTCCTGTTGAAATAACAAGTGCCTAAACTTACAGGTGGGCCACAAAGTAATCTAATTACACAACTTTTACATTTATAAATTAGGCCGTTTTAACCATTTAAATTGTATGAAATTAAACTTGAAACTTTTCGGTGAAAGCACTTATTTTTTTTATGAATAGAATCATGGATAATGTTGGCTGAAAAAATAAATAATAGTGTTGAAACGAAACTTCATGTATGAAAATCAAAAAAGAGTCTGCATGAGTAGAGGCAGATTATTTTGATTTTATCATCATCATCATCATCAGCCTATAATGTTCCCACTGCTGGGACACAGGTCTCCTCTCTGTGAGAGGGAACGGGCCACAATCCACCATGCGGGCCCAGTGCGGGTTGGTTGATTTGATTTTTTGACCTGCAGCTGTGGCTAATTTGATTTGAGTCATGGCGCGGACAAACATTTCGTACCAGCACTTGGGATTGCAATCTCTCTCATCTATATAATTATTATTTCTGACTAGAAAAAAAGCTGCCAGATAGGCTATTTTAGTAAAAATGTAATTAGTCCGAAAGTAAGATTTAAAAAAAATTGATCCGTATTTTTACGTGAACCAACATTGACGAAGATACATCAGTTGCAAAAATCACAGTACGTCTCACGGACGGTATAATATTACAGGCGTAATGACATCACAAACCCCGACTCTGTTTTATCTTTGTCAATATTCATCGACTTGCTGACCCGGCAAACTTCGTACTGCTTCAATACACACCATTTAAATCTCCCATAAGCTTCAAAACCAAAATTAGCCTTATCGGTCCAGCCGTTCTCGACTTTTAACGAGACTAACGAACAGCAATTGATTTTTTACCCGACTGCGCCAGAACGAGAGTTATGTTATTTTATATGACAGATTGATTAAAGAAATACGTGTCTATTATTTATCAAAACTCTCACAGCCTTACTACAAAAACTTAAACATATTTTGTTGAACACTTGTATAAAAAAAAGTGTGACTGCAAAATGGACCTTATTTCAACGTCACAATCTGACATTTTTTTAGACAAGAGTGTTCAACAGACGTTTAAAAGTTTTTGTAATAACTGTCGGACTAATCAAACAATGCTGTAAAATACTCTATTGTGCGTCTAGTGATGATTGTATCAGTCATCGCATCAATAAATGAACATAATACGTACCCATTGTTTCAATCTGGCACTCCAATTACATGTATCATAGCTTATTAATAAGTCATATGATATGACCGATCCCATTTGGGTCATGCCAATTATTACCTATAGCATTACTATATTGAGCTTATAATGTACACACTCTAGAACAAAGACACCCTCTGTTAGGGAAGGGGGAAATAATCCACCTCAAAGCAAGGCAGTATGGATTGGAAAATCAAGGGGAATAAAAATGCCATTTATTATAATTATGAAATATGAATTACGAGAAATGGCATAAACTAATCTGTTGCTCCAGTAATAAAATAGATAAATAAATAGATGAAGTACCAGTTGCGAATTTTAAATCATCGTATCTTGGTCAATTTATCTTACGTAATTTGAGACATTTTTTATTTATTTCTCAGGCTTTAAGGCCCGTATAAAATAATATAATACAATCTTATTATGACACTAAAGTAATACAATAATAATTATTTATTTATTTCAGACATAGTCCGTACAATAAAATACAGGTTGATTTTTTTTAATAATTTAACTGACTTGTTACATTTTTTCAGTAATGTAACCTAATCTCCATGAATTTAAAAAAGTATGTCAAAAAAGAAATATAAAAAAACAGTTTTTTGGCGCAAAGGAACCACAAAAAAAAACACAACATAAAATCAAAAAAACAAATTAAAAAAACAAATTGTTGTGTGTCTCACGATTGCACCAAATAGGTCCAGTTCAACAACTACAAGTAGTGCTCGATTGTATAACCTAGAATTTTACCCAAATTCAAAATAGTGATCACAGCGAGTGAATCACCGGGGAACAGCTTGATGATGAAGATACTTACAGGCTCATCATTGATGTAGATAGTAAGATTGGCTGCAGGTCTAGCAGGTGAAGATGTGCAGTTTGCTCGCAGCACCTCCCCAGGCTGGTACCGATCCTTGTCTGCCTTCAATACAGGTGGGACTTTCGGCAACGCTGGAATATTAAAAAAATATGTGAGAAATTGTAGCGGAATATGCCTATTTATCGGAATATAATAAATTCTTAAAAATGCTTCTACATTTTTAATTTTTGTTGTGTATTTTCTCCTGACAAGGAATCGAGCTCACTGGTTTTAAAAATTACATCATGTCCTATTATACCATTCGATAGTGTTGCTAATAAGGATAAAATTCTGGGAAGTCATTATGTACGGCAAACTGAAGGCGGACGCAATTTTAGTTTTCGTCAAAATCGGCCTTAAGACTCCTTTCAACGATTTTCGATATTCCATGTCGTTTCGGATATGGCCATCTACGCCCAGTAAACATATAAATACCCTGAAATAATAATCTAAAACGAAGAAGGAATCATACTAAATGTAATCAACGGTAAAAAAAGAATTTGATTTTTCAAAGTGGTCGCACTCTTATTTGATGTCTTTGTAGCTATTCCATGCAGTTTTACCCTTGTTCGATAAGTGGACTATCCAACAGATTTTTTTTTTCTATCCATTAGTTCCTGAGATAATCGCATTCAACCAAGATCACAAACAAAATCTTTTTATTTGCCACACGTGTATGTGATAGATACCAGGAAAACATAATATTCGAGGATCATTACCAAGCCTAGAGGTCTTATTAGTCGGTTTAATTGGTTTTTGAAACGCGATCTTGCTCCTAAACTAATAATCTGCACAAACATGATTTTGAACGCAGGTCTTAAATCTGTGTAATGTTCGAATTGATTCCACAATTATCATCCTAACATCATCAATTGAGTCTTTCTAACCATAGTGGAGCGGATAGGTCTTTCAGACTCGTACTAAATAAAATTTGTTTTTTTCAATAGCTCTTTCCATTTCAGGATCACGGTTATCGGTTAAGACAATGTCGCGACCCTGGCAAGAGGCTGTCTAAACCTTAAGGTGAACGCACACTTATCCGAGCCGAATAACATAAGTGCTGAATCGAAGGAGTCGAACAAAATGAGTTCTAGGATTTCGTTTAATGAAATCTCATGAACCTCACACACTTATCCGCGTCGAATCGAACGAAAGGATTTTTAGATTTCATAAACAGAATTCTGACGCATACGGCTCGGATAACGTGTGTGCGTCCAACTTTAAAATATATATTATGTCGGAGAATGAACACAGAAGCAGAATATTTTAGAATAACGCCATCTATTATCATGCTGCGGTATCAAAACAAACACAATTTTGGAATCTTTATTCATTATTGTTAATTTAGAATAACGCCATCTATTATCGTTGACCTGGAATCAAAACATAAACGCGATTTAGAATCTCTATTGATTATTGTGAATTTAGAATAACGCCATCTATCTCTCATTGGAGTAACTATTAAGTTAGAATTGACAGATTCTTTAGGAACGTCAAATTAGTCGTAATTTGGAGATGGTTAGCATGGGGAGCAACGGAAATGTCGAACGAACAGTCGAGTCAAATGTCGGTGCGGAAGTTAAATCAGCTATTCGACGTAGACAGGTAGTGACGTTGACAGATGTTGGCTAACCTGTGTGGGGTAGGCCACATGGGCGGACAGTTTAGTGAAGTGAACACTTTGAATCGGTCCGGCAAGCTGGGTAGACATCTTGGTTGCTCTGCCATGTTAAACTTCTCGCGTTCCTAAGTTTTTAATCGAGCGATATCTCGGACATCCTTGACTATTTTGTATTCAGTGTGTGTTAGCAAGTAATTAAAAGTGTTAACGAAGATTTTGTGAATGTTATTTCCGATATCCCAACCCCTCTGATAACGAACTCTCCGTTATATAAATATTTCCACCGAGTATTCACAATAGGTACTAGATGTATGTCACACGTCTGGCAGTAGTCTGGGGTGGAGGGAAACGAGTGACGATACTTGAGTTCGTCTGGTGCGTCCAGAAGAGGATCTCTTGGTACCAAACACAACACACTCACAAGTATTAGTAGCATAAATGTTTTCGTTTAGCTGTTGCTAGCGGTTTCAGTTAGCGGAAAATTATCTTAAAAGGCGCAATATCGAGATAAAAATATACTATGTTAATAAATCTCCTAGTTCATTAAACTATCTGTGTACCACATCTAAATCCGTTCATTAAAATTTTAATACAATAGGTACTAGATGTATGTCACACGTCTGGCAGTAGTCTGGGGTGGAGGGAAACGAGTGACGATACTTGAGTTCGTCTGGTGCGTCCAGAAGAGGATCTCTTGGTACCAAACACAACACACTCACAAGTATTAGTAGCATAAATGTTTTCGTTTAGCTGTTGCTAGCGGTTTCAGTTAGCGGAAAATTATCTTAAAAGGCGCAATATCGAGATAAAAATATACTATGTTAATAAATCTCCTAGTTCATTAAACTATCTGTGTACCACATCTAAATCCGTTCATTAAAATTTTAATGAGGTTTTTTTTTAAAAAAAACTTCGTTCGAGAACGCCGTATTTTTTTCTATATCGTGGATTCGTTTACAAACATAGAAACTCACATACTCAAACACCCGGGACAACTACATGCAGAATCATACAAATTTTTTTTCCGTGCGGTAATCTAACCCGCGACAAGATGCGCAGCAGTCGATCACTTAGTGTTGAACCATCTGGCAGCAGTTTAGCAAATGGCAGTTCTAAGCGACAGAAAGAGAAAGGGCGACAGAAAAAGTTTATTCCGTGCTGCCAGATGTGGTTCAACCCTTAGCCACTGCGTGATGCTCGCTGCGCTTCTTGTCGCGTTTTTTAAGTATTCCGTTTATTCTTTTCATAATTATATTTTTTTTTCGGGAATATGGTCCAAGCGACGTAGAAAGTCGTTAGAGTATTTTTTATTGTTTGATTTTATTCAAGAATTTAATTTTGTTCTCCGAAATAATTTCGTTTACTGAAATAAATTGGTCATTGAATTCAAGAAGAATTTAATAATTTTTGAAATAAAGCTGGTAGGTACAGTAAAGTAGTGATTTAGTGAACTATAACAATATCACATAAAATAGGTACTAAAAAAATATATGCTGAGATTTAAATAGAACACAGTAACTTATATGCCTACCTAAAATAACATCAGTCACAAAATATGCAGAAAAGACACATACACAAGGAAATCTTCGCCAATATGTTTGTTTTTCCCTGTTTCTATAGCAAGGTTTATCTACTAATAAAACGAGATCGAAGATATATGTTTTCCTTCCGAAAACATAATTTGTAAAGGACGCGTTGTGTTTTCGTGAATTGGATATAAAGGAGTTCTCGCACAAAATATTTGATACAGAAATATTGAAACGTTGTCTTATATTGCTGGATAAAACAACATGCTGTAGAATATTCCAGAATATAAGAAAGATGGAGTATGATTTTTGTGCATTATGAAAAAAAAAAATATAACGCTTGTAAGTTCCAAAGGGTTTGGTAGATTTTAAGTCCTTAAGGGGCATTTGCACAAGTATTTTTTTCGGTCGATTTGCCGTGTGGCTAGTCACCAGTCGCATTGTTTCTTGGTAAATTTTAGCCGTACAGACAGTAAATACTAATTTAAATGAATTTTAATCACAAAACTCATTCAAAAAAAGTTGATGATAGATATTCTATTACTGAAATTGATTTCATGAAAACTACGCACTTACGCATTATTTTCCGAATTAATTAATTCATTATACAAAATAATGGAACGAAACAAAAAAAAACTTTCTTCACCAAATGGGCCCAATTCAGTAAAATGCATAAATGTATTTTAAAGTTAGCAGCCCCAGACCAGATTTTTATTAAATAAGAAACATTTTTATCCATTTCAATACGATAGAAATAATAGAAGGAAGCGTTTTACTTATGAAGATAAGTAAATAAATATATATATATCTCTTTTTATGATGAACATTAACCCTCTTTATTGTACACCATAAAAATATTTCAATAACAAATTACGTTGTTATGAAAATCGAGGGCAATAAATATACATGTACGAATATATTGGCCTTATCGCTCCTCAAATTTTATTTATCCAAGCCCCACCATAAACCATAAACTTTTACAATAATTGCATCCCTTTCTAAAAACCTTAACAGATCCCTAAATCCAGAGCAAAACAGGAACACAACAACTATGGACTATTCCATTATAAACTTTAGGATATGCCGAAACTTAGCCTATCGAAATCCCTAATAAATACAAGATCGGTCGACGATAACTGTTCTGATATCGCGAAGTTTATGTCCCATAAAATAACAATACTGAAACTGTTATGTCCGAACACTTCACGGAATGGAATTAGGACCTTCCGAAATTGTGTTGGGGTTAGAGGAAATGCAACTACGTAGGAAATTGAATTCCCTTAAGACTTCCTGATAAAAGATTAAGACTAAACTCGTCAGACTATTCTAGCGGACTTAACTGACGATTTAAATGTATCAGCCGGAAGACGTCCATTGCTGAACATAGGTCTCCCCCTTAGACCGCCACGCCGAACGACAATTCACCACTTGCATCCATCTGTTGCCCGCGACCCTCACGATGTCGTCGGTCCACTACTGCACTTATAAAATGATAAAAATGCTGAACTTAGTATTCATTTTCTGTGGGTTTTATTTCCTTGCCGTCTACTCAGAGCTTTTGAGTAATAAGCTCGCCGTGAGTTGAAACTGAAATATCATTAGTACTTTATCGGACGGCGAGCTAACCATTACTCGCCACCGCATTCCCTTCCCCGGGTCTCTAATTATGACCACTAAACCAGCTAAGCAGTTCTTAGTATAAGTCAAAATTGAAAGTCACAAAGGCGAATTCTTTAAAAATAAAAATGTTGCCTCGATAACTCAATTATGAACAAAACAATAAAATTGTTATGACACTGTAAAACTTTTACTGAACGACGTAAAACTGAAGACCAAATGCCCGCTGAAAATTACAGAGTTAAGTAAACTTTTGATTCAATTATTGGGTTGGTTTGTTTTGGAACCAAACAAGCAGATGTTGTTGGTTTAGTACATTTTCCTTATTAATTTTTTAGATAAGTTTATTAAAATAATGATTAAATTTTATACAGATATAAAATTAAAAATCTACAAATAGTACAAACTAAATGTTTACATAAGACACTAAATAAAAAACTACATAAACAATAAACGTATAAAAAAAAACACAGAAAGTACAATTATACACGTAATGTGTCAAAGTACTGCTCCCAGCCCAAATTAAAGACAGGCAGCATAGCATTTAAACTGGCATGATCGAAATAGATTTTTAGATGACTTTTTCTATTAGGTACCGTCTAGGTAGGTAACAAGTAAACTAAAACAATAAGAGAAATCCAAATTCGTCAGTTTGTGAAAGGGGCATTTTGCGACTGAGCCGTTCGCTTTCATTATTTACGGTCAGATATATTATAAACTAACTAAAAATAATAAATATATTACAATACTGACACTATAATTTTATTCATACTGAAAATCATAACTATTATTCTATTTGGGATATAGAAGGTCGCTCTTCTGAGTAAAATACTTTTTCGCGTGACCTCATTACGGTGAGGGCACACCTCTATCTCTTAATGACTGATGCAATCCCCGACGAAAAGAAAAACAATTTCAATTACCTCACTTGGCAGACATTTTAGTTATCTCTGTAACCTTATTTCATATAATTTTATTGAAATTAATACCGCTTATCATCTGCTCAGCGTTTGCCCAACTATATTAGGGTCGACTTCCAGTTGAACCAGATGCAGCTGAATATCAGTATTTTACATGGAGCGACTGCCTATTGGATCTCCACAAGCCAGTAACTGGGTAATACGATACCTCATGGTAAATATGGTTGTTAGACTTTACAGCTTCTGAATTATTAAATAGTAACGACTGCCATATATAGTAAGATCTACAAATGAAAGCCAGTACCAACGGGTTTACGTGGTTTCCGAGGCACGGAGGAAACTCGCTATGACAGGGTCACCCATGCAGACCAACCTCGGCAAGCGCGGCTTAACCCGGCAAAACGGCCTGTGCGGCTGTAATTAATTATTTATCCACGAGCTCTTCTAAATTAATACCACTTAATAAAGTATGAATTCTGTAATTAAATCTATATTTTCCACTCAATCATTATTAACCAACTGTGACAAACTTTGCCTAACCTTCTTCATTGCCCTTTGACGTCTCACTTAACCGACCAGCATTCCTATTCTCTAAGGACACAGCGTCGAAACAGCAGCCGATCTATGTTTAATATACAACCTTATATCCAATGCATAAAGATGAGAATCTATTCGCGTGAAAGTCTTTTACAGAGTAGCACTTCTGTCAAGGCTTTTCAAATAGCTTCCCGGTTAATTAAAAAGTTTTTATTTCTTCATTCAAATGTAATATTTAACTTAAGATCAAGAAATTGAGTTAAGGCAGCAAAAGGGTCGTTCTTGAGACTATAAAATTATAACGGTTATAATTTAAATTCTTAGTCAAGTACCTAGTTATTAAATAAGTAGAGAGATATCTTTTTGTGGCAGGCACTTGACTGAAATTGTTTAAGTGTGCCGAAAGTTTATCTTAATTAACATTTCAATAGTTTTGGAAGTTAGTTTTATCTTGCTGTTTTATGAAAATGAAAACAGAATTCTGTTATTTTAATATTGAAGAGAGGTAAAATAATATCTGCGCAGGGACCATTTAAAACTTTTTATTTCTATTTTGATGTTACAGGCAGTAGTATCTTTCAAAGCAAATTCATATTTCTACAAGGACTTTAAAACGAATTGAAATACATGTGGGGGCACGGTAGTGCCCCCGCCATGACGTAATTTATTTTATGGTTATCACTCATACACGACCAGATTTTCTCTTTATAATACCATGGCTTTCATTGCTTTTTAAAGATAACTTGAATCCTCGTGAATATAAGTGAGCACAATTTTGCACAAGGCGTACTATGCGCACCACACATCAATGCATTTTGAACGTCTTCAGTCTCATAAGTATTTATTCTTAAGCCAAATCTAAAGTTGTTTTCTAGAATCTATGAGAGGGTCATCTGTTTAACAATGAGGGAATCAAGAACTTTGCCTAACCTTCATTGCCCTTTATCTACTTAGATCCGAAATGTATTCCTATTCTCGCAAGGACACGAGTCGAAAAGGTGCTGAGTCAGATTAATTTGACAACCTTTGATCCAATTAGACATGGAGAAAGGATTGATGCATAATATATGTTGTCATAGAGGACGACTTTTACAGAGTGGCTGACTTCTGTTAAGGTTGTTCAAATTTCCCGGTGTTCACAACGTCGATAAGCGATTGGACTTAAGTATCAAGAAATTAGTTAGGGTCGTTCTTGAAAAGAAACTACCTAATAATTATAAGTTATTTGTTATACATTCTTAGTGCAAAGTTGCTTATTAAATACCGCGTGCTCAGATATCTTTTTGATGACCGAGCACGAATGACTGAAATTGTTTAAGTGTGCCGAAAGTTTATCTTAATTAACATTTCAATAGTTTTGGAAGTTAGTTTTACCTTGCTATTTTATGAAAATGAAAACTGAATTCTGTTATTTTAATATTGAAGAGAGGTAAAACAATATCTGCGCACGGACCATTTTAAACTTTTTATTTCTATTTTGATGTTAAAGGCATAGTATCTTTCAAAGCGAATACAGACTACAAGGACTTTAAAACGAATTGATAAAGGTACGTAATTTATTTTATACATGGGAAGTGTCGTGGTAGACATGGATTGATGTTTTTGTCAGCCAAAAAATACCTCACAAAAGGCTGACTTGATTTGGTGTGATGTCGACTATTGGTAAGCGTCCACAGGTCCGCATCGTACGTACCGGACGCATTGCATCAAACGGATTTATGTGTCGGCAGCGATCGGATTGCCGACGCGAGTATCAGCAATCGGATTGCCGATGCCACCTTCATCGCTTCCACTGATCGGCATTCCGTATGACGTCATCGGCACGCATCGCATTAAGGCATCGCCGATGATCCGTCCGTACGATGCAGATTAGTGGACGCAGTTGTATGAGTTTTCATACAAGGCAAACTAAAATCCGTACGTCCTATACGTGCGATGCCGACCTGTCGACCCACATTTTATAACCGCCTTGTATAAGTTATACAAGGCGGTCTTGAAAAAATGACAACCTCAAAACGACGTTTCTCCTTGATATAAGGGTCGTTTTGCAGTTACACTTTTTTTAGACAAGCGTTCAACGGGTGTTTATGTTTTTGTGGTAAGACGGTAATCGTTTGAACAAAAGATGGGACATATTCGTCATTGAACTAGGTAGTTTCTTTTCAATGACAAATATGTCCCATCTTAAAAAAGTTCAAAGTTTATATAGAGGAAATGTAGGTACATTTCCTATACGCACTATATAAACTTTATAAACACTTTATAAACTTTTTACATTTCCTATACGCACTATCGTAAACAAAGTTCTTAATACAGCGTCAGTCTATTCGATAAATAATAAGCCATAAAGGCGCATCGTTTTGAAATAGCGACAAATTGCTCCACCTGTTACCGTGGCTATAAACTAGCGCGGTAACTGGGATAAATTGAGTGGATACATCGCGGCTATATTTGCTGCAGCTATAGATAATTATGTGTTTTGTCTGTCGATGGGATACTGCAATGTAATTTTTTGGCTGCAGGAAGACCGCATTATGTGGTTCTTTCTTCAAAAGACCATTTCAGACATTGTCTGCATGGTCCTCGTATAAACTGTTCTACATTTATGATGTCTGGACTATAAAAGAGACTGTGACCTCTGAGTTTGTTTCGGATGTTTCTTCTCAGAGTAGTCAGGTACGAAACACCGGCCTCTCCTAGTTTTATGAAAAGACGTGTAAAAGTGTTGATACGAGTATAACCTACTTGCATAAACAAACATAATTTCATTTCATTGCATCAAATTTATTTAGGATCGTATTTTTGTCGTGTCGGTTTTTTCTCGACACGGATGGCAAAATTTTGATCTGTCGGGTAAATCTGTACGTATGTGTGGATTCTATTCATCTATTCCCTATCTTATTATGCATATGATTCCAGATGGTTCTGACATACTACGTCTCACGATATTGACATCAACGTATCCTAGCATGAATAAAAAAATATATGGCCAAAAGCAGAGTTTGAGTTTTGGTTTTGGAAACGATCGTTGCAAATAAGCGGTCAACGTCAAAGGTCGTTCACGACCTTGCTGCTGTAAACAGTGACTTAGCGTGGAGAGGCGAGCAGCAAGATAAAATGTATAGAATTGTTTGTAACACACCACAAGGCGCCGCCTGTGGCGAATTCGCGTACTTACAAAGTAATCAAGCTATTGTCAAACAGACAGTCGTGGCGAACGTCAAGCGAGGCGTTTTTGTTTGTAATGGATGGATTTTTTTGAAGCCAGTCACGTAGACTATCGAATCGCTTACGCTTTTCTATGTCAAAACAATTCCATACATTACAAACAAAACGCCTCGCTTCGCGTTCGCCTAGCTTTGTCTTATTCGCGACGCTCATCGTTTAGATCGAAGTCGTGAAAGAGCCAATAGAAACTAAAAAAAAACTTACCTATAACATCAATGAACTTGGTAGCGATCTGCGTGGCGAAGGACGGAGAGTCGGCAGTCACCTCGCAGCTGAAGTTGCCAGCCAATGACAGGTCCAGTCTTCGGAGTAGCACCTGCGTGCCGTTCGATCTGTTCATCTGAAAATTTTCGCCAAAAACGATTCAATATAATTCATTTATTTAACAATTTATAAATAACTTGCTGTTGTCAGCAGCTTCACCCGCTACAACTCGAAAATTATCCCTTGGGAACATAATTACAGGATAAAAACTATCCTATGTGTCAATCCTGGTTATAAACTATGATCTGTGTACCAATTTTTTTCCAAATCCGTTTAGTGGTTTTTAACCTCTCAACAATACGCGCCGTGTCCAAAAGAACTGCTTACTGAATCAGGCTCTTGATCAAGCTGCCTAACGATCCTTAGATGTTGGTCAGGGTTCTTGGCAATTACTTTACAATAATTTACCTACTTTATTATTATAAATGTGAAAGTTTGTGAATGTGTATAATGTCTGTGTGTATGTTTGTAGTCTTTCACTCAAAATCCACTGAAAGAATTCAGTACCTACGCTGATAGTTTTTAACCTGTATTGATTGGGATATTTTTTTTGAGATGTAGCAATATGCCGTTGTCAAAAGCTAGTTATTAGTAGATAATATTTAGAAGAGTTTAGATCTACGTGGTCAATGAGGCTATCAGTAAAAGTTAACGAGAAATTACTTAAATATGATCATGGCATTTTCAACTGTGGTGAAATATCAGATGTAATAAAATTATAAGTTTCCATTAAAGTTAGTTTAGTTAATTGATCCCGCGATATCAAATTATAAAACCCACGAATTTGTTATCAAATTTCGCGGGACCAATTAACCTAAAAAAAACTAAGCAAACTTTGACATAATTTACTCCCGAAGCCTTATCGCAAGATTTTCTTACTTTATTTATTTACAACCATACTTGAAGTATTTACGGCGTTTATTGTATGGAGAATTGAAAAAACGCCTCTAGTGTAATACGAGGGACAAAGTTTTCCATCACATCAACATCAAAGTTCCCGTTTACATAACAGCACAAAAACGAAAAAAGTCATGCTAGGGCCCTGTTCCCCGAAAAATGATGACAAATTCAAGAGTTTTTTAATCAAGCCCAAAAAAAACAGACATATTATACATTCATCATCATCATCAGCCTATAATGTTCTCAGTGCTGGGACACAGGCCTACTCTCTGTGAGAGGGAGTGATGTTTTCCTTCACCATTTTGAGAGCAGTGGTGATGAAATAAATTACACAAAGTAATGCGCCTGGCGGGGTTCGAACCCACGACCTACAACTGGTAAGTCGGGACCGAAACCACTGGGCTACCACTGCTCACAATGAGACATTGTGACATTGTTAGAAGCAAACTTACTGATCCCAATCTAGATTTATCCTAGGCCAGATTATCTAGTACAACAATAACTAAATTAACAAAGATTTTAATTTAATTTAACTTATTACTATTCTAACAGCAAATCTGTGAAACAAAATTCACTTAAAATTTTCGGCAGGATAATTTGATTTTCCAGTTGATCTGAACTCGTTTTAGGAACGAGGTCAGACTTTGTTGACCGCCTGTCAAAAATGTTTTGCTTCCATGGTAATGAGATTATAATTTCTGGCATCCGTTAAAAGTGTTTTTAAAAGTTGCTATTAAGTGAAGATTAAGAAAATATTCACAATTAAGAGGATTAATAATCTTTTTAGATCTGAATGATTATTATAATATGGGGTGACTGGTAATTAGTGTACGATACTTAAACACGTGACTGTGCTCATGATAACAAACAATTTTTATTATGGGAACAAAGTCGAAATCGTGAGAAAAATATCCGCTGTTCAGTACATTAAAAGCAGACACAAATACTCGTATACTGAATTTTTTTCGAGTTTTCAGGTTTGTTCCCATAGTAAAAGTTGTTGGTTATCATGAGCACAATCACGCCTTTAGGAACGTATACTAATTACCAGTCACCCTATATTTTTATAGGCTCTTCTCAATAGGCATGTTTACAGCATCAATCAATTGCAAATAAGTCCGACAGCAAGAGATTTAAATATAATGGGCTCGTATTTTTTTATGTTAATCAATGAATATTTAAAAGTCGAGAGTGAAAACTGCAGTACCCCAAGTAACACAGTCTGGAAGTTTTAAAACCAATCTGTCTATAGACTGTCTAGTCAGGGTTAATCTTTAGATACGGGCTTTCTAAAGATGGGTTTGATAAAGAACATTTAATCTTATAGAGTTTTTTATCTAAAGCTTTATTATTTTAAGAGCATTTGTTCTATAGAACACTTATTTTAAGTACGTTTATAGTTATAACGACAGTTTCTAGATAAAATGCTCTACAAATAGTTAAAAAAGCCTAAAGGTACCTATTTTGAAGTAGTTTTATAGATAAAACGATATATTTGAAGACATAACTTTCTACAGATATTCTATTTTAGCTAATGGTACTCCTATCTTTTTTTTCTATAGATACTTCAGTCTAGATAAAATACTTTACTAGATATTTTTAAGTTTGTCTAGAAAACTGATAGAGAAGTCGTGTTTTTAGAGTTTTTATCCTTAAAAGTGGCTTAGTTAAGTGCATTTGTACTAGAAATTTAAATTGGATGAGTTTATGCAATGGAGGAGATGAAACAAATTAAAAGATCTGGTGATTTTCGTCGAAAAATCCGCAAGTATTTAAAAAGAAAGAAAAATGAAGAAGAGTCGACCGAAGAAGAATCGAAACTTCCTAGTAACTTCTTCCAAAACGTAGAAAATTGTTGATGATATATGGGTATCAAAAATAAAAAGGTTTGCTGTCAAGAGTACGAAAAAAAAAATCACATAACTTAAATCCAATATGGCGGACAGGCTATTTGGAATGCCCCCCCGTGATATGGGTATCAAATGAAAGGATTTGCTGTCAGGAATACGAAAAAGTAGTCACGTAACTTAAATTCAAGATGGCGGACTGGCTGTTTGAAATCCACCCCCATAATATGGGTATCAAATGAAAGGGTTTGCCGTCAGGAATACGAAAAAAATTGTCACGTGACTTAAATCCAAGATGGCGGACAGGCTATTTGAAATGCACCCAAATGATATGGGTATCAAATAAAAGGGTTTGCTGTCAGAAATAGAAAAAAATGTCACGTGACTTAAATTCAAGATGGCGGACTGGCTGTTTGAAATCCACCCCAATGATGTGGGTATCAAATAAAAGGGTATTAATGTAATTACAATTATAATTATTATTTCTCACATTGTTTATACTTATATAAATCAGAAATATTTTTTACTCGGGTACCCTCTTGTATTGATTAATTATATTGGTTTGTTACTGCATAAAATGGTCTTACGTTTACAACACATGAAATTACCTATTCACTGAAGAACGTCTAGAAATACTGTGACAAGATAAAAAGGAATACAGAGTGACAGTCACTAGATAATTTTAAACCACTCTTAAATCTGTTTATTCTCTCACTAGATAGTTTAGTATGTAGTAAGTAAAATTATTCTAGAGCCATACTACAAAAGAAATCTCTAGACTGTTTGTTCTACAGAAATCGGTTTTCTAGTAAATTTTATCTGGACGCCATTTTTGTTGCCTATTTTTTGCTTCAAATAACTTTTGTTACGTATTTTAATGTTTTTATCATTAAATTATATCTAATTAGACATTTGATATGTTTTAAATAACTATATTTTAAATAAAATGAGTATTTTAAGCATTCAAATGTAAATTCGAAAATTTGCTTATACCAAATAATATTCATATTTTGAAAAAAAAATGTTAAATCTAACATTTACAGCGGGCGCTCTTATTTTACAAGAGTTTTACATAATATTCAACGATAGAATTTCAATCGCATATTGATTTGCTTATTTACCCATTATTAAAACACAAATTAATAAAAAGTAATAAATTTGTTACGCCATGATGCAAATATTATTAAGTAAAATAACTCTTGTAAGTTCCACGCCATTATGCGTCACTAGTAAAATGTTACTTAAAGTTGTTAGTTTTAAGATCATTTGGTTTTAAAACGTGACGAGCAATGATTCCTTTAAGGGGGATGCTCCAACCAGCCCGCGAAATTCAAATTTTGTTACGTTTTTTGCAATTTGCAGGCCAGTGACATGTTGTAACTTTATAAATATTTGTGTTGCGCAAATAACAAGTATAATTTTAAATATAAAAAATATCAAAAAACTCGCTCCATCAGCTCTCACATAGAAAAGGTGCATCATGTTAAGATCTCCGAAATCTAACTACGATGCACCTTTTCTATGTGAGAGCTGATGGAGCGAATTTTTTGACAATTTTTATATTTAAAATTATACTTGTTATTTGCGCAACACAAATATTTATAAAGTTACAACATGTCACTGGCCTGCAAATTACAAAAAACGTAAAAAAAATTGAATTTCGCGGGCTACATCGAAGCAATCACCTTAAAGGTCTTAACTCTATCTATAAACTATCTACTAGTACGCTACTAGATAAACGTACGGTCTATAAACGGTTTAGAGAGACACTAGAAACGTCTCTTAAGTCAATTTGATCTGAACTCTGTCTAGTCATGTTTTCTTAACTCATTCTTAAGAGAGGGTACAAGAATGTGCCCACTTTTACTAAACTCTGTCTATAAGCGTTCTAGAAGATTGCTTATAGATATTTTATTCTTATGGTAGACAATTCAATTTCATTCTATAAGCTATCTAGTAGTACGTTTCTAGACACGTTTGTGTTACTTGGGGTTGCTTGTTGATATAATTATTGGCAATTTTAAAAGCGTCGTATCTTCGTCAATGTAATATCACGTAAAAAATGTTACTTATTCTGGTATATACAGGATGACTTTTTACCACCGCCCAAATTTTTTCTAGGCATTAGGTATCAATCACTAACCCCATTTTTGAAAAAAAAACCGGCCAAGTGCGTGTCGGGCCACGCACAGTGTAGGGTTCCGTAGTTGCCCATCAAAATACTTATACGAACTAACTAAACTGATTCGCTGAATTTAATTTTTAAAAAGAAGAATTTTCAAAATCGGTCCAGGAGTCTTTGAGAAATCGGGGACAACACATAAAAAAAAAGATTATGACGAATTTAAAAACTCCTCCTTTTTTTGAAGTTAGTTAAAATTAGTTGACGATAAAAACATACCTATCCCCAAAAAACATACCTATAAAAGCTGTAAAAATAAAGTTGACAAACTTACATTTGCAGTTGAAGAGCATATTCTCCGATACATTTTGTTTAAGATAATATGAAATTCAAGTACATTTTATAAGTTGGTCGACTATTACTCGTAAAGTTGTAAAGCCTACTCAGTCGTGATAATTTTCTTTTAAATTTCGTTATATATACTACTATTGTGAATTTTTTCACACCCCCAAACATAACCGTTTAGCTGGTAGAGGGGGGGACACTCGAGTCGAGCAAAATTTAGCACTTTAAAGCTTAATATTTCTCAAATGAATTTTTTTATCAAAAAATTGCTAATGGAAACTATCATTATTTTTTAAAGACCTATTTAACAATACCCCACACTAAGGGGTACGCGAGAAAAAAAATATCGTCACTTTACGTGTAAGTACTGGAGGTACCCTAAAAAAAAATATTTTACGAGATTTTATTTTACCACTTTTTCGGCACAACAAATCCGTATATTTACACCAAATTACAGCTCTCTAGTACTGTGCGTCTCTGAGCTAAACTGCGGACAGACGGACGGACGGACGGACGGACGGACGGACGGACGGACGGACGGACATAGCGAAACTATAAGGGTTCCTTGTTGACTACGGAACCCTAAAAATCGATACGTCAAATTGTCATATTAAATCATTTTCTCATCCGCTCTGTGTGGTCACTAAGCTAAACGTTATAATAAATACACTTCCCGACGCATGAAACGGGCAGAGCGCACCCCGCCGACCCCCCACCCCGCCCCGCTACACCTGAGCGACACATCACAGCGCGGTGTCCAGATTCATCAACTTTTTATAGATAACATTGAGACGTGATATCTCGATATTTTTGTATTGAATGATACTAAAATAAAAAAAACACGTATTCAATGATTTTCGCCAAAGATTAATATATTAAAATTTGGATGGTGACTAAAAAATCACCCTGTATTTACAACAAAACTAAAATAAAATACCTACCTCTCGAGCCCCGTGACACAACTTTTTGCCACCAAACCCTGACCGATATTAAGACTTATTTTTCCGAAAATACAGTTTAAAATCGGTCGGGGTTTGGTGGCACAAAATTGTGCCATTGGGGCGCTTTGGGGCCCTAGAGGTAAAAAAAAAACAAAAACATAAAAAGGCAGAGACACTTAGGCGTCAAAGTACTCTTCCGCATTGCTGTCATCCGGAAACATGGTTAAAAAAAATGTATCAAATATTTTATATAGTTAATCTAATTGACGGATTAAATTAGATTTAGTCAGGCGAATACCCCAATTAAATGGTAAAAAAAGATTTAAACAACATCAAGTAACATAATTATTAAATTTCCTGTTGGCAAAAAGGAAAAAGATTTTAACCGTTTTCTATTTAAATATTTTATCTACATAAGTTCCTCTCTGTTGCTACAACCGTTACCAAAGGAACTCATAAGTCATAACTTAAATTTTATTGAACAGGTTATTCTATTGCCTATCTAAGAGAACAGTACTCAAACCATTAACTAGACTGTATTTCTGTAATAAACTAACTTTGTCCTGCCATCTGATCCAAAGTCCAAGTTACACAAGAAATATAATGCTTTTATTTTATTGTTTGTGTATTAAGCGAGCGTGTAGAAATTATTAATCAATTAAGAAACTAAATCACCTTTTTTTAGGGAAATCTTTGCCCCGCCCTACATTTTTTTCCTGTTTCGTGGGCGCGTTTTCAAAACTCACATACACAAACTCCCAGACCGGGTACAATTACTTGTAGATTTTACAAATATTTACTCCATACGGGAATGTCTGGGTGTAATTTATCTATATTATGTATGTATTTAGAAATATTTAAGTATGTTTATCAGTTGTCTAGTACCCATAACACAAGCTCTGCTTAGCTTGGGACAAGATGGCGTTGTGTGATAGTTGTGGATTATTATATTATATTATATTATATTATTATATTATATTTATATTATATTAATGAACTTGTAATAACTGTAATAACGCTCGAGTAACTGCAAATTTAGCATCCTCGGCTCCCCTACTATAACGCGCGACCACTGTGCCAACAGGGCTGTCTAATTTAGTTGTTATTATTGTAATCAGCCTAATTTCAGTTCCATCAACTTAATAAGCTGATCATGACAACAAATTTACTGCAGAGCGACTTTAAAGTGCTGAAGGACTCATCAAATTGTCCAGTGCCATTTACAGCCAAAGATCCAATTATTTCCACTCCATTAAACAAGAAGTATCACTTTGTAACATTTTCCGGATCGTAGACACAATTACTGTTTGAAACCTTCGATTTTCAGTTCAAGATAAAAATAGGAAACTCGACACAATGTACTATATATCCGGGACTCGGTTTTAAACTTTAAAACTACTACCAACAGACATTCCCTTTAAACACCTGTACAATGAAAGAGATGTGAAAAACCTCATTTTGCTTTAATGAAAGAAAGACGGTGGAATACAAGCCGTCTCGCTTCGGATCGCACTTCGGAAATCGTTTTCAATCGCGATCCAGTCTTTATCGATTCAATCTAGCAAAGTGAGAACATACTAGTAACGTCGGTAGTGAAATTCGGAATGTTTTCAAACAGGTAGACAATGTGTACTAGATTTTTGTCGCGTCAAAGCCTTTTACGTGTTCTTTTTTTTGCTGACCGTATTCAAACGTGAAACTGCTCGACTTTGTTTAAATTTTGGGACGTTTGCTCACCAAACTCTGGTACATTGGCCATAAAACTTTTTTTGAACTTCGTTGCGCGCATTTTCAATTTTGGTTATGCAGGTTTTATGCTGATGTTGTTTTTGATGTAACCCAAATAGCGCTGTTCCCTGAAATTGTGGTCAGCTTTGTGATTCACAATAATAAAACTACAGTATGAATAAAAAAGGAGGTACATATTCAAGGAGGCAAGAAAATTACTTTTACTGTGGTACTCTTGAACGGCAAAAAGAAAAACAGCCCTGCATTTGAACTCATGTAAATAATTGAAAATGTTAAAAAAAACCCCTAAGCTTTTTGTAGAATTGATCTGTTAAAGATATACCAAGATTGTTACTTATTAACAACTGCGTGAAAACAGTCTACAATAAAAACTTAAATACAAACGCCACTAAAGGAGACAGCGCTTTACCTTCAGAACTTTTCAACAATACAGGACAATTTGTATCAAAATCAAAATCAAAACGTTTATTTCAACTAGGCCAATTACAGGCACTTATGAATTGTCAAAAGACATAAAATAAAACAATTACAAAAACAGTTATGGTGCTACAGTCCCAGTCACAAGACATAAAAAACTGTGAAAGTACCGTAGGTGCTCATTCCAAAGCGTAGATCTCTATGGAGAAGAATGAGCAAGAAACTCCATGGACACTCTTTTTCAATCGCCAAAATTATTACAAAACTTTTGTTACATCATTCATCATCAGATTGTACATTACGTGAGAACGATGTGGCAAATTAATAGTGTCCATAGAAAAATGAAAAGACAATTCAAAATAAAGTTACTAATAATTAAAATAGACCGTGGCAGCTAAGAGATGACCAGTCCCAACTGACAGCGCCCGTTCACGAACATGACACATATATCAGCACCATTCAGCTCAACCATTTTGAAGGGAACTAAATGATCCGACATACACGCCACCATCAGCGAGACCTTTGAGTGAGCATGACATACTCTCAACTGCCAGAGTCATTCAAGTCAATGAAAGACGTAGGTTTCTAGTCAATGATAGATCTAATTAAATTATCGTAGTATAATAAATAAATAATAGGCTAAATATTGTGGAACAACCAGAAGCCCTTTTTTATACTTGGTACCTATTTATCAAATGAGTCAGACTTGTACTGACTAAAATCAACGGTTTCCTTCAATAAACCTTTATGTTCCGGGAACACGGTGATGGAATAAGTCCCGATCAGGGGGCCTCGTTATTATGCTGACGCTCTATGAGGCGCGCGTGGAACACGAGGCGCCGTCGACCCCGGCATGGTCCATGGTCGGACAGCCAATTGCCCTTTACTCGCCGCACGCATGCCCGCCCGCACCTACGCTGGCCGAAGATCGTCTTGTGACGTCTGTCGCTGTGGGCGTCCACCACCGCGGAACCAGAGGACCTAGCATAACTTTTCGTTTTCGTGAAGTAAAGCACGCTGTAAGTAAAGTAAATCTTTTTCTAAAGCCTCTATTTTGTGTATAAATAATTATGTCAGCCTAAATATTCTAGAACTGAGAGAGAAGAAGCTATATTAAAAAATATAATAAGTAGATCCATAATTCCATAAAAGAACAACAAATCCCTTAAAACAAAATAAACGCATCTAACAAAGGAACAAATTGCATGAACAGTAACACTGCACCATTCTATTTCCGATCCAACCTAATCAAGTGAGCACGGATCGTTTTCTTTGTTTATAGCAGGTGACTCAGAGAATTAGATTCTGTGATCGAGTCCTATCCATCCGTGTAATAGAGTCTTTAATCTGTCCGTGAGGGGGAGCCACTGGATCGCAGGAAAAACATATTGGAAGGTAAGGAAAGACCCTAATTATCTTTATGTTGCTCTTGGGTGAGGTACCAGATTTTTTCTAAAATTGAACTGGGAGAGAATCGAGATTAGATTGACTTTAGTTCGTTTAAAAATTGAAAAACAACAAGGATTTTAAAGGGTATGGAGTACCTAGTGGAAAAATTGTAGAAATTAAACAGTGTAATCATCTTGCTCACTTATTAAATACCCCTTATTTAATAAGTGTGCGACAGCGCTGTTTTGCAAAGATTGTGGCAATTTTAAAACCTGAAGGACAATTTAATAGCCAATACACTTGGCATTTATACCGTAAACTAGTATACGCGTAAAAGAAGAGTATTATAAAGTATTTAGAAGGAATTTGAGGGAGGAGATAATTATGGTTAGAAAGGTGGTGTCTACTGGGAGATCGAGTAGAGAAGTATGAAAGAAGAAGACTAGCTCCTTCTTAGCATGTCGATGGCAAATATTCATAATCATATAGCGAATTCTGCTCATGGATGCAGTCATTAGATCGTCAAGTGTACGAAGGTGGACTGTTGTCTGTGGAGATACGCCACACATAATTATTATATTTGAGATTCAAGCCGTTCGTAAATCCCCATCTGGGATTATCTTTACGACAATGCGTAACACGATGGAAGGCTCTCAGAAGGCTTGATGTAGCCGTCAGGTGGTCTGAACAACTGTTCAGTTTAGCAGGAACTCCTGCTAAACTTAACATATTTTTGTTAAGCTATTTTTATCAGCTGAACTAGAAAAGATTAAAAAACTGTCTGTGACTGCTAACTCCAAACAAATTGATGATGATTATGAAGAATTAAAGATTCTTTACTCACATCTACATAGATCCCAGGCAGTCCAAACACCCTCGTATCGGGCTCTTCCATCGGCGTGTACCTGTAGAACTCATGGTTTCCTCTGTACCACTTGACAGAGTACAGTGGCGCCCCCTGCATGTCCCGGGAACAGATTAAGGCGGCTGTGCCACCCCTGATGACTGTTGAAGGTTGAACTAGAAGCATGACGTCACGAAGGCTTGTGACTCCTGGAAAAAGAAAAAAACTAGTCAAAATCTGATTCTTTTTTAGCATTTATAGTAAAAAGCCTATTCAGCGTGTGCCATTATTTTCTCGTATTCATAGAGCGAAAAATGTTATAATCCAACCAAATCTTTTTGTGTACCTATTAAGTACCGTAATCAAACGTGTGGGTGGTTTTTTATACTGTTTATTTGTATGGATGCAAAAGAAAAAATAAACCTGACTGCTAAATATAATTTCAATGAAATCTTTTTATTATATTCAGAACTCTTTGTTCTTGTGCGAATTTAAAAATATAATGAGTACCTACAATCAAATGTGTGTGTTCATAGAATAGCTCGTTATCATCGTCGAGTCAGTGAATTTCAAAATGATCCAAATTCGCATAAAAGTAGCCTGTGACTGCTGAAGTAGAAAAAGTGTAGATTTCAACTAGGACTCATATTTTTTACGATTTTATTCAGACATGTTATTTTAATCCTATCGCAATTTTAATCCCACTTCTAAACTAACATAAAAGAGAAACTCTTTAGTTTTTATATAAAGGATAAACCTAAAAACTATTCAAACGATTTGAAAAATTGTTTCACCTTTAGGAAAGTAGATTACCGGTGAATAACATTGAGTCTTTGCGAAACTAGGCGGGCTAATAGTCTAATATAAAAGCAATTTTTCACGCATCTTGCACTCAGATTATTATCTTTAACATCTATAAAAAAAACTCATTAGGTTTCCATATTTTATAGAAATTATTAAACAATAACAAAAACGCTCAATCTTATTGATTATGTGCGATACTAACAGTTTATTTTTTACATATTGCACCTAAATCACCATTTGATGCTTTCTGTGTGTCTCAGTAACACTTTCTACTGATAAAAATTTCGAAAGCCTCGGGCAAATTCTGAAATTACAAAAAGTCCCAATTACATATATTATTATTATGATTCTACACAGACATGAAACAAAAAAAGTACAAAGAAATTTTTACTGTCAAAAAAAGGCCATTTCAAATGTGTACGTACATGAGTAAATCCACGTAATACCAGAAAACAAAGCCAGTTGAGCTGGCTAAATAAATCTTCAAACACACTGACGTCATGAGATATCGCCTTGCTCTTTCAGCTTGCGTCCCAAAAACGAATGACGAAGTATGATCACATTCTCTTGGATATCTAACATAGGGCCTTTACCAAAACTCAGATCGATCGTCTCATAACTCTTTCAAGACGCGGCACACATAGCCGGACTGAATCCAAAACAACAGCGCACCAATTTATCCCGATCCGACTTTTGAAGAAAATTTCTAAACGAATACTTTGGGTTTTTAGTGTCTAGATTTCACATTTTTTTTGTTAGAATTAATTTCTGAATAAGTACAGTTTTTGCTTATACTCGTAAGAAAGTTGATATTAAATACTTTATAGTTTTACGTCAGTACCCTTAGCACGAATTTTCACTCTTTTACTTTACAATGTCTTTCCAGTATTTACAAGAACTAATTTTTTCCTTGGAAACTGAAAATTTTAAATTGTCAAAATTCCAGTTTACTTTACGTCTCAAACACTGAAAATTCGTGCTAAGGGTACAGGACCAGTAAAAGTTGGTCGCAAGTGATACCGCGTAACCTTCAGCATTATGATTCTAAGGTCATGAAGTGTTTTTTTTATTATTTTGATTAATAGCTAGATCTAGCTATTAAGTTGCTGAGCACTGCTGCAAATTTGAAGTTGGGTCATCGATTTGACCCATGTCATGCCGATTGGACGATGGGCGTATGGTGTATATGGATGAACTGCCAATTTGATCCAATAGGCAGCGTAATTCCGATTGGACGATAGGCTGTATGGTGTATGGCTACTTTTACACACTAAAGATGGTCATCTATCCAAAGACTATCCTCGGCAAGCGCAGCTTAACCCAGAAGATCGGCCTGAACTACGAAATGTGGATTTAATATTCGGTATACCTCCTCTCCTTCAATCATTAAAGATGACAGGCATGACGTTAGTTTTGGGTCTATACACAGATTCAGTGACAGTACTATTAATCCGTCTCAATGAGATAAACTCATTACCGCTGATCGAACGGTATTGACAGCATGTCGCCGTTGATGGCAGTAAATTAAATCTAAGTTTACAATTGAACGTGTCTGAAGTTAATTAAGTAAGGTTTATACAAAGCTTTAATTATGAAGACTTCAGATGAAGATTATCTGTTATTGGTCACGGAATAAAATCTGTTGTGTATCATAAATGATTGCAAAAGAGTTTCATGTAGAACTACATTTTTTTATCTGCCTATCATTTTCCCGACTGTATCGAGGTCAGCTTCCACTCCATAACTCAGTTACTGGGTGTACAATAATTATCTTTCGGTAAGATTGATTTTCATGATACTGACTACTTAGCTTATCGCAGTTTCCAGAAGTCCAGAACAACCTTGGACAGACCCCTGTGCGCGAGTAGCACCTTACGCCGCGCCATCGACTCTGGCTTTCTAGCCAAATGGCAAGCGTTACGTAAACGCTCAGGATTTTCATTAATAAATATTCAACTTTATGCTTTATGGTGTAAAGCTGAAAATTTATTAAAAACTCTTGAGCGTTTACGTTTATCGCTTACCATTTGGCTAATGGCCACGTCTGCTCCTTGATCGAGCAGCAAGCTAACCAGACACCTATGATTAAAATACACATGAATTACATCAAAATTTACCGCACTATCAAAGAACATTTAACTTGGTCTTATGATGTATCAAAGACAAACTCAAAGTTAAACTCGGCAAAGTTAGGGACATCAACAACGCCTAAATTTCCACCTACCCGCACTCGGCATGTTTGTGGCTAAACTTAAGCTGTGTTCAGACGACATAAGCCCGCTAAGAGCACACCACACCGTGGATTTTAGTCAGTACAAGTCTGACAGTCCACTTAATAAAATCATCTATCTATATATCTATCCACGCGCGTTTTACGCGGTTTGAAAATTTACGCGAGGTGGGCACGAGACAGGGGTAAAAAAAGAAAATATATGACTAGTCAACAGGAGCACACAATAAACAAATAAAAATATTATAACAAAAATCTAGACAACCACTTTTTTACCTAAAATAATATTGTAGACAGTAATAAAAAGTAAAGAAAACATAATAATATGGTACTGCCCAGTGCCGTTCCAAATGGGTCCAGTTCAGCAAATTGTCAAGTATCTGGTGTTCGACGCTGGTTTTCAACTGGGCCTGGACGGTAACGTGACAAAAGCAGAGCAGCTTTAAAACATTTCGCGTTGTATGTGTTGTTATTTGTTGTATGTATCAAAAGTTTCGATTTACTTTCGCACCAGTCCATATTTTCAGAGTAAACCGCCTGGCGTGTGGCATGTACAGCTGGACTTCAATAAATGCAATTTGCGATCTATTGCTGTCATGAGACTCAAATTATAAACAAGACAAAGTAAAAACAAAATGAGTTAGATGCGGGCGTTGGCGCTCTTAGCGTGCGCTTAGCAGGCACGTCTCGTCTGAACACAACCTACAATACAGTTTTCGAAGTATGTAAGTACCGTTTTGAGAATTGGGGACATTAATTATTATTTGTATTATTGATAAAGTTCATTATTGCCCCAAGATAAGAAACTTTGGATGGCCAATGTGTCAAAGTTAAATCATTTATTTCAATCAGGCCACTTAAAAGTTTGTTAATTGATAAGGATGTGTTTCATAGGAAAGTGAGATAACCAAACAAACGTGCGATCGTTGTTAATTTTAATTTTCTACGTAAAAAGAGGGTAAATTTGACATTGTCACTATTTAATTTAGTTTGTAAGTAATGCGCCTGGATGGGTACCAACGATCGAACCCATGACCTACAACTCGTAAGCCGATACAACTTGGCCACTACTGCTCGCTTTCGGCATGCTTCGAACGAAAATATACACCTCTATGAGTTCTTATCTCACAAAACAGATGGCGTTAGTAGTCACACCCAAGATCAAAAATCTGTTGTTTTTCTGCTGTCGATACATTACAGTTACAGAGTCAAACACGAAAACACAAATTATTAGAAAATTTGTATAATTGTATGTTATTTATTTTGTCATTTTAATAATAACATGACTCGAAGTAATAATGGTTGGCATGTCATTAACAATGTGCCTTTTCAAATTCTAAATAATTTTAGTAATCAAGTTAATATTTTTACATTAGATCCTATGGAAACCTTTCAATGGGTATCTATATCTTTAATGGCGATGGAACTGATATACGCTGTGCGTAAAAATCCCTATAAAATAAATAAAGAAAGTAAAGTTATCAGCGATTATGTGTAGCGCTCATTTTAGGTTTATGTAGACGTCCAAAGTTGCGGGATTATTCGATAGAGATACCACGGCCCTGGAACCCAAAATGACCACTGAAAGAACAGGGATTTTTGTTGATAAGGTGCTGACACTCCCTCCCGCTTCATTCAGAGCAAGAGAAGTCATTATTAGGGGCGTCCACACAGAGCGAGCAGCCTCGCGAGGCATTTGCCGCGCGAGGCGAAACTGCCTCGGTCGGACTCGGCGCGGGCACTCGGTCGCCCGCCCGCGGCTGCGCGCGAGCTTGTGTCGGCCGAGACACGTCACCGAGCTGCTTCGTGCGGCAAATGCCTCGCGAGGCGGCTCGCTCTGTGTGGACGCACTTAATTAATAACTTCTTGACCAAAAGAAAAGATTATGTATTTATTTGTTTACCTGTTTAGCTTCACAATTAATTTTATGTATAGGCGTAATCTTAAGAAGGTAAACCTACGTGTCTATATTTTTACTTCCATTAGTTTCATCATGCCTAAACAATCTCTAGAGATCATCCCACATACATAACTAAAAGCGTAATTTAAGAAAAGTGTGGGATGTCCATTTGGTAAAAGTTAAATTATGAAATGTCTTCCAGAAATAGGACGGCTATTTAGATAACAGAAAAAAATAATAAAAACTAAGTACTAAGCCGTAAGTTATGAAGGTGTTCCTTATTTCAATTTTAATGTATTTGCATCTGGCCTCGATCTAGCTGAGAGGCAAAGATGAGGCCTAAGATGGAGTGAGTTCAACAAGGCAGAACTTTAATTTCTGAACACCAGCGGAACACACTAAAAACTACTCTGACAGGATAATCGCGAGCCAAGCGGCCCTAGTTAGCCCTTCCAATGCCATTAGCAGCCTCGCGAGACATATGCCGCACGAGAAAACTGCCTCGCGAGGCGCCTCGCTCTGTGTGGACGCGCCTCCCGAATGAGCGCGGCAGCCTCAGGCGCTTATAGCAAAACAAAAAACCGGCACTGGATGGCTCGGGCGTTCAGTCGCTCGACCGGGGCAGCGCGCGCGCTACTTCGGACGAGACACGTCCACACTAGCCGAGCTGCCTCGCGCGGCAAATGCCTCGCGAGGCTAGAACCTAAACTTCGAAGACGTAATAATTATCTCTCTCCTTATCTATGGGAGGCCTTTGTCCCAGCAGTGGGAATTAGCAATATTCGTTCTTTCTTTAATTAAACAAAAGTTCATGCAAATAACACTGATATATTAAAACATTTATTATAATTATAAGCCATTACTGACACGGATTGGGACATTCAAAAGAGATTGGTATTCATTAAAATAATTTGTTCAAAACTGTAATGTTCCATTTATGGCACTTGCGAATATAAACAGGTGCCGTATGTGGAATATCTCCGGTGCCATTCATTATTCATTTTAAATCATGGTATTCGTTTTTAATTATAGTTACCATACAACTATTTTTAATTAAGGGGGATGCTCCAACCAGCCCGCGAAATTCAAATTTTTTTACGTTTTTTGCAATTTGCAGGCCAGTGACATGTTGTAACTTTATAAATATTTGTGTTGCGCAAATAACAAGTATAATTTTAAATATAAAAAATATCAAAAAACTCGCTCCATCAGCTCTCACATAGAAAAGGTGCATCATGTTAAAATCTCCGAAATCTAACTACGATGCACCTTTTCTATGTGAGAGCTGATGGAGCGAGTTTTTTGATATTTTTTATATTTAAAATTATACTTGTTATTTGCGCAACACAAATATTTATAAAGTTACAACATGTCACTGGCCTGCAAATTGCAAAAAACGTAAAAAAAATTGAATTTCGCGGGCTACATCGACGCAATCACCTTAAAGTGCTCAAAATGGAACGCCAGAGTTAGTTAATATTAGTACTAAAGACATTTTAATTAGACACATAAACTACGTTGCATGAAAGATTTGTAATTTCATGCACGAAAGCTCAGCATAATTTGAAATAAGCCATGCGGCTTTTTCCTGAAAATATTTGTTTACATTATCCGATTTTGCCAGAAATAACGTTACTATTGAAATGACGATTACTGAAGAAGTATGGAAGGAGACATATTTACTGGATATTTTATTACCCAGTAACTGGGTTGTGGAAGTCAGATGGACTTTGATTAGACTGAAAGTCACCCCAATATAGTTCGGAATACGGCTAGGGTAATGATGATGATGGAAGAATAAAACGTCATTTTGGCCGGCCCTAAAAGAGTAGAATAAAGGCAGAAAAAGCCATTGGAGATTTATTTTAGAATAAAGGCAGAAAAAGCCATTGGAGATTTATTTTGCCCACCAGTAAATATTTCGGCACTGCTGGGCGGCAAAATCAAATAAATGGCACTCTAAAAAAATTACGTTTAACACAATATTATCGCTGGTACAGCTTGGCAAGAACGTCTTAGAGAAAACTTACCTTTTTGTTTGCCGACAACGCAGGTTTGTTAAATTTATTATAGTGCCATAAAACTAACATAGTTTTATGTGAAAAAAAACACGCAACGTGCTAAACCCCTGGTAGCGAGAGCACAGTGGCGACTTCCGGTTTTCTACTCTATTTTGCCAAGGTGTACTTTTTACACAAGTCATAAACATTTAAACTAAATTTTCCAACGCCAAACAACAAAAGTTTCTTAAAAGCTGCCATTAAATTCTTCTAGATATAAAATTAAAAAGAGAGTTGTCTATAAAAGAACGCGTTTAACATTCACGATGTGTTACCTGTGTCATCGCAATGACAGCAAATAAAACTGGAGTGCGATGTTTACTGTCGGACCCCTAATGCGTGTTCAGACTATCATAGTGGGTTAAAGAAGGTTGATACTCGATAGTATAGTTTTTATAGCTTGTGTTGTTTTAGGATATATATTTATAGATATATTATATCTATTTTCATGTAGGGAACTCTTTCTAAACTTACATAAGCACCATGAGGATAGGCTTTTTTTTAGGTGGTAAAATCATCAAATGATTCCTCCCGCCCTGGGTGGGGCGGAAGGGACTGTCAGACTCTTACTGACTAAAATCCACCCGTGTTCCTTCCTATGCCCTTTACGTTCCGGGGCCACGGTATCCTGGGCTAAGAAAAAACCCGCGACCCCAGACAGACGACGCGCCACCGACTCGGGCTTGGTCCTTGGTCGGACGGCGAGCTACCCATCACTCACCGTCCGCAAGCCCGCTCCGCCGCTGTGCCCTCTGCTAATCAGAGGGACACGCGTCGCATACGGGCAAAGAGATCACTTAGTCACACAGTGCCTAAAGAAGAGTTTTTGCCTGCATCCCAGGGTGTACCGGCCCGAAAAACTGGTCTTCCCCCGGACGTATTCGAGAGGGAACTCCAGTCCAAGGGAGCACGTGGAGGTTTCTTGAAATAGCACCCCACGAGGATGGGCTTAAACTCAGAATGTCATCGACTGCGATGCTGGTCATGCGTTTGGTGTAATAAATTATGAAGAATGTCATCGACTGCGATGCTGGTCATGCGTTTGGTGTAATAAATTATGAAGAATGTCATCGACTGCGATGCTGGTCATGCGTTTGGTGTAATAAATTATGAAGACAGTAACGTTTAATAAGACATACTTTGGCGATGCTTCTCACAATTCCTCGTAAACTCCTTCAATTCCACGAAATAAATGCTAGCGCTATGTGTTATGGGCTTTAGGGCTATCCATTACGGCGGACATGCGGGCGGAGAGAAACGGGTGACTCGCCGTCCAATCCTTGACTATGCCCGGGTTGATTACACGAAGTTTTCCAGACGAAAATCGAAGAGCTGTCAGAAATCTGACGGAGCCCTGATTAAGGGCCAAACACCTTCCGAGGACGTAGCACTATCTCGACAGATAACTGTGACCCTAGAACAAAAAGAGCTATTGAAGCGAACACGGGGAACACTTGCTCTCGATTCTGGGCTTCATCTGACTCATGTGATGCAGTTATAATACCAAAGGAGATGTTTCATTCTGGGCCCAGTCTATGTACACCATATTAATTAATAGGGAAAAAATAGGGGAATTTCATAAAAATACTGAAAAAATCATTTGAAGACGGGTTTAGCTGTTAAAAAATAATAATTAGGAACGTTTTTTAGCACGATAACCCTATTCCGAGGTGGCCATGACAGTACTATTTGACGTTTACTATCATGACGTTTGACAACTTTGACAGTTCTATGCAGTGACGTTTAAAGAATTTGAAGATTTTCTTGAGTTGTAATTCATATTTTTCGGAGTTTGTAACGATTGTATTTATTTTGTAAAACTCAGTATTCGTACTAAGTATTATTTGACCACGGCTTCAATTCGCCTGTGATTCGGATTTCGTCGTGTGTTGTTTTACAATAGCAAGTTCAGTTTCAGGTATGTCTTGTAATCTTGTTTTTGTTCATATATTTTTTCTGTGTTATGTTTTCTTCCCCTGTATCTTATTCATAGTATATCGATAAACAGGTCAGTGGGTCGTCTAACACTATATACTTAACCATTTTTGTTTGTTTTAGGTTTATGCAAATGAAATGATGTGGCCACAATGCTTTGAAATCAAAATGTTAAATAACTAACATTAATCTAAATGTAATACACAAGGAGATCATGAACTGATACCAGCCCATCATCGCCATTATAGCAATGTTTGTGTCTGTTGGGCGTAGGACATCATTGTTTTGTGAAGTGCACTCACTCTATTTCAAAGGAGCGGAAGGGCAATGATTATTATTGCTGAAACAATTTGTTGTTCCATGACAGGCAAGCACTTTTTTTTATTCATACAGAGCAAGCACAAACAAGTTCAAGACAACATTGTTGCGGAAAGGAAAAGAACTAACACAATCAATGTTTAAAATGTGTGTAATAGATTAATATCTACACATATTTCACACATAACATTTCCTTGGACAGATCTGTAAGGGTGATATAAAAATAACCAATCTTGACTAATATTATTTATATATCCAAATAAACCTTTATTTCTTTGTTTTTTGTTTTAGATACCCGATGGTTACTTGCTATATTTTGCTTCTTTGGTGCATTCAGAGTACAATACAACAACAAGGACTCATGCCAGCTCCAGTTACATTATAAAATTGTGAATGCATGTGTGTAGTGCCAACGGTCTTGTGTCAAACTCACAGCCCCTCCATCATTATAGAACCTGAATAGACGGTAATATCAGAAACAGTATTATAAAAAAAGAGGTAATATTAGCAACTTAATTACTAACTTTTGGAATGAAATAATTATGTGAATAGCCAATATGTATATCATAATTATTTTTTTGTTTTATTCAGATTCCACCAAGAGGACTGGTTTGCTATGCTTGTTGGAAAGCAGCATGTAGAAAGATGAAAACAGTAGCACATAGCAAAAAGGACGATGGACAATAAATTGCTGTGCTCACATTATGATGATTGTGTGGTATTTTAGTTGGGTTCGGTACCGTGAGAACATACAAGGGATGATGTAGAAAATAAATAAATCATGATTCTCAACAAATTGTTTTATTAAAAATATTCTTCATGGCTGATTTGACATCTTTTTAACATCACTACTAATAGTTATTATGAATAACTTGTTTCAAAAATTGTTAGTGCATGGTTTGACATGGTGTGCATTCCCTCGCAGAAAGGGGGTCTATCAGCTTATAATGTTGGAAACATTACAAGCTGATATTACTGCACCTTCCTCATTGAATTAAAATAATTTGGTCTTCCCAGCCATGACTTGTTACTGTGTAATTGAACACACATTTAACAATAACTTGTAGTTATCAGATACTGCAATGTCACTGCTTTCCTAAGAATGATATATACCTACGTCCAAAGTATACTGAATAAGCATTATAGAATGACGCAGCAAGGCAGTGTTGAAAAACAAATAATGACCAAGCCTTCGTTTCGTTTGACCCTTTTTTTTTTTTTTTTTTTTTTAGCGTGGTAAAATCATCAAATGAGTCCTCCAACCCCGGGCAGGGCGGGAGGGACTGTCAGACTTCTACTGACTAAAATCCACGGTGTCCTTCATAGCCTGTTACGTTCCGGGGTTACGGTGAGGGAATAATCCCGCGACCCCGGCAGGCTTTGGCCCTCTGAGAGGGGGGCCCCGTCATTATGCTGACGCTCTTTGAGGCGCGCGTGGGACACAACGCGCCGTCGACCCGGGCATGGTCCTTGGTCGGGCAGCGAGTTGCCCTTTACTCGCTGCCCGCATGCCCGCGCCTACGGTGGCCGGAGATCATCTTGCGACGTCCGTCGCCGTGGGCGCCTACCACTGCGGCTGGGGCGGAGGGAGGACGCTGTCCTCTCTCGCTCGCGGCCTGCCTCCTCCTTGACGAGCATTACTGCCTCGCAGAAGGAGCTGACCGCTTCCCACTCCGTCTCGCCCCGCAGCATGGCCGCAACCATTCGTTTGACCCTTGTCCCTGAAATAAAAGATAGGTGATGCAAGATGTGCCGCCGCTCTCTCTCTACTATAACAATAACTTGGAGTTGTTAGGTACTGCACATTTCACTGCTATCCAATGGTTATCGTGGTTAGAAGTTTGCATATGCACCGAAGAATGAAGCCTCAAGACTTGATAAACATAACGTCCACGCCTGCGTTTCGTTTCTTGGCATTGAGAGATAAAAGACATAGGTTCTGCCGGAATCGAGTAAAATATCCTGTAGGTACTATTATTTTTATCGAAACCCAAGATTCTTGGGATCAAAAATTATTTTTTGCGATCTTTACATCAGTTTTTATCACGGCATGTACACGTCAATGAAGTGTCATTGTCAAAATAAACATACTACTGTCAGATCCACCATGTTTGATTTTTTTGTCGAGTGTTGTTATCCTTTACAAAGTTAATTTAAAAGCGCAAATAAACGAAGTGAAATTAAAGAAAATTAACAATTAAAAACGGTTTATGTATTATGAAGCTATTTTTACATATGGTGTACATAGACTGGGCCCAGGCTCCATACATTTTTGGACCATCTCCTTTAACCTTATTACATGAGACTTAAGGCGAACTCACGACTTGCTAGTGCCAGAACTAGATGTGTATCAGTTTAATAGTTTCGAAAACATTCAGAGTTTTACCTTAAGCATGAGTGAGTGTATTAAAACCACTGGTAGCACAATGCTAGGTATGTTATTTGAACTAATTTCTCCTGTAAGCTTGCTTGACCGTCTTGTATAGTAATCTAATATGGGATTTGCCGCCATTGCAGAGAGATATTAATCGGATCTGTGACTGAACCACACTAATCCAATCAAAAATACGTCAAATATTAGGTTTACACTCGAAAAGTAATCAACAATGCTAAACGGTTGCCGAATATGTACAAATCTGCTTCAGATAACTCAAACTCATCACATGATTTACATACAAATACATCTTCCGATATTCAAAGCTTCAAAACCAGATTTATTCAATAAACCTTACCTTGTTTACAAAACGTTACATAAAATCTGCCAAGAACATCCCGCTCTAAGTCATTTACAGGATAACCAGTCTGCCGTTAAATATAAGCTAATCCTATTCGTACCTTCCAAAAAGCGGCAAAACTTAAACCGACACATTAATTGGCCGTTACAAAAAGAAATATACTTCAATCTGCATAATTTTAATGTAACTTTTCCGCTTCTCAAGTGAAATCACGCCATTATTTAAATTTGCCGTTCGGAAAACAACCCGATCTCTATCTGGGAACGGCGGCCTAATCTATTTTGGCATCAGAAAGTGTCTTTGGGAAATAATAAAGAGTCGACATTCTTGTTCTTTGGGCTTTGGTAATGTGACATTTATAATACATGGAGATGTTAGTGGCTGTTGTCTTTTATTGTGCTGTAGAGGCAAAGATGTTGTCTTTAGTAAAACTAGCCAGTTTCGTATTGAATTTAGAATGTTAAAGATTACTTATAATCTTTTTGCCCTCATTCCATTTTACTTGGGGTCGGCACAACGCATTTTTCTCTTTCATTCTCTCCTATCAGACGTCACAGTTTCATTTTACTCCTTTTTCTTTCAAATCATTCCTTAGACAATCCGTCTATCTTTTCTTTGGCTTTTCTCCTTATATCCATTCATCAACAAGGTTAAAGATGACAGTGGAATGAAATTTTACGTTGGAAATATAGTATTTATTAGTACCTACTTAATCGTTATGTCATTTTAGCCCTAAAAACGATGGTCACTATGTTGTCCATTGCAAACAAAAAGAGATTATCGTTTTTAGGGAATGACAGAAAAACTAAATATTCTTCACAACCAACTTATTTAAAAACAGTTGAAACTTCGTAGGTAGATATTGTAAATAGTATGACAATGGACGAAACAAAAGGATAAAGTAAATAAATATCGTATAGCAGACGGCGTTCTGAAAGTTCCTACGCCATACATAAATGTATGTTAGTATAACTTAGATACGGTGTAAAGCAAGCTGGATTATGTCTCCCATAACGAACCTGCCATTCAACAAATAACAGTGATCCTTTCTTCTGATTTCAAAACGAAAAATTAGGTCGATTACCTGCCATTGGACGAACTGACTGCAAATAGATCACAGGGGAACGTAACGAGATTCCAGTTTTTCTTCGTCATCTCTTTTTATCTATCTTTCCATTTCGTTTTGCTGATTAGAATAAAATTTATTTAAGAATTTGACGAGGTTGGTCAAATATTTGGCTTTTGCAAACTAAGGGTCGTTATTGATAAAAGAATCGAATTTGTTTGATGACAAAGTTCAATGACGGGTCGAAATGATTGATTTTATGTAAAGTCGGGTGGCGGAATGTAAATATAGAGATTTTCGTTTATAAAAATACGCTCGGCTAAAAACTTATTTTGCAACACAACCTGAACATAATGTAAGAACCGTGGACGCTCAATGTAGCAAATAAGCCGAACGGCACGACCCGAAAAAAAAACGTAAGAATGATTAATGTTTCAACTCAGCTTTGTAGTTTTAAAAACACTGCAAAATTAATGAAATAAGATCCAAAACACTTGGCCCTGGAGTGCAAAGGGTAATTGAGATTACAAAATGTTTGGAGTCCGAACAAGTTTGACACCTCAGTCACCCACTCTCTCCAATTCAGGTAAGGAATCATTTAGCAATATTCGAACCCAAAATAAAAGCCAATCAGTTGTTACAAGTAAACGCTAATTTAATGACTCTAGTAACAAAAATAGTTTAACAAACCCTAACCTACATAGTAAGGGTCATGTCCCAAAAATAATACAAAGTTTTAGAAACATCCTCCATCATAGAGACCGCAATACTTCACCCAAACTCATCTAGAACTTTCCATACTTCATTCGCTCACCTCTGAGGCAGATGTGGCTTAGGGAAACGACCAACATGAAATAAGAACATTCAAATTGAATTGTGATACTGGCCGGTGTAATATTTCTTTTGGGCTTAGTTTTATATTCTAGGGTAACGGTTGGGCATTGTTCTTTTTTGAAAGTGTTACATAGATCAAGAAGAATTTTATGCTATTGTCAGAGTGTTTTTGAAAATGTGTCTTTTTTTTCGTTTTGAGACTTCGCTTTGGAAACTATTTTAATAATATTTTTTCAACTGTAATGCTGATAATGTTTTTATTTATATATATACAAACTACAATAGAAAAAGTTACTAGTTATATTACCTACATAAATCACTAGCTTTCGCCAGCGGCTCCACCCGCTACAACTCGAAAATTATCCCTCGGGAACATAAAATCGGGATAAAAACTATCCTATGTGTTAATCCAGGTTATAAACTATCTGTGTACCAAATTATTGCCAAATCCGGTCCCGTGGGTTTTGCGTGAAAGAGTAACAAACATACCTACATACACGTACATACATCCTCACAAACTTTCACATTTAAAATATTAGGATAATATTATTTAGAAAAATAATATTTGTTAGATAAGAAAGACTACTGTCCAAAGTCTGACAGCCAGTCTTACCATGGAGTATGTACCCAGTTACTGGGTCCGATAGGCAGTCGCTCCACGTAAAATACTGATATTCAGCTGCATCTAGTTCGACTGGAAGCTGACCCCAATATAGTTGGGAAAGGGCTAGGCAGATGATGATGATGATGAAGAAAGACTACTGCCAAAGCTTTCCAAAAAAAAAATGAGTACACAATTTGATTAACAAAGAACATAGGCAACCGTACGTCCCAACCAGTCCAGGTCAAATTGACTTTAAACTACCTTAGTATTAGGACAATAACTAGGCCACAAGTCCATTTGTGCGGTATAAGAGGGAAATAAGAGGAGTGGAGTGTTAGTAGCTACACGGCACTTCCACACCTCACTGGTAATACACTCACGGTATTTTTTTAGCAGCTAATGTGCCACTAATAGAAATGCATGTCAACTTACGATTGGTACCATTTTCAAAAAACTGCAAAAAAACATTTGTAGGTCTAGGTATAATTTTTTGACAGTATGTATATTTTCCGGCTAATAACCGAACCCTCCCCCCCTCAGGCCTTAGCCTGCAGCATATTATTATGTTGGTAGCAACCTAACAATGACAATTTTATTACGATGAAAAAAGAAAAACACCATTAATTGACAGACTTGCTAGTAGTGGCAAGAACTGATCGGTAACTTAAATGATGCTCAATAAAGAAATAAACTAAATGTGAAACAACAGTGTACTAGTTTAGAAGCAGCGAACATCAAATGTGTGGGGAAGGTACTCCGATTATCTACACAAAGCACTATGAGCGACCACATGAAAGGCTGAAAGCCCATAGGATTATATTTCATCCATAGATTCCCTATATCCTACTATTCCATCAATCTATTTGGCTGTCCCCATTGGCTCTTTCATTAGAATGAACGCCATTTTGTTCAGTCAATTGTGTGTATTATAAAGAAGACTGGCAGATCATCGATCAAGCTGTTGTTTACGCACAAATCGATCATTTTTTGAGCCTGTAGGTCATCAATTAATATCGTTAAGATATTCTGATAAAGATACTCTTAGAAGACGGAGGAAACAAAAATTATTTTATGAGAAGCTATTGATATTAAAGAACTAGTTTTGTGTCTTATTGGGCAAATATGCCAGGGCTTTAATTAAGATAAAGGAACCTCCAAATAATGCCCACTGCATCAAGCAAGACTGAGCACCGCGTAGGTCCTGGTTTCTATGTGTAGATGAGGCTAACGAGAGCTTCGTGAAGTTTTAGTCAGGGCTTTCGGCAATTAAGCCATATAATTGTTAACAACATGCGACTATCATTTTCTTAGCGTAGTAAAATCATCAAATGAGTCCTGGGATAACGCGCCTTCGACCTGGGCATGGTCCATCAGGTCCATGGTTGGACGGCGAGTTGCCTATAACTCGCCGCCTGCATGCCCGCGCCTACGGTGGCTGGGAGATCGTCTGGCGACGTTCGTCGCCGTGGGCGTCTACAACTGCGGCCGCGCTTCCCACTCCGTCTCGCCCCGCAGCATGGCCTCGACCAAAGCCGGGCGCGAGAGGTATCCGCCATCGCCGTCGTGTGCACACGGCGGTGCACTCTGTCCAAGCGGGGCAGTTCTGTACCGTATGCTCCACCGTGTCTTCCGGGCGATCCTCGCAGTGGTGACACCCAGACGTTTCCTCCTTCCTCATCAGACACAGACACCTCCCGAAACATCCGTGTTTGGTGAGGACCTGCGTCAGGCCACGCCTATCCAGGCACTCTTCAAAGAGGGCCGCCACGATTGCGGCGTGGCCCGAAATTTGTGAGTAACATAAAAAAGATATAAATAAAACGTATTCATAAGACCGAACGCGGGAAAATTTACCTTCAACATTTCCATAACCAGATAGCAACAGTAAAAATCACAATGGCAGGAAAAATAACTAACTGTTGGCTTTGTTAAACATCTTCATGTAACTGTTTTAATCTTACACGTGTTCTCATTATGAAAATAACATTAATTTCGGTCTCTCTTTAGAAGTATGGTTTCTGTTACAACTCATTATTTTATTTACTAATGAAAATAACCCACATATCTAAATATAAATCTTCTTTAGATCTACCGTCAGACAATATATTCCCAGATAATACTGTTCATGACTTTGTTTTCGAGATATAATTAATTATAATATATTATTCTCACTAAATCTGCTACATAATTATATATACAGAGTGTTTGATAGACTAACCCAATTATATGTATAAATTATCGATGATTTTTTTACACCACGGTAAAACAGGAATAAACATAAAGATTTTAAAAATAATATAAAAATTTAAGTACTCTCAACTGGAAAAAAATATGGAACCAAATGGCAAGTACGAGTATACTGCATCTAACTAAATAAGAAATTGGACCAGAAATCTCAGAGTCCTCCGTTTTGAAATCGGTTTAAAGAGTTGTAATGTATTTAATTTTCATTTTTTGATGACATGAAGATACTTACAATAATCTAAATAACTGTAATGCTTACTTCACAAGGCGCATAATATTAGGAGTCACTGAACATGTAAGGAGCGTGTACGCAGAGCAACATTTTGTAGAAACTTTCAAACCCTTATTTTTCAATATGACATTTTTTTTTTTTTTTTTAGGTGGTAAAATTATCAAATGAGTCCTCCCGCCCTGGGTGGGGCGGAAGGGACTGTCAGACTATTACTGACAAAAATCCACCCGTGTTCCTTCCTATACCCTTTACGTTCCGGAGCCACGGTATCCTGGGTTAAGAAAAAACCCGCGACCCCAGCAGGCATTTGGCGCGAAACACGACGCGTCACCGACCCGGGTTTGGTCCTTGATCGGACGGCGACGGACGGGACACGCGTTGGAGCGTCCACACGACAGGCTATTCGCATAGGTACGGACAAAGAGACCACTTAGGCACATAGTGCCTAAGGAAGAGTTTTTGCACGCATCCCAGGGTGCACCGGCCCGAAAAACTGGTCTTCCCCCCGGACGTATCCGAGAGGGAACTCCAGTCCACGGGCGCACGTGGAGGTTTCCTGTCATAGCACCCCTTTTCAATATGACATAGAAAAAAGATTTAAATGAAAGTTCATTCGCATAAGCGGGATAGGCCTAAAAAGTTATCAGCGAACATTTTGGCTAAAAACTAGGACTAATTCACTTCAGTACACGTTTTTTATGGTAAAATCATCAAATGAGTCCTTTCACCCAGGGCGGGACAGGAAAAACTGACTTGACTAAAATCCATGGTGACCATTCAATAGCCCTTTACGTTCCGGGGTTATGTTTCACCTCACAGTTCCACGACCCCGGCAAGATCCTCCTGTGCGAAAAACATTATTATTGAACCAACCTGTACATTTACACACAGTATATATTTTACCTCTAATTGAAATCAGGACATGTGTACCAAAATCGTCAGCCTATTTATTTACTCGAGCGTTTGCTATCCGGCTTTTACCGGATCACCGGAATCACGTATTAAAAAAAAACATTTGTGTTCCTGGCATGTTTTTTCGGAGACATTCACAAAAAAAGGTTGGTAACATTACTGGTGGCTAACAGAGATTTTAAAAATGTTTTGTTTATTGTGTTTTATTTGTAATATTTTTTAGAGCCATAACGCCAAAAGGAACAATTTTTTTTTGTTTCCTGAAAGATTTCCCTCAAAGGCGTATAACATTCATAATTTATGCCAGTTATTTTAAAAACCGATGAGAGTTGTGCTCATTACTTTTCACCGAGTACTCGTCGAAATCTCCTGGTTTAACAGCCAAATGACAGAGCGTGGTATTGGAGTCATAGCAAGTTTCACGCTTTGGAAAACGCAGGTTCTCGTGAAGAATTCTCACGAACCATACGATTAATGGAACTGTTATTTTAATTGAGGGTGTGCCTTTTTGACGAAAAATATTCAGAAGTAGGAGTATTAAAAGTTGAAAAAGAAGACAGAGTAGATACATAAATAAAATAAAAATAAGTATTTAACGTTTTGTATGTTTTAAAACAAAAAGTGTAAAGGTATCCACAAAAAAAAACTAATTTTCATTTTACCATTTTGTTAGCGAATAATCTGTAAACTAACATGCTAAATTAGAGCTTTCTAGTACTAGAGTCATTGAGCTAAGCTGCGGACAGACGGACCATTGGTCCACAAGACGAATCTATAAGCACTCATGCACACGAGACGGTTTAAACACGGCACGGTTTTTTGAGCCGGCTCTAGCGCCGGCGTCGTGTGGTTAGCTTCATAAAGTTTCATACACGACTGATGACCTGGCTTGACGCCAGGCTTAAAACCGTCTCGTTTGCATGAGCCCTAAGGGTTCCTCGTAAACTAAAGAACCCTAAAACAGGTATTTCTTAACGACCCCTTTATTCTAGTGCTCAAGTACACATTAATTCACACGAAACATTACTCGTGTTAAATTAAGCTGAAGCTTCCCATTTATTTATTGCTAGCCACTGCTTCGGATCACTAACTCTTCTAGGGCGCCGGTTTCGATTCGCTTTCGATTTTCCACTTGAGCTGTACCGTGATTGGTTTTTTTCTCTTCGAAAGAAAGGAACTACGGTTAATGTGTCGAGGTAAAACTGTTCTAGCTGAGGTAATTAGAAAAAATATAGGTTTCGGGATTTTTTTACCGAAATCGCTTCAGCTATTTATGCGTGAAAGTAATAAATAAATAGACAAACTGACTTTCGCATTTATACATAATAACGCTGTCCACCACTCCACAGACTATTGAACCCCAATTCCCGTAGTTTCATCAGCTGAAAACTGGGTTGAAATTCTGATGAGGGGGTCTGAATGAACACAACATTAGATGCTATCTAGCTCAACACAAGACATTTTAATCAAAGGCGTGATTTTTAATTTAGGGCATTCCTTACTTCATATATCATTCACAGACATAATTGAGATTAGTTAGTAACAACATGATTGGACAGTCATCTCTTTTCCCGATGTTTCGTTAAAACTCTTAAATAAATATGGAAGGTTCACTCAAAATTTTCAGGTTACATGCATACGGTCCCGTATCTTCTTTGTCGGACTTAGAGATGATCGTCAGACGAAGTGAACGCAACGGGTTGCGTTTTAGAGATTCGATTAAGCTGCCACATCTAATACGAAATAGAGTCAACAATAATCACAGTCACATGTTTCCCTTTCATCCTAAAATAATATAACCTTAATGAATATTTTATCGGACTTACTCGGACTGAGAATTGAGTTGAACATCGCAATAATGTGATTCGGGCCTAATATTTATAATTCCATTTCGAGTCATTTGGGATTTTCCAAACTTGATTCTTAGGTAATTACCAAACTGTGTCCACAGACTACTGAGTAATTTCGTATTAATATTAACGTATCTTGTACTCATAAAGGACTGCGTAGACGTGAAACTTTTGTCCACAGAGGACAAAATTTAATTCACGAAAAGTAATTTTATCGGACAGTAAAATTATGTTTTGTTGCTGAGTTACAGGATTATGTAAGATTGAGTATGCTATAGTTCAGTACAGGTTGGTAGATCCAATATTTCTTTAGTAGATCCTGTCTTTTTTTTGTTCTCAAACTCATGCCGTTTTCAGTCACTGTTCTAGGAGCACTGATATAAAAATAATTATATTAAATATACACGGTTACACACAAGGCGCCAGATGCTTGTCTTCGATCTAACAATTCGTATCTAAGTCATTACAACTGAGCTTCTGTAAGTACCTCTATTGCACTCATTTGCAATGTCCGTCGTCGGGGTCGCGGGACTTACGAATAACCGTGACCCCGGTACGTAAAGGCCTTTTAAAGGAAACAGTGAATTTTAGTCAGTACGAGTCTGACAGTCCCTCCCGCTCTACCTGTAGGGCTCATTTGATAATTTTGTCACAATACAAAAAAAAACCTACATCATTATTTTGTCAAATTGTCAATCAATCATTGCAGTCATTTGAAAATAAAACTTTATGTATGTTTCATAAGGTGAGGTTGGTTGACTGTAGGTTAGGGCTGACGCGAGAGACTTAATTTTATTTAAACGTTTTTGGACTTTTTGCGGATAACCTGCAGATTTCTTCCGATTATTCGAAAGACCTTCGGTACGTAGTATTCTTAGTCCTTCCCTTCCCTCGTCTGTTCAGCGCCTTATGGCACTGTGAAAACTCATTACTCTGTAATGAGGAAGCAATCGGGTAACACGTCTCACGGGTGCGCGAGACAGTGATATATTATTTTGTGATGCTGATAATATGTGCGTGTTTATTAGAGAATAAAATAATTCAAGTTGACTTTTGGCTCACCGACTTCGAAATTAGATTTAAGATAATAAATACCTTCTTCATTATGCTACTGAGGTGTTAATTTTATTACTGCGTGATTGCGTGACGCAAAAAATATTAAATTTTATTACAAAGTTTAAAATTTAAAGAGTTATAACCCGTCACAAAGAGAGATCGTGTTTTCATTTTTTATAACAAAAATAAGATTGCCAATACGGAGTGTAATTGACCTCTAGTACATTAAATAAAAAAGCCTTCTTCATACTATACCAAATAAAACCGATTGCCATCAAGTAAAAAAAAAATACGTAAATAATAATTCTCAAACTGTAATCTTTCAATTACCACGAACGAAAAAAATACGAAAGATTGGCAAGGCAATTCGAAATTGAATGGAGCACTCTAAGAGCAATCTGAAATGACACCGAATTTCCGAGCTGTTCATTCGCCACTGTACCATGTAACACGGAATTCTTTTTCCCCATCGGATAATCCCTGGCTCATATAAAATTCATTTTTAATATGGACTTCAAAGAAGTGCGGAAAAAGAACGGAAAAAGCGGATTAGGACAGAAACATCGCAGGGCGAATGACAACATTTTTCATGAAACAGGAATATAAACATGTACGAAAAATATGTATAACCTGTTTGTAATAAGTTTTACAGGTCAAAACAACATTTGAATGGTTCCACTTTACCCTTAACTAACTTACACTAAATTATTTTTAAAGTTATTTTTACGGGGGGTCTAAAAGGCCCTTGTAGAATTACTATGAGAATTGCAAAAACATTTTATCAAATCCATGTATTACCTTTTGTTAAGTAGAATATTCCATTTCACGAATTTTATCGCAATTCGTATTATGACTTTTCTAAAATGACATGGCCACACAGTAACTTTAGTTACTTTAATATCAGTTACAAAGGTTCTTTTACCGATTAACAGTTTTCACTGCGAAGCACATTGAGTAAATATAACCTGATAGTGCAATTGTTCACCCCGACACAGTTCTGTATTTTATCACAAATATATCAGTCATTCAATGGATCAATTGTTGGAAATAGGAAAATCAAATTAATTTATTACCGATATGTGATTTTTCATCGTGCTATAGTCATGCTATTGAGAAAGGTATCAATGTATACTCGTACTCATGATTAGAGTTTATTCAATTAATCACGTATCTTTGCTTTGCAGCTCGTACAAACAGTTGGAACCCAGTCAGGGACGGACTGGGTCGGAAGGGCCCGGGCTCTCCACAGTCCGGGTTATTTCCGTTCAAAAATTAATACTATTAGCACCTTCGTATACAAGGCGACCTAAGTCGATTACTTACGATTTTGGTATCCATTGACGCGTGCCTGTGTACGAATTTCTATGGATTTGTATTGCGGTTGTCACCTGGATACTAAAGTCGTAAGGTATCGGAGACTTGAGTCGCTTTGTGTACGAAGGGGCAGCCAGGGACGGCCTTCTCAGGTACAAGCATCTTTCTATTTCATTTCTCTCTAATATTGTATGAACGAGCTATCTGGTTTATTTTACATTAAGGCTGCTACGGCTAGGGTCGATCCTACTTAGCGCCAGGCCCATCAAGGGCCTGCACAGGATGAGGCCCGACTATCAAACGCCACTTCATATATAATATAGGCAATGGAAACTGGCTTTATTCTTCAGTATCGGGACCAAGTTTCCATTATTTCATAAGTTATGAATCTTCTAAAGTTACAAAGGGAGGCCCTGTTATATGAGACTTTTTACAGAACTAAAGAAATAAGGGTTTTGTTATCATAACTGCCTACCCCTTCCGAACGACGAGATTATATTTCAAAGATAGTGTTAGGTTTCATTTAGAGATCATACTTCGTTCAGGAAATTATTTTTGTTTATCCAGTAACTTTTTGTATTGAATAATTATTTCCTGTATATTATATTATCAACTAGCTGTTGCCAGCGGCTTCACCCGCTACTACTCGAAAGTTATCCCACGGGAACATAAAATCGGGATATAAACTATCCTATGTGTTAATCCAGATTATAAACTATGTGTGTACCAAATTTTAGCTAAATCCGTTCAGTGGTTTTTGCGTGAAAGAGTAACAAACATCCATACATCCATACTTACAAACTTTCGCCTTTATAATAGTAGTAGGATAAAAAGCTATTCAAAAATAATGCACTGATCCAACGGCGCCTGCTTAGCTTTAACCATTGGTGCCTGTTTTAGTGGTGGCCGTTGGGAGTATACCTTTTATTTTAGGTCAAAAATGGAAAAAAAAGAACTGCACATCTAATATAATAAAATTGTTTATATTTTTTTATAACTTTAGGAGTCAAAAATATATATAGAAATATATTTAAAAAAATGGTGGATTTGTCTATGTTCCGGTGTCGTGAGCAAAGTGCTCATGTGTAAATGGTTGACTGAGGCCCGGCTGGCAAACGCCAACTTGAATATTGTTACTACAAAAGGGCGCATGTAATACGAGTAGTTACATTATAACATAGCAAGTATTAAGGGCTAGGTTCCGATTTATTACCACCAGTTATATCTACTTCCACCATATATCTGTAATTTAAACACAGATAGGGTAAAGGGAGGTTTTTGGTGGGACAAGCAACTCATTGATACAGTCATAAAAGTCTCTCAAAACGTACTGTGCATGCAGTAATGCGAAATGATGCAACTACTTAGTTCACTACTTAAGTGGACAAGACGTAGTGACACATCATTTCGCATTACTGCATGCATAGGTAACGGTTTGAGAGACTTTTAAGACTCTATCACTGACTTGCCTGTCTCACCAAATAATCTCCCTTTACCTTATAAAACTCGTAGTAAATCTACGAAGCGACACTTAAATTCACAAAAACATCCTAATACATAGAAAAACTCTTGAAACAGTAGCTTCACCGCCTAAGTATCAGATTGACATTGGGCATCCATTGTGACCATTCGCCTTGAATGTTGATGGATCTGTGCCAAGTTATTGATCTAACAATCAAAGGCAGGGATTATTCGAAAATAAATCTGATTCTTATCCTTTGTAGAAGAAGCAATCTGAAGTTGTAGTTGCCACGCCCAGTTGAAAAATTCACCCTGTATGTTAAAATCTTTCTCGGAAGGTAACGCACACTTTTCTGAAAACGGCATCAAAATCAGTTCAGCAAAACGCGAGATAATTTTAATCTTACAGGAGAAAGTTTATTTTTCCTCATCAACTGTGCACTTTTTATGTCGCCTGTCACATACTTGTGAACCTTGTAATCGCCTGTCATTTTTTTAAAAGATTTACAATAAATAAACTACATCCTGTTAATTTTTTAGGCTTACAGGGACAAGTTTTTTTTTTCGTTTTATTTTACACTTTAAAAACTAAATTGTCTGATGACGTGCACGGCTGACGCCTGCCAGGTCGTCGCTATTGCCCTTAGCATGCTATAAATCATAAGTGTACAAATTTCTAACCTTACAGGAAGACCGTTAGTCGCAGGGTTCAGTAGCTCTCCAGCTATAGGAACAAGCGATGCCGATAAAAGATTATTTATTTTAAATAAATAATCTTTTATCGGCATCGCTTGTTGACATATAAATATTCCTAAAATTAATCAGTTAATGCAGAACAACCACAAATGATATTTTAGTAAAATTTTCATTGAAACGTACCTGCCACCAAATTAATTAGGTGTCAAACCAACGCAACATGGCGATACTCAATCTATGTTTATAATCAGTTTCCATCGGAATAGCACGATACTATCAAAGCTTTTGTGCTTAATCCATTATAATTCACGATAAAATTTCATTGTGATTAAAAGTTGGACTATTTAGTTTAATTATAATCACTTTATTTTAATTGTAATTTAATTTTAGAAATGTGCTGGGTGTCGCGAGTAAAACCCTACATCATCATAATTATTTTCAATTTATGAAATCGAATTAAAGAAGACGTGCACTGCGGCTTCCCCCTTAGACGGCCACGCCGAACGACAATTACGGCTTTGGATCCACCGGTTGCCCGTGATTCTCACGTTGTCGTCGGTCCACCTAGTGGGAGGCCTGCCTACGCTGCGTCTTGCGGTCCGTGGTCATCATCATCATCATCAGCCGGAAGACTTTAACTGCTGAACATAGGCCTTCCTCTTAGACCGCCACGCCGAACGACAATTCGCCACTTGAATCCATCGGTTCCCCGCTACCCTCACGTCGGTTTACCTAGGGGAGGCCTGCCTACACTGCCTGCTCTTCCGGTCCGTGGTCGTCGTCGTCGTCGTAGCCTGCCCATTGCAACTTCACTTCAACTTATTTTTTTTAAATATTTTGTCGTGTAAGCCTGAGATTTTACTATGATGTAGTACAACGATCATAAAGTTAAGAAAGAAATTAACAAGCGATTGTGGTAAGCACAAGAACCTGCAGTAGAAAAGGAGGAAACTTACTAATATTTATTTATTCCCGTTGGATCCCACTTTTGAATCCCACTTTTACTATTGCATATAAAAGTGCATGCAATAGTAAAAGTGGGATTCAAAAGTGAGATCCAACGGAAATAAATCGTAAAATTTAATCTTTAGCTCTTTTTTGATGTTTTTAATTTTGGTATAACATTTTTCAATAGTGAGTGTCTTTGTAGCCTTACAGGACAACCGTGACCCGAAGGATTTATTAGCTTTCAGCCTATATTTTTTCCTTGGGTTTAAAAGCATCCTTCATAACCAACAACACTGGGAAACAAAATTAAATGAAGACTACCGAGTTTCGAAATACGAAATTCCAGTTGCCAGTTTTGAAGCCAGATCTATTGACTAGCCAATTGTGTGGCCAGGAGCTCGCGGCCAATTATAACTTCCTAAATAGAAACACAGTGCGCCGCATACCGCTTCAATTGTTCTGCGGCAAAACATGAAATGTTGTGAGGTCATGGAATCTAAACAATGTAGTTTTTGAATACAATATTTATTTTGGTTTTGTTTGTTTAGTTTAAAGGGATTTTCATCATCATCATCATCATCTCAGCCATAGGACGTCCACTGCTGAACATAGGCCTCCCCTTTGGATCTCCACAGATACCGGTTGTAAGCGACCTGCATCCAGCGTCTTCCGGATTTTGCTTAGAAAATATTTTTCCGCACGGAGATAGCACAACAATTTAATGTAAAAACTTGGAGCCTTACCACGAGCTCTTAACGCGATCCAGTTTAGGCTGTGGGGAAGAGACAGAGCTATATAAGTCCTCTAGGGCCATCTCTTTCCCACAGCCTAAACTTGATCGCGTTAAGAGTTCATGGCAGGTCATCAGCATAAAACTAATAATGTGGAATCTGAACAGTAAATACTAGGAGAACAGGACTTTTTTTAAAATATTTTTTTGTGGCGAACTTAAAACAACCCGTCAAAAATAATATAAAGTTTTTAGAATTTTTGTCTGTTTGTCTGTTGTATGTCCGGGATAAACTAAATTTGGCACGAATGTACCTAATTAAGAAGTCGGGTCAACATATATGTTACATAATATTGTCACGCTATCACCTATGGGGAACGAGCAGTGAACCCAGCTATTTCCTAATATTTCCTAAAGACTGCTCTACACTACTCGCGAAGTTGCCCCGACGAAGTACTCATCGAAGTTGATCGAAGTCCCGCAGTATGTGACTACACTACTCGAGAAGTTGCCTGTATCATCATTGTGCCCTTTGACTCGGTCCCAAAAACCGACAACAAATGGAAGTCGCCCGAAGTAAGCCGAAGTTGCACGAAGTGAAGCGAAGTGAACTTCTACACTATCGTATTCGGGCAACTTCGCGAGTAGTGTAGAGCAGGCTTAACAAAATGGGTGAGAAAAAGACTGTCAAAAAAGAATTTATTTATCTTTATGTCACTTTTAACTTTATAATTAGAATAAAGATGACCTTAATTAAAAATAATACTCTACTATAACGAGTAAATAATGAGATACCCTAACATGTCATAATAACAAGCATTTATTTTAATGTAAAGCTAAAGATGCATCCACACATGCCGCCGGCTTACTGGCTTTGCCGATGGTTTCAGACCTCCCTACTCAACCAACTAATTAAACTTCACTAACAAGACATCTATTTTGTTTGTTGATCTATTACAAATGTAATTAATGTAATCTAGATCCATGCACAAGTAAGTATTTCAGACAAATGGCGCTGTGATTACTCAATAAATATTCCAGACAAAGATATTTGACTCGATTAATCTTGTCTCCAGTCTAGATTGAACTCTAGACACGGATAATGCCTATAATTTGTAAGATCTAGATTATACTTACATTCAATACAAACAGTTGTATGAAAAGAGTCTACTTCTCTACTTTGAAACCACCTGCCATTTGATTGAAACTAACTGTAGGCCTAATCGTCTAGTGGACGTCCGGGCGGCCGGTAAAGGGCGATTCGTTGTCTGACCATGGTCCATGCCCGGTTCGACGGCGGTTTCCAAGGGGCTATCGCAATACAAACCCATAGCGGTTCGAACACAAGCACACGTCCATTAATACCAAAATCGTAAGGTATCGGAGACTTGCGTCACCTAGTGTACCATGCACCATGCACCTAGTACACCATGGTCCATGCTCGGGTCGACGGTGCGTTGTGTTCCACGCGCGCCTCAAAGAGTGTTAGCATTGTGACAGGGGCCACCCCCTAGAGGGCCAAAGCCTGCCGAGGTCACGGGACTTGTCTCATTACCGTGACTCTGGTACGTAAAGGGCTATTGAAGGACATTGTGGATTTTAATCAGTACGAGTCTGACAGTAGGGTGGGAGAACATATTTGATGATTTTACCAAGTAAAAAAAAAGGTCTAGACTAGATGGGAGTCTCGAATATTCGTTTAAAGGAAGCTCTAATCTTCTGTATAGCCTACGTCAATAGTATACATAGGGACGTAGGACTGTCTTAAAAAGGACCACAGGGTTGTTTTTAGTTAGAGTCTGACAGCCACTTCCAGTTCAGCCAGAAAGGTAGGACTCATTTGATCTTTCGGGGATCCACTTACAGGGCCAAAGCCAGCCGGGGTCGCGGGGCTGTCCCGTCAGTTAACCGAAACCCTGGAACGTAAAGGGCTATAGAAGGATCATTGCCGATTTTAGTCAGTATAAGTCTGACAGTTTCTCCCTCCCCGCCCTGGTTAAGAGGACTCAATATTTTGTTCATTTACACACCAAACTATAACAATTTGTAAAGAATAAATATACCTATACAATACGTATCGGATGTTACCCAATTATTCGGTTAGTAAACTTTAATTTAATTCGTTCTTTTTTTAATAAAACTGAAGCCAGCTTCACTTCTCTACTGTTGAAAATCCGTAAATCGCTCACATCCACAAAAAAAAAATAACTAAAACCCGGAACAACGTATAAAATGTAGGCCATTCAAATATTTGGTTCAGCGGGGTAGGCGACCCGTAGTACAAACGTCAATTGCTCAGTCACTGCGTGAGAACCATTTGGTAGAATTCAAAAATATTTAAAACAAAAAGCTTTGTGGCTTTGTTTGTTGTTATAGGGAACAATTTATTAGTTTTCAATAATTTTTCCAGATTGGTTAGTGCTGTGATTTCCAGCACTAACCAATCTGGAAAAATTCCCTCGTAGATGCAGGCTTGCGGACGGCGAGTAATGGGCGACTCGCTGTCCGATCATCGACAATGCCTGTGTCGACGGTGCGTCGTGTTCGGGCCAAAGCCTGCCGGGGTCAGGGAACCGTCTCATCAAATAATCGTGACCCTACTACGTAATGGGATTGTACGTACGTACAGCTAAGGAGGAAATTTCCCGACAGCTATAACCTTGGGGTTTTCATGTCAAAAGTGAACAGGTTATTTCTAGGCAAGTGTGCTTCATCGTCGACCACATCTTCGCTTACCATCAGGCGAGTTAGTAGTCAAACGCGAACCAATCTTTAAATAAAAATGCGACTTACTATGCACTGACAAGCCTCACTACGCCTTTGAACCGAGCTACGTTTATTGCTACGGCGCGGCGTAGCACTCTGCTACGGCACGGCGTAGCACACTGCTACGGCACGGCGTAGCACACTGCTACGGCACGGCGTAGCACTCTGCTACGGCACGGCGTAGCACTCTGCTACGACATTCGAGTCTCCACGCCTTTTTTTACCTTTTTAGTTACAACGTAGTTGTATTCAACGAGATCTTAACTTTCACCTCGATTCGCCGTAATGAGTTCAAAAAAAAAAAAAATCCATGAAAAATAATTTTCTGTAATGTTATGAGTTATTATTGCTTATGATTCGAAATTTTAAAAATAACGTCTATCGCCAATAATCCGTTAAAACTATTTTATAAAAGCTTTACTTTCCAGGTATTTTAACAAAGGAATTTACTTACAAAGCGTTTCGTTAAGGAAACGGAAAATTTTCTTAACATTCTCGACCAATTCCAGAATAGGTTCCAGATTGACCTGTGTAATGTGCCAGAAAATGGAATTTGCGTGTGTTATCGATAAAATGGTGAAGGAATTACGCACTTTCAGGGGCCGATTCAATAATGTGGTGCCTTTGGTTGGTCTCCACGTAATTCTGAAACCTTTTCAGTACGGTTAAAAGGTTTCGATTAGATTTACAGATGTTACCTCGTCGGGTAATCATGTAATTTATTTTCTGTGAAGGCTTCGCTTATTGATTATGGATATGGAAGTATTAGGAATTTCATTTCGTTTTCTTATAATGAGAAACTGTACTTGAATCTAGATGAATATTTAAAAGAAAAAATCTTGAATGATATAATTTTTTTTTTTCATATACTGGAGAAATAAAAGTCAATAAATAAAAAATACCTAGAAGAACCATCAAAATCAAGAAAGAAGATTGTTACAAAGCTGAGGTTTGAATCCACTGTCATCAGCATTTATAATGTCAAAGCTTTAACAAATAGACGAAAATAAGAAACATTATTTGCGAATAAATCTTTTTGCATGAAAATTCAGAGAAGACGAATTTTCCCTGACACAGGACAGCTCGATCCATTTTCAAAAAACTTTCACAACAGTGTAAAAGAATTTTAAACTTCATCAAATAATTAATTACCAACAACGGAATTTTAAACTGCAGAATTATTTCAGAGTTAAAGTTACTCCTTAAAAGAATTAATAACCACATAATAGCGACGCACGCGACACGAACATTTTCACATAATTCGAGCAAGTTGATAAACCCCCAGGTATTAAGCATAAGCTGAAAATAACTTCAGCTTCAATCGACGTAACTTGGCAATTTAAGTTTTCAAAACTATCCTGAAGTTGTGCTAGTTAAACGCTAGTTGTACGGCCCTAGAGGTTTCCTATTTAGCGTTGGTATGATGTTCAAGAGAAAGCGAGCAAAAAAATTTCATGAATAAATTATGGAATATTTTATAAACTTTCTTAGTGGGTGAGTTAGAAGGTAATGATATAATTTGTTATAGTCAAGACGGTCATAAAAAATATTAAAACTCTTTACTCGGATGTAAATTAGCACGAGCTTAATATGATTAGCCGATAATGTTCCCACTACTGGGACACATGTCCTCTCATAAAATCAGAACGGGTTGTACTTTATCCATCACGCTTTGTAGAAGTATTCGAATTTTTAGGGTTCCGTAGTCAACAAGGAACCCTTATAGTTTCGCCATGTCCGTCCGTCCGTCCGTCCGTCTGTCCGCAGTTTAGCTCAGAGACGCACAGTACTAGAGAGCTGTAATTTGGTGTAAATATACGGATTTGTTGTGCCGAAAAAGTGGTAAAATAAAATCTCGAAAAATATTTTTTTTTAGGGTACCTCCTGTACACGTAAAGTGGGAATGTTTTTTTTGTTTCTCGCGTACCCCTTAGTGTGGGATATCATTAAATAGGTCTTTAAAAAATAATGTGAGTTTTCATTAACAATTTTTTGATAAAAAAATTCGTTTGTGAAATATTAAGCTGTAAAGTGCTAAATTTTGCTCGACTCGAGTGTCCCCCCCCTCTACCAGCTAAACGGTTATGTTTGGGTGTGTGAAAAAATTCACAATAGTAGTATACATACCGAAGTTTAAAAGAAAATTATCATGACTAAGTAGGCTTTACAACTTTACGAGTAATAGTCGACCAACTTATAAAATGTACTTGGATATCATATTTTCTTAAACAAAATGTATCGGAGACAACTGCAAATGTAAGTTTTGTCAACTTTATTTTTACAGCTTTTATAGATATGTTTTTTGGGGATAGGTAGGTTTTAATCGTCAACTATTTTTAAACAACTTCAAAAAAAGGAGGAGGTTCTAAATTCGTCGTAATCTTTTTCTTTATGTATTATCCCCGATTTCTCAGACTCCTGGACCGATTTTGAAAATTCTTCTTTTTAAAATTAAATTCAGCGAATCAGTTTAGTTAGTTCGCATATGTATTTTAATGGGCAACTACGGAACCCTACACTGTGCGTGGCCCGACACGGACTTGGCCGGTTTTGATTATAGAACTGGCCAGTTTCCTCGAGCCAATAAAGATAAATAATTCATTAAAATACGTATGCTAATATTTTTTTTTAGTTCTACCAAAATCACAAGGTGTACAACACAGAATAAAATATAATAAATATAAATACTATATGCACTGAAAAGCCTCACTACGCTACGCTTAGAACCGAGCTACGCGCATTGCTACGGCGTAGCACTCTGCTACGACATTCGAGTCTCCACGCCTTTGCTACCTTTTGAGTTAGAAATATTCAACCATATTATCATTTAATTTAAACGAGTATTTCAATTCATGTTTTTTGTACTGTAGTTTAAACTTTGGGATGGGACGCAATTTATGGTTAAAATAAATTTTACAATACAATTGTACATAAGTACTCGTAACTTTATATAGTTATACGTATTACATCATTAATTGAAGGTAAACTGGTTTATTGCGTACAAATGAATAAATATTTCAATCAACCTAGCCATGTAGAAAATTGAAACTAATTGGTTTGTAAATTGTAATCCAAACAGTTGAAATCATTGCGAAAAATATTGTGCACAATGTATTATAGATTTTCCATACTAAAAAGTTCCGTAAAATTGTATTTGGTATAATTATACAATATGATGATAATAAAGCCGCTGGAAGCATGATTATGAAGTTACAAACGCTTGCGACTAAAGATGGGTTTATGCCCTGACCGTATTGAACGCATAGAATAAACGCCCGATTAATGCCCGTAAACACCGAACAATACCTTTTGCTCGGGCTCTTTGCCCAGTAAAATTGCTGCTTAACATTTTACTAAACAAAGTTATGGGCATAACCAATTTTTGGCTAATATACCAAGTTTTTGCCCATTTTTGTTCATACTCATATCTTTTTGCCCTCGACTCATGTCTTCTTGTGGCTAATCTTGAATTATCTTGAAGCCGCTTCTGCTACTAACTTAACCACCTACATTAGACGGTTGATGATGCTTTTAACTGTAATTTCAGCAATTTCGGTTGGCTCAAGTCTGTTCACTGTTGCGATGCGTGCACTCAAACTTGGTCCGTTCTTTTGTTCATTACAGCAGTAAACTTCTAGCACTAGAAGAAGATTTAGTTTGAAGTGTCGGTAAAGTTGTTTGTGTGTTCTTGTTCAATTTCCTCTATGCGAGTCTATAGTAAATTGGGGTTTGCTGAGTTTTTCTATCCTCAATGTAAGTATAATAATTACTGATTTGTAAAATTAATGAAAATCGATTGTCATTTGTCATTTTGGTAAACACGACACAGGATTAGGGTCGTTTTATAACTGTGCTGGCTTCTTATAGTAGATTGTTTATTTAGGGATCAAACGACGACTTTAAAAGAGTGCAATTTTTTAACTTGAGCGCAGCGAGCTTCTCAAAGTACTTCACTTGAGCAAGAGAGATCTTCCAAGGTGGACACTCTGTTTACGAAGAATAAATAATTATTTTAGAATAAATGTCCTAAAAATAGTGATATGGGATAGTGACAGGGTTATACCTATATGCTTGACTACAATTATTTTTCTCTTAGCTCCAAATTACTACCTACGGCTTGATATTTATTTTCAACTTCATTATAATTTTTAATAAAACGAAAACTTTTATTTCGGGCAACCCTGATAAAAATCCACGAGTATTTAAAAAAGAACACGTCGTATGTATTTTAAACACGATTGCACAAAATCTGTACAGAATAAACTGAATAGGAAAATACAGTTTGGATGCAGTTTGCATAATGCCCGCTAAACTTTCAACTGCGAGGCAACTCGACAACATCTACAAACAACAAAAGGGTTGAAACTTGTACAAAAACTTATCAATTAATCTCTTTAAAGAGATGAAAATAGATTACTTTTGTGAACAATATTGGGTTATTTTTTATGGTTGCGTACCCAAAGGGAACAACCTATTAATAAGATTATGCTGTCTGTCGGTCTGTCTGTCTGTTCGTCTGTCATCAGACTGTATCTCATAAGTCAAGATAGTTATATCGATCACAGATGACGTATTTCTATTGCCGCTGCAACCACAAACATTCTACAAAAACACGGAATTACTTATATAACAGACATGATTTTTTTAAACACTGTTTTAATATCCCGTAAGTGACAATTTAAAGCATGATTTTTTTGCCGTTTTTATAGATGATACGGAACTCATTTTGCGCGATTCCGACTCGCACTTGGCCGGTTCTTTAGTTATTTTTGTATACAAGAAATAACAAGAATAAATAAAAACCGTATCAACGTTGCTTTCAAAATTATTTTTGAGGAAGAATAATTATTTTACTATCAAAAGAAACACATATATGTCGTACTTCTAAACACCACAACATGTCAATCTACTCCAGTCTATAAATAGTTTTTCATCTAAACAAAAGCAGAAAATTCATGTTCGACTGGTTTTTTTGTACCTATTATGAAACAGATAAGCTAGCTTGAACTTACAGTAAAAACAGAAGTCTCAAAGAAATACAGTAAAACTGAAGTCTCAAAGAAATACTCGTATCTTAAGTAGGGAGATCGTTTCGCAAGTCGCGTACTCGTCTTGACGATCTTTTTCACCACTATGTCAACCGAAAACCTATTTTTTTACGTAATATTTTACGTCTATCGTCACCTTCAGACGAATTTGAGAAACAAAAGAAGATCTGATTAGTTTAACAAAAGAAACGAAAATAATAGACGTGACTGGACTGGCATGGAATTAATTGCACATCAGAAAGCAAACACCAATGCTCTGTTTAAAAAAAAGAAAAATAAGTACTTAGGAAAAATAAAATATAATTTCGCACTGCAATGTTTTTAATTTAAAATTCGAACAAGCGCCATGTTTTTTTTCTCATTTTTGCCCTGTATGTCTAGCCGTTTATTTTTATGAATAAGTTTTTCATATCGCTGTAGATATTTTTCCTGCTTTGCTACGTTGGGAAGTGAGCCATTTAAAAGCAGTCATACATTTAAAAGCCGGGAAAGAGGTAGAAAACTTTATTTTATGAGAAGTTATTTTCAATCGTGCGAATTTTATTTTTGATTCTGAATTTAAAAATGTTTGGTCGATTTTAGACTTCAATTTAATCGCGTAAATATCTTAATACGAATATGTATTCGTATTAAGATAAAGATATAGATATTTACTCGTTTAAATTGAAGTCATGTTTATTAATACACGTCTTTATGTCTATGAAGATTTTTTATTGATTGCATAATTATTTGCCAATACCAACTATGGTACAGTGTCAATATGAGTAAAAATTCTAGTTTCGTTATTAAAGGTTCCCCGTGGGACAACGTATTCTGGCGAGTGAAAGTGACAGAGCTATACAAGTCGTCTAGCGCCAACTCGTTCACTCACAGGAGGAAGCCTGGTTTTAGTGTAAATATCAGGGGGTGTTTTACGTAGTAATACACCCCCTGATATTTTTTTTAGAAAAGTCGTTTAAAGATACGAACGGAATCTTTCACGTTTTGATATAACTTTTCCAGGTTTTGTGACGTGTAAACAGGAACTTTGACGTCAATTTGAAGAAAAAAATTGTTCCTCATTTGTACACTAGAGGCGCTTTGTAATTTTTCCGTACAATAAACCCAGTAAATACTGCTATATTTATACGCTGTAAGGTAAAATACAGAAAACTCACAGTAAGGCCTCAGTTTTTTATCAAAAGTTACGTAGACTATTAGTTTAATTGCCATACATTTATTAATCTTTCGTTAAAAATAGTAGGTACTTCAATTAGCTACTGGCTTCAACATAGTGTCAAGTAGAAAGTCAGTCTGTCTCCATACCTATAGCTACCGTCTTCATGTTCCAGATTCACCTTCAAAGTCGATTGAGAGAAATAGGTCAAGTTGTCTAGTAGGTGCCAGATTGACAAGCTGTCGGGTCGTTACATTGCAATCTGCCAATGTAAAGGTGCTTGCAGAGAAGGTGTTGGAGCAATAACAGATATACAATGATTTGAAGCTAAGCTTGCTGAGGCCTGTTTGTGAATGGGTAACCATTCGTTCCTTATTGAAACTTCGCCTTAGTTGTTTAGTCAATTAGTTTATTGCATAAATAAATTAAAAATGTGTGTAACATATCAGTTAGAGTATCAAAAAATAATGGTCACGTATTTTTTGTTCATTTAAATTAATGAAAATTGACAAAGATAAAACACTTCGAAATTCGGGAGTGGGAACTTGTGACGTCATCATCATCATCATCATCAATATGTTTAACGGAACAACAGAAAAAATACGGGTCATAAATATTTTGCACTTACCTATTAATTTTTTTGCCTAAAATAGTCCATTGCTAAACTAACTATTGTTAAAACATGTACGGGGTTTTAACAATAGTTAGTTTAACAATTAATCAAATTGTTACTACTACCACTGCTGCCTAATCCTTTGGGGATTACAGCAGTGATTTAATGTCAAAAAAATAAGATTTTTCCACTGCAATTTCAACTCTGGTTGGTCTACGATCACGTGCTAAATTCATGGTTTAAGTTTGCGCGTGGGCGATATGTAAACTAATAGTTTAAGAGCAAGTATGCCGAACATCATTTACTGCAAACTTTCTAGTCGTTATTTTTAGAAATGTCTAAATCGATTTTAATGAAACACTCATCTTTGGCAGCATGCAGGTTTAGGATTTTTGTAGAAAACATATTGGAAATATTTTTTGAAAAAAAGATAATTGGATGTTTGTAAACAAACTTAAAAATCGGTCTAATTTCTTTTAAACACTATTTTTTCAAAAATTTTGTCTACAATCTTTTGAGACCATGTATTTTACTTATAAGTATGAAGATTCATTAAAATTGGTTTAGTCATTTCGATAAATGAGGACCTGTTTAGTATGACATGACGTTTTGCACACGCTCTAAAGATAGCTTTTCAATAACAGTTGTACAAACCCCAGCACATCAACCTACTTCAATCTGACTTTCTCTAATAGATTTTCAACCTTAACACAAAAGCAGAAGGTTAATGTTCGATTGGTAAAATTTTACAGCTTCGGAAAAGTTGACTTGCTGTGGCGTCTTACTTACTGCTACGCATCGGGTTATGCAATACCAGTATAAGTTCAATCTGCGGAAAAATCATACAAGCCAAAGCCATATTAAAATCAATGAACAATAGCTTATTTTATGTACAAACACCCTTACAAATACATAGGCAGAGATATATGTAGCCTGAAATTGCATTACAAGCGCTCTGTGCTTGAGTTGCTATGATATCTAGCAAATAGACAAGTGATATTGTGTCGGGTTTAAATAAGAAGTTTGTTCATATTGTAGGCAATTTAGATATTTTTTAAGGGCAATCAATCGAAATAAAAAAAATAAGTCCTCTCGCCCTGGGTGAAGCGTAAGAGACTGCCAGTCTCAGGGGATCAAACCTGCAACGTGCTGCCCAGTAGTTGATTGTTCAGCCTTTGCCCCAACCTTTACCACAGTTCTCTACAGAACCGTGGCAGAAGTGTGGCAAGCGTGGTAGGACAGATTTTACATAATTTTTAAGCTACTGGTATGACTTTGTTTGTATGCGGCGTGTTTATTACTAGCGGCCCGGTTCGTGCTTCGCTACTTTGACAGTAAAGTAAGCCCGTTCTTAAGATATAAAATTATAACGAAAAGCGGCATTGATTTTTATGTATCTTGATAATGATAATTTTATTATAATAGTATAAATTTTTATAATAATATGCTCTTAATAATGTTCTAAATGTGTTACGAAAGTGTTGGCCAGTCTGAATAAATAAGCGACTGTTTGCATTGGGTTAAAATTCGAGGTCTGCTAATCGTTAGTTAATTTTTCTATTCATTCATTAATAAAATACTAGTGAATATGTACAGTTGAGTTTAAAAAACAAACGTCACTCCTTCTAAAGAAAATGATTTTACTGTTTCTTCTCAATTCATTTTTGTCATAATTAAATTGCATCCGCGTTAAGCCGGCACAAGTCACTAGTTTGAAATAAAAAAAGAATTAACAACAATCCAGGTTGTTGCAAAAACATTGAAAAACAGCAGCGATTCAAAGGCGTGTTGGTGAGCTGAATGAATAAAGTTCGCTTTAGGCGCTGCATGCCTAACGAAATCTGTCGCTTTACAACTCAACGCGAATCTGAATAAGCAGAAACAAGTTCGAAACTGACTCCCCGACTACATGGACGCTAGGGTTGCCCCTCGGTATTTTTTTTTTGTCTAGGTTGGTATGATTTTTTTAATAACAAAATAATGTTTTTTTTTATTATTTTCTTGGAATAAGGCTCAGAATACAGCGAGACGCAATGCGACGCGACGTGAAGCGACGTTACTGAGAATATGTTTCTTTTCGTGTAGTGAACAAAGTTATGGTATATTTTGAGTTTCTCTTTTAAAAGTTGCACGCTTCGTCGCTTCTCGATGTGAATTAGCCCTAGAATATTTTTAAAGTTACAAAAATATTTTGTAGACTTACGACTATTGTGATAGATTAAAAGAAATGATTGTTTACTGACCCAACTCGGAAAGAATGAAAAGAGAGGTTAGCCTTGTCAATGCATTGACTGCACCGATTTTAATTGTCTAAGTAAAACTTACTTACGTACAGTATCCACCGCAACAAAAAACAGCCGATATCGTTTTAACCCAAACACAATTAAAACAAAGGTAGTTTATTGCCCGGCCCGCAATTACCGACGCAATAAAAACCTATTTCCTCCAGTTTTATAGCTCTCTTGTGCTGATAAGAGGCTAGTTTATTATATTTTATATATACCTAATGTAATATACATAATAATTAGGAATAAAAGACGTGTCAAGTACAAGAATGTATTAGGTAGCCACGTTTCCAAACTCACATTGTCAAATTCAGATTTAAAATTTACTAGCGACCCACCCTGGCTTTACACAGCTTTTTTTTTTTTTTTTAGCATTGTAAAATCATCAAATGAGTCCTCCAACCCCGGGCAGGGCGGGAGGGACTGTCAGACTTCTACTGACTAAAATCCACGGTGTCCTTCATAGCCTGTTATGTTCCGGACAAGCTTTGGCCCTCTGAGAGGGGGGCCCCGTCATTATGCTGACGCTCTTTGAGGCGCGCGTGGGACACAACGCGCCGTCGACCCGGGCATGGTCCTTGGTCGGGCAGCGAGTTGCCCTTTACTCGCTGCCTGCATGCCCGCGGCTTTACACGGCTAGTAATGTTAATAAATATCTCCATTATTTAAAAAAAAGTTATTGTTTCATGAAAACATTAATTCTAATACTTCCTGATCTGTTCCTCTGTTGACTAGTGACAACTAAATAATAATTTGTTGAATAGTTTTGGAGTTAATTGCGAACAGACTGACGTGGCGGGAAACTTTGTTTCATGAAAACATTTGAGGTTAGTACTTGCAACTTAATATTAAAATAAATTTTATTTGAATTTTACTTTTCAATTTTTCTTAATCTCTGTCTTAAAAAGCAATTAAATTGTGGTTTTATGACTTGAAACATTTTTAAAACAAACTAAAGTTGTAGAGGTAATTTGGATGTAAGTTTTTAGTAGTTTTTTTTTATAAAATTATGATTACTTTCATGAAAATTTAAATCTGAACAAAATAGGTAAATCCACTGAATGCTGAAATTAATTGTGCTCTTTGTTATTTATTTTGTATCGTATTTTTAAAGCCGTTAAGCCGATTAGTAAAACCTTTTTCGCATTCCCTGCAGATACAATTACTTACGATCTTTTATCAGAATAGCACGTTTGTTACATAAAGAATTAGATTAAAATTGAATTTGCATCAAAAGTACTTATTAACACGGACTTTAAAAATTTAGAGAAAGTACTCAAGCCTGCATAAATTGGGCCCTTCCTAAGTGGTACAAATGTAAGAGGGTCACGAAATTAATGCAGGCATATATGAACATGTCAAATTTTCACTCCGAACCAAAAATATGATTATAATGGACATTAATTCGGTTTGACCCTTATTACGGTCGCACTTAACACCGTTGGCAAGGCTCAGAAGAAAACCCTGTTTTACATATTTTTAATAACAAGAACATGAGGGCAGTGAGGCACATCTCTCGTAGAACTGACAACCAATGGGGAAGAAAAGTTCTCGAGTGGCGACGACGGACTGGAAGACACAGCGTAGGCAGGCCTCCCACTAGGTGGACCGACGCGGCGACGACATCGTGAGGGTCGCGAGCAACCGATGGATGCAAGTGGCGAAATTGTCGTTCGGCATGGCGGTCTAAGGGGGAGGCCTTTGTTCAGCAGTGGACGTCTTCCAGCTGATGATGATGATTAGCGCAGAGGTTATAGCCTAGTGGTATTGACTCCGGCTCCAAATTACGGTAGCGGGTTTGAGGACAACCATGCTCAGTAATTTTTGTATTTTTTTCATCACCACTATTCCCAAAACTCTTAAGGAAAACATCTATGGAATGAAGATCAGTGGCATCTTACCAACCCGCACTGGGCACGCGTGGTTGGTTAAATCCCATTCCCTCACACAGAGAGATAGCCTCTATCCCAACAGTGGACACATTATAAGCTGACATATCAAGAGACGATATAATCAACTGAAATAATTGGTCTTTTCAGTAGGTAACACAGGAGTGGTACGAGTATTATGTTGTGCGATAGCATAAAAAACGCGTAGATGCTGATTGAACTCTTTAATGAATGAAAATTCGTTAATGAGTTTTCTTGATTTCGGCAAGATAATTATTACCATCAGAACTATTGCAAATAAAAAAGAATTCTCTACAAATAACAAACAAGCACTTTTTTAAATCAGTTAATAAGAGGTGACAACCCTGCAACCAGCGCCCTCTAGATCAGCCGCGGGAATCAGTCCGCGCTGGTACAAGCTCTTTAATTGGAAATTGTCGACTGGTGAGCCAATGGTGTATAGAATACCGGTTTGGTTTCATACACGAGAGGAATAACCATCTCGCTATGGAGTAACGAGTTGCACTATCAATTACAAAATCACGGTAGCTTCGAATTGAAAGATCCGAAATAATACAACCTGTATTCCTGCTGGGTTGTTGTAAGTTCGCAAAAATAATTATTCCCCTGGAAAAAAGTTTTGATCCTGTTCTCCTAGTAGGTACTTTCTGCTCAGATTCCACATTGTGAGCTCGTTTTCGGTAGTTTTGTGCTGGACTTTATAATTTAATTATTCTGCTATGTCTATGGAAAAAATGAGTCGAATATTTGTCTGTCTAATTTATACATAATTTTTTTCGTGGGAAATTATTTTTGTGGTGAACTTACAACAACCTTTTCTGGGCCTGCAGTCTCGACATAGATAGCGATTCAATCGATACGACGCAAACGCTAAATATTAACGAAAAAATTCGCATGCCGTAACGACTGTCAAATTCTAGCATCCGAGATAGCGAGATAAGGGTGCTTGTACACGGCGCATGTAATCCGCGTAAGTGCCTCAACATGCTCAAGCTACATGCGCCGTGTAAACGCACCCCGCGGGTAGCTTGATCAAGTAGCTTGCGCATGTTACTCGCGCGGGTAAACAGCAGACCCGCTCCTTTACTTGCTCGAGTTACATGCGCCGTGTAAAGCACCCCGCGGGTAACTTGATCAAGTAGCTTGCGCATGTTACTCGCGCGGGTAAACCGCAAACCCGCTCTTTCACTTGCGCGGGTTACATGCGCCGTGTACAAGCACCCTAAGGGCCGATTTTACCAGTTGACCATTAAACGGAGTTCAATAAAACTAAGTTCAAATCGATCGCGTTTACTTTTAGCGTTCGATCTTGGTTCAAGCACAAATTGATTTTACCGACCACATTTTGATAGCGTTTACGAAAACTAAGTTTACTTTCAACATAGAACGTAAACTCGCAAACAATTGCAATAATCATAGACAAAGCTTGATGTGACAGTAGGCAAAAAGCCATCCCGTGAAAAAATTGTTTGTCAATAACAATTTGTTACAAGATTACAAAATTGTTTCTCAACAAAATGGAAAATTATATAATATGTGTCATAATAATTTTCAATTAAATATATTATTACTTTGCTAAAAATATATTTATTATTGGTAATTGTGGTATAATATTGGAAACTCTTTTGGTCAGGTGTCTCTCTGCTAACGCGCTAGAGGCCATATAATGAAATGTCATGTACATATTGTCTGTCACAAATAAATACATGATTTTACGAACTAACAAGACTTATTATTGGCGACGAGAAAAAGCCAATTAAACATTGTGTAAATAGATATGTACATGAAATGGATAAATTAAAAAAATATCGTGGCACCCTACGCGGGATGCTCACGCGACTCGACACCTATGTCAATCACAAGGTAACGATGACTGACGAAGATGGGAAGGCAAGGAGGTAGCCTAGTAGAGAAGTTACGCGTATTAATGCTAATGGTCAAACTCCGTACCAGCTTATGTTTGGCAGAGAAATACGCACGGCACTACATGCTTTGTTTTTAAGAAATGAAAAGGAGACAGCATCAGCGCTTCAGGAGGTCAATGTCAGAGAGTTCAGCCCAGGCGATCGGGTACAGGCTCGCGACTACTCGAGTGCCACGCAGCGGTGGCAGTTTGGAAGCATCATAAAACCAGCTCCACCAGACCAGCTCTTGGGAGCACCCTTAATCCGCAGCAGCTAGGAAGGGAGAGATGTGGTGTATTGGAAACTTGTTTGGCCAGCTGTCTCTGTGCTAACGAGATAAAGGCCTTAAAATGAAATGTCATACATATTGTTTGTCACAAATGAATAAATGATTTTACGAATTAACAAGACTTATTAGAAATTAAAGTGTATAGTAATTTTATTATTCAAAAATATTATCAATTTGAAGTTTAAAATAATGAAATCATCATTTGTTCCGGAAAAAATAATGTGACGAGGTCGAAGTGCAGCAATAGCGGCACTGACTTTATGCACAAGGGCACTAGAAGTGCTGAATCCACATAAATCTGCTGCAGTCATTTGATAGCACCCTGTTGCGTAGAAGCGTAGGGCATACAGCAATTGACGACTGATACGTTGTTTCTAAAAAACAAACATTATTATTAGCTATGTGCATAGGTAGTAAGTTATGTAACTAACAAACTACAAAATAGAACTTAGGTACATATTTGTAGGAAACTTTAGTTTATTCTCAATAGATTCCAATAAATCTAGCACTGTGTTTCGTGAGACGAAATCTTGTTACAAAATCCTTATCATTAAGGATCAAAATGTTCTTCTCGCTCACGGATCTATCTTGGTCGGCGATGGCGAATAGTATTTTCATCGTAAGTTTCATCAAATGCAAGCGATAGAGCCCTTTTCATGCTTTAATTTTATTAATAAAAGCCGATTTCTTCGAAAATACGAAATCTTTCCACAACATTCAACAACACGATGACATATCATTTGATCTGCGTTTAACCACGTTAACCGTAAGAAGGTGGGCGTTCAGAAATTAAACGAGTTCAAGCTCTAACTGAGTTCAGTTTGTGTTGGTAAAATCGAATTCGGGCCTTGGAACTCAGTTAAATGCCTAAACTGAGATTAACCTGAAGTGATCGCGTTCAATTGAAATGGTAAAATCGGCCCTAAGTCGCTAATTATTTTGACTTTGCGACTGTCACTATGCTTACGAAAATCGTATTCATAGTATGGTAATCTAATCATGTTATTGACATGGATTCTAGGCTTTTGTGCCACAAGGCCTCTTGTACACAGTACGGTTTTCGGCCGTGTGTAGGCACGGTCATCAGTGTTGTATGGAACGCAATGGGAGCTTGTAGACGTGCACGGCAGAGCCACGGCACGGCGCCGCCGCAATATGCGCCGTGTCTGCCCCTCGGCTTGCCGCGTCTACGCACGGCGTGATTTTCAACAGTGTTGTATGGCTGTCTATGGGAGTATGTAGTAGACGGCGCTGGCACAGGCGCTGGATCTACGCACGGTTTCGTGACGGTTTACATACGCTGATTCCCGATTTTGTTATAAAATGAGAATAAATCAAGAAATCTTAATTACATTGATTCAAGAAAGGCCTATAATATGGGATAAGGCTATCGATGATAACAAAATATGCGGCTTAAATATGATTGAAAAGTGTATGAAATGCGCCGTATTCCTCCCTTTTTAGAAGCTTTTTCTAAAATCGGATCCATCCAAAGCCTTCCCTATAATATTATGTAATAAGCAACGATATAATCTTCTCCTTCGTATGAAAATTCATGCGTGTCCAGCACACCTCCACTGAGCCGCACTTGGCCGATGTCTTTGTGGTTTTGCCGTGTCATGTACAAGCTCTCACGTTTTTTCAACCGTACGGCCAACACGCCGTACGGTTGAAAAACCGTGACATGTACAAGAGGCCTTGTGCAGGTATGTATGTGCACTAATGCCTCTTGTTCATCAAGCTATACAAAACCAGTATAAGCTGATCGTTAAATATACGGAAAGACCATACAAGCGAGACCACAATTAATTGGTTTTGTATAGCTTGATGCGTAGCCGTGTGTACACAGTGCATTTTTTAGCCGTGAAAATCTACGGTTAATTCGCCGTGTGCAGGCACGGTCATCAGTGTTGTATGGAACACAATGGGAGCTTGTACATGTACACGGTACGTTTTTCGGCCGTGAAGATATACGGTCATTACTCATTGGTTATTACACCGTATAGGCACGGTCTACAAGCTCCCATTGTGTTCCATACAACACTGATGACCATGCGTACACACGGCGAATTAATCGTAGATTTTCATGGCCGAAAAACGTACGGTCACGAGCAATAGTATGTAAACACTATGCAGTATTCAAAAGCGCTTTTGTGCTACATTGATTAAACTTTTGCCATTTCGTTAGACTTCTATTTTGGAATCCATACTGTTCTGGAACGAATGTGTATCCTAGGCTTTACACTATTTTTGAAAAGTGTCAAGTCAGTTATAAAAAACTCAATAAAAAAGATGTCGGGAAAAATATGCGTTTGATTTAAAATAATTGTGCAGCATACCTAGCGTACCCAATAATAAGAATAAATGGTGAGAGATTCGCTCACACATACTATTACGAAATTTATGTCTTATTTCAAAGCGGAAACCAGTATTTCACGAGTTAATTGCGTTTCAATTTTGTTAAGTGTACACATGTTATTGTTCATGATTGTACTGTGTACAAGAGGCCTAATGCTGTAAAATATTGGCAGTTGAAAAAAACATTTATTTGTAAGGAAAATTGATAGAAAAGATATTCTCAAAAATATATTTACCTTAGAAAGTTGCGCAGAAAAAAGTAAACCTTGTGATTTCACACTTTATTTGATCAATATCTGTGAGATTCGTATGCCGTTTTTAAAGAATATTCTACCAAGAACTTATTAGTTTGCTTCCTTGCAACACCTAGACGTTCATCACGTCAAACAGGCAAACTGTCATTGTTAAGTTAATTTGTGCAAAAACATTGTTTCGTGTTTCGCACATCATATTATATTTAAAATAACGGAAATAAAACGGTGTTTCCATGGCCAGCGACACAGGCGCAGTCCCGCCGTGTCCCAGCAGCGTGAGCGTCAGGTAATTATACAACCTACAAGACTATTTCAATCCGTATTTTTTGTTCTAAATTGAATACTTTGTATAAATCCGAAGTATTCTGTGCAGTGTCCGATTAACACTGATTTTATATTATATTGATGCCCTACCTAAGTCATGTAAGTCCACGGGCCGGTAGGGGTATTATTTACACTAATGTTTTCTACACTAACCTTGGGATATTTATGTTTATCTTTTATGTTCATTCATCGCCTACCAGTCAATTTCAAGCAGTCTTTCGTGTACCAGCAAATACATTTTCGGACCTATTTATGGTGCCCCCTGAGACGTGATGACCTAAAGGGTTAACCGATAACTGATTTTGTGTTTATTATGATTCATATTTTAATGTTTCAGGTGTAAATGTACGCCACGTGTTACATCTGCTCAAATGTATGCACTTTTGGCGCAAGCCAATACATATATAGGCTAAGGGAACCCAGGTACAAGCCGAGGCGTCCGTCGCCGCTTAATAGCAAGAATGGGCAGGTTGCAAGAAAAATAGCTGTGATTGCTAATTGTGTAAATAAAAATGATAAATGATATTACTTGGTTTTTTATTTCAAAATAGAGTAAATAAAATGAAATTATTTAATTATGTAAAACTAGTATTAACGAATCTTCTTTTTATGCGCTCTTTCCTATAAGACTAAGACAAGACTGTAGGAAATTAGCAAAAAAAAATGTATTTCATACAAAATGAGAAATTAATCAAACCCATCAGTGTGAAAAACATTGTCTTAGAACAAGCAATGTTCAGTAACATGGGCTGAGTTACCCCACGAGAGGTTTTGCGCATACACGTTGTACATTTAATCCTCATCTTCTGGACTGTATACGAGGATTAAATACAACGAATACGGCTCATGTTCCCGGCAGCAGTGCAGCAGCTAAGCAGTGTGTTTTGATATATTTATACTCCGGTGTGCCAGGGCGTCGATGTTAAGGGAGTCATTCAATCACGGTTCTAGAGGATATCCATCATCACCTAGAAGTCTAATGCGCAACCTCTTCTAGGCAGATTGTCATGTTCACTAAGGAGCTCGTGAAACATGTCCTTTGATATTTTATTTATAATAAGAAATAGGCCATCCTCCAGATCCAAGAGAATTACGTTTTCTCGCCGGTTTCATGCTGCTTACCGTCGTAATAACACATCGCGTCTGTTCTCGAGCATAACTAAGTCCCTTGCTAAATATTAGTAATGTAAAATAAACAAATAAATAAAGCAATGGCCCGCAGTCTCAACAAACATGGCGGTTCTATGTAGCGATTACTAAATATTAACGATAAAAATCGCATGCAGTAACGACTGTCACAATAAATGCAAGTCTCTACATCCGAGGTAGCGAGGAAAGTCGGTAATTATGATGACTTTGCGATATCGCTAAGTTAACGAAAATTTTATTCATAGTACGGTAAATTAATAGTATTTTTGGCATGGCTTCTAGGTTTTTCTGCCATTTGTGCGGTAAAACATTGGCAGTCGCAAAAAAACTTTTTATATTAGGGAAAATTTATACATAAGATATTCACAAAAAATAATTTTCTTTGAAAGTTGTGCAGAAAAAAGGTAAACCTTAATAAGTTAACAATTGATGATACTTACACATTTCGATGAAATTCATCGAAATGTGTAAGTATCGCATACCGTTTTTAAGAATACTCATAACAAAGAACTAATTGGTTTGCTTCCTTGCAACACCTAGACGTTCAACATGTCAAACAGGCAAGCTGTCAATGTCATGTTTGTTTGTACAAAAACAAAGTTTCGAAAATTTAAAATAACGTAAATAAAACGGTATTTCCATGTACGGCGATACAGGCGGATATAGGCGCAGGCCCGCCGTGAGGAAGCAGCATGAGCGGCAGGTTAGTACAACCTACAACGACAATTTTTTATTCCTATTTTTGGTACTAAATTGAATACTTTAATTCCACATCCGAAGTATTCTGTGCAGTTCCGGATTAAGACTACTTGATGCCTTATGCAATTCTAGCTTACGGGCCTCCTTCCATTACTATATGTATTACTTTAGGTACATATAGTAATGGAAGGACATTACATTCATAGACGGAGTTCTTTGTTTGAGTTCTTTCTTTGCCTGAGAATTTGTGTTTAATGAATATTTTTATGTTTCAGGTGTTGTAAACCTACACCACGTGTAACATCTGCTTAAATTGATGGACTTTTGGCGCAAGCGAACGCTGCCGAATTGCAGTCTGAGGCAACCAACGTACAAGCCGTCGGCGTCGCTGCTATTTGGCCCTGCAAGCAAAATAGCTGACGCGATTGCTAATAATCTATCACAATTATTGTGTAAATAAAAATAATAAATGATTTTCCATGTTTTTATTTGATCAGAGAACACATAGGAGTAGGTATATTAAATGAAAAATCTACATTATTATGGAGAACTAGTATTAATGAGTCTTCTTCTAATGCGCTCTTCATCAACTCCAAGTCCAGAGCCTGCATAACAAAATGTTTCATGAATATTCACAAAATAGTGTTAAGTAGGTACACGTATCTATTAAATTAAAGTAAAATTACAAAACAAATCAGTTGAAAAATTACTCGTCATCATGGACTTTACCATTGTCCACCGACACATGTGGTGGACTCTGGTTTCTGGATAAGCCAGCAATATAGTTACGGTTCGTATATCAGTTGGCGTTGGTGGGATTAACAAATACATACAACTTTTAGCACACCGAAGCATATTATTTTATTCTATGAAGTTCCTGGCTGAGCAGCAGCTTATAAAGAAATTTGGGAAATCTAATGGGCAAGCTCTTCCAAACAGATTGTTATGCTCATTTATTATTACTTTTCAAGCAACTGCCGCTTCATTGTTGAGCAAATAGTCAATTTTCCCACATGTTAGCTCGCTCCTGGCCATCGAGAATTAATATTTAAAATATTAAGATAAGGGCCAAACTCCTGTATATATCAAATAATTACTTGTATGTAAAAAGGTACATCTTTTTTTTTAAAGCATATTTTAGATCTTAAAGAACGGAAGGTCAACTTACAGCTTGCATGCTTCACGTATGTGGTGTTCTTGTTAAATCCTTAGTCCCTGTAATCTATATTATGGAGCACTGCACATCAGTTAATTCACTAAGGAGCCCGTGAAACAGGCGTTTGATATTCTATGTAAAGAAATTGTCCATCCTCCAAATCAAAGGGATTTTCGTTTTCTCGCTGGTTCGTGGTATTTTCCTACCCCGCATTAGCACATCGCGTCTGTTCTCGAGCACAACTAAGTCCAGCGCTGAATATTCTACAGCCATTATTATTTAAATACTATTGATTCAATATTTTTGTAACGTCAGAACACAATAAAGCAATGGTAGCGATCGTAGCTACCACTTAGCGTGCTGTCAAAAACGGTCGCAAAGAAATTGACATTACTTTACGATAAATCGCTATCTTACCGATAATCCTCGCAAAGTTTGCGATGACACTCGTTAGTTTTGGCAGTAGAGACTACCAAAAATCGTTACAATCGCTAAATCGATCGCTATGTATGTCGAGACTACCGCCCGCCGTATCGATTGTAACTGTCACTTAGCGGGCTGTCAAAAATGTTCACAAAGTTAACGATGACACTCGCTAGTTTTGCAGTAGAGACTACCAAAAATTGATACGATCGGATCGTTAGGACTTAGCGACCGATTTTTGACGCTAAACAATCGCTATGTATGTCGAGACTACAGCCCCTGATGTAGGTTTATTGTGATACAAACACACATTACCAAAAGTTCGTTTGTAGAAAGTAACCTCTGGAAATTGAACCTAAATTTTGAAAATTCTTTTTCTAAATTAGTTGGCTAGAAACCGAAGTCGCGGACCCAAAGCTAGTGCTGTTGTATTTCGACATGATGAAACCATCTAAATATCTTCGCAATTATAAAAATAAAAATCATATAAAGCAAAAATTGTGACATAGGTACTCCAAAAACAAGATACATAATGTTCTATTTAAAATGTTAAATAACACCCATATACACATAACTGGGTGCTTAAACTGAAAACTTCCCACATGAGCCGCAAAGCCTGTAATTAAGAGCTCAATTAGGCGACAGCCCTGGAACTCATGTTCTATATTTGCCGAGTGAAGTCTGGTGACGCAGCAAGTTCTAATTGGTACACGACAACTGTATTTTGTTATCCGCAAGTTACTAAGTTGTCAAGTTAAAGTTTAACTGGATAACTGTTGGTTAGATGAGGATGTAAGCTAAGTGGGTTAAGTCGCAGTTGTTTCTGATATGGGTGGTGTACTTTTTTTTAGCGTGCTAAAATCACAAATGAGTTCTCGTACCCAGGGCAGGGCAGGAGGGCATTACAAACATGACGTATCGACTAAAATAAACGGTATTCCTTCAATAGCCCTTTACGTTCCAGGGTCACAATGTCAATTGTCTGTAGACAATCAACGACTTAATTAACTGTCAAAAACAGAGTGACGAGATTTGGATGGAATAATTATTAACTTTGTGTGTTAAACACGGTTTGTGTCGTGCTTAGTTTTGAAGATGTTAACTTAAATATGTCTTATCTTAAACCAGCCCGAACGTAAAATTATTAAAAATAACGTGGCTGTGAACAGTGAAAAAAAAACATAGAAAAATAGCCGTCACCCGAGCGTCATTGGTCCCTTCTCGAATATAATGAACACTTTTCTGAAAATCGCACTAAAATCGGCTGAGCCAAACGCGAGATAATCGTGGACACACACATACACATACAGGTCGAATTGAGAGCCGACTTTCTTTTTTGAAGTCAGTTAAAAACAAAATCTATCACATCTTCGCAGTTTTTATCAAATATCCCAGAAAAATCTGTTTGAGTTGGAAATGAAGTTTTATTCTTATCGTCACGAGTCCTGCTCAGCCTACCGCATTCGATTCCCCGAAGCGGTTCGCTGATAGCCATGAGAAATGACGTACGTGTAAGGGTTGCAGATTATCCAATTTTGAACCAAGCTTAACATCACAAGAGATTCTTTTTGTAAATCTCAACAATATCTTATGAAGTTCTAAAATGAATGCCTGAAAAATCGCAATTTGTTTGACAATTTCTAATCTAGGTAAATAGTTTACATTTTTATGAATGCGAATGTCAAGCAACGTGTAACTAGCTGTCAGATAAGGATCAGTGACTCAATACGCGGTAAACTTCTACGCGTGCTTTATGGAGATAATAATTATTATAATAGCATAAATGTTTTCCAGGGTTATGGGTACTTTAAGGGGTTACCGCAGCCCCTGAGTGAGGGCAATTGAAGGTAGTGCGTGAGTTTTAGTCAGTACGACTCTGACAGGTGGCTTGGTGTGGTTGTTTTTAAATTACTATGTTGCATTAATCTAAAAATCCATGACGCTAGTTTAGTATATAAACACGTTGAAGTTAAAATATCACTGAATACAATCGCTATGGAAACAATATTTTATTTAACTTTCAGTAAAAAAAAAATACTCAAACCGTCAAATAAAGTTAAATAAAATCTGCATATCAGTCAGGCAAACAAAAAGTTTATAATATTTATTAAAAGCCTAATCCGTAGCAAACAGTCTACCTGTTATAAATAAAAAAAACTTTTTATTTACGCTTTTCTGTTAACAGTAACAAACAGTATTTTTTTTTAAATAAATCTTTTCTGTTTTTATTAAAAATAAATACAAAGTTCCACGATACTATCATACATAATTTTGTTTATTTTTGTACAATAATATTTTATTTGTTGTTCTTTTGTTTTGTATTTGCAAAACCTTAGAATATCGTTATGAAAGTTTAACATAAATATTTATGTCGTATATTTTATTTATAATATCGAGGGCTTGTAACTCATACACATGTTTATTTAAGATTGTGATTACAATATTAAATACAAAAAAAAAACACCCGTAGTATGAAAGATCTAGCGTACAGAGAAAGAGAATCGACTTTTTTTATACTATGTAAAGATATTTGTGTAACATAAATTATTATTATTATATAAGCAACAGGGCTGCTATGGATAAACAGACAAACCTCGGCAACCGGACGAAACCACGAGTGAAAGGGTTTCGTTTTTTATTCAGACTTACGGAACCTTAAAAGATAATAAATCTGTGTCCCACGGCTATGCCAAATAGGCTCAATTCAGCAAAATATCTGATAGTGACTTGACTACCCTTCTCTGGTTTTCAACTAGACCTATGTCAATACAGACCACAAAATATAGGTTGGTTAATATTCTGAGAACTCAAATAGCAAGTCTATTTAACTTTGGAGAGTTTCATACGTGTGAGTGTACACAGCAAACTAGTTGGATCAGTTGAATTAGAATTCATGGTTGAATTGCTGGTCGTTGCCTAACTGTATAAATGAAGGGTGCCTTGAAATATGATTGTAAGTCATCTGCCTAGCGTTTCACGTAGGTTTAACGAGTACATTGGGGCCTATCTTCTTTGAATATATCAAACTTTGTTACAAAGTTTCTTAGCTTTGAAGTTATGATAGGTATTGGGGGAATTGAGAAGCCGAATATTAACCTATATATAAATACATTAATAAACAAAAAATATAGAAGCAGAAATCTGCTGAAACAAACAACTAATAAATAACCAACTAATATTATATGAAAATATAAACAAAAAAAAAACTAATCGAGTTGTCAAACTCAGTCCAGTTCTGGGCTGACTCAATTTAGATTGTCATTGACCTAAACAGTATTTCAAGGACTTAATTAAATCTCTCTCAACGCTAAAATGTACTCGTACAAAACTAAATTTACACAAGCAACACTGCACATGAATGCATAATCCGTTGTCCAAACCAACTGAAGCATACCTAACCATAAACTACAGCAAAATCCTCCGTTCCCGAACAAAGACAAATAAGCTCTTAAAAATACTTTTTTTTTCTTTTCAATTCTATAAAGTCTGTGGCTACGATGCTTCATCTGAAGGCTCTTAATTAAAAAGCAGAAACAATAGAGTTGCCAACGTGAAAATGGCTGGTTGGTGCATCGCATGAATATTATGCAGTCTGTGGTTAGTTTCCGCCTTTTTTTGTCTATGGAATGTTTACGTTATTGTGATGGTTTTTAGTCCCTTGGCTGGTACAGAAAATGAGCAAAGCCATGGAAACAATAAAAGTCGGTACTCGTATACGCGCCGGTACAACATCACGTTTGTAATCCCTTTTTCTGAAACTGAAAGATGAGTCCTCCCGTCCTAGAACAGATTGTCAGGCTTGACTAACTCCTTCAATTGTCATGTTATGTTTCAGATCCTTGATATGCATGCCTAGCATGGTATTCTTGAAGACTTTTCTGTGTCACCAGCAGGATCAAATCGGGCCTGGTCCTTAATCGGACGGCGCGCTTTTTTTATTCCTCTGTGGATGTGTACATTTGACTAGTTATGATTTTAATCCTCAGTAAAAGGGCGAGCCATAATCTGAAGACAAAATAATCCATTAGTCGTGTCTACTATGGAAAAATCGTTATTGACAAAGCTAACATTCACTATTATGGCTTTGTCCATCACGAATTTTGATTGAGATTGACTTAAGGTCCTGTGTACTATTCCAAGATTGGGTAGTGGCCCACTTGCTTCGTACGGATCAACCGTAAAGACGCATTTCATAATGAAAAGCCAATATCACTATATTGGCTTTGTCCCAATTCTTTTTTTTTTTAATTTACTTGCCTGTTGGTCTAGTGGTTAGTGACCCTGACTGCTATTCCGGAGGTCGTGGGTTCGATTCCCACCCAGGACAAATGTTTGTGTGATGAGCACCATCATGTGTTTTGTATCTGGGTGTAATTTATCTACAATATGTAGGTATATGTAAATATGTAAGTATGTTTACCAGTTGTCTAGTACCCATAACACAAGCTCTGCTTAGCTTGGGACTAGATGGCGCTGTGTGATAGTTGTGGAATATTATTATTATTCTGATTTAGATTGACTTGAGGTCCTATACATGTACGATTCCAAGATTGGGCACTTGGGCAGTGGCTCTCTTGCTTCGTGCTGATTTACCTTTAAAGACCCTATCTTTTACATTTTCAAACCAACTTTTGTTATAAATCTTATTGCGAATTGTGATAAGCTAAAAATATAACTTACTAGAAAAACTTAGATAACACGATTCAAAAAGTTTAATCTTTCTTTAAATTTTGTATGATACGAACCCAACTTTATAACCAAAAAGAACATGTTATAAAAACGAAAATGTTACCATAAATTTCTTAGATTTTTCCAATAGCTTGCAGGACTGTTAAACAGTCCCCCAGCACAGCCGTTGCCCTGGAACGCAACGGGCTACCGAAGGAACAGGGTGTACTTATAGCCAGTACGAATCTGATAGTTCTCCACTGTTGATTCTGGCTTTCAGGAGTTGCAGTGCTTTGAGAAATAGTGAAAAATCTCAAATTTTCCATTAAAAAGTCCGTCCCAATCTACCTAGAGAGGACGGTCATGTTTAACAATTTCGCACCTCATTTTTTTTATAATAATAAAATATAATTTCCGTAAAAATTAAATTTCAGCTTCACATTTTAACCGAATTTATCATTTCACTGCGCTTTTATTTAATATCAAAAAACACCAGAAAATATCCCACCATTTACAAGTACAAAAATATACAGTGGTCGCAATTTCAGCGTGCTACAGTTTTCCTTACCGCATGCCAAAAACCATTTAAGAAAACAGACATTTAGGCTTATTGCAGTTTCAAAGTACCATTGTCCAGTCTAGACCATTTATTTTTTAGGTTTAATAAAATTTTATGACTGCGTTTAAGATGTGCTCTGTTAAGTTTCGGTCTAGAAATTGGACTGGGTTCAAAAGTTGATTGTTTTTAGCAACATCACGTTGTGGTAAACTCTTGAAAATTCTTATTCCCTTTCGTCACCACTGGAATTACAGTTACCAGTGTCCACAAATGGTCCCCATAAGTGACAAACTGGAAAAAAATCGTCACCAGTAGAGAAAATCTTGAAAAATATTCCCATTTGTGTGACCAGTTAGACCACCAGTGAAGGAAGAAAGACCTAGATTCGTTACTGCGTAATTAGATGATGCAGCCTGCCAGACATAGATTGAATAGAAAAAGCATTTCTTCAAGGTACCTAAATAATTTGTTATAAGAAAATAAATTCAAAAACATAATATAATTATGACATCTTCAACTTCAATAAAAAATAATGGCCCACTCCCTCTAAATTAACAACCTCGTGAAAAAATGCGCCTGGGTGTTGTTGTGGATTGCCGCCCACAACAACACTTCGTGAGACAACAAAAGCTCATGAGACAGAGCTGAAATCACTGGACCACCACTGCTCTACAATTTGTTCAAATCGTTGATTAAAATTTATACAATTATTTTCTAATAGCTGTTTTTTTTTTAATATAGCAACACTGTTGGATATCTCAACTAAAAACCTTACCCAAAATACTTTCTCAATGGACGCGCCTTTACAAATTTTGTAAAGGCGCGTCCATTGAGAAAGTATTTTTGTATCCATCGAAACGTTTCCAGATTTATGTTATCAAAGGGATTTCAGAATAAAGTGCGCAGTTATCTTCAGGCAGTTGGGTAAGGTTTCATTTAATGTACCTTTTTTTTGAATAAATAATATTTCTATAAACCCGATAAGTAGATACCATTACTTTAACAGACTGAACATCTTTGTCGATAAATATAAAATACAGGGTGTTTGGAAAAGGACCGACGATGTTACTTCTATAGTGACTAAGCGAGCATGTGGATGCCGCGACGCGATGCGTGTTTATCGAGTCGATTGCGCTTTTATGCCAATGGAGCGAATTCGACCGTTAACAACAAAAATCAAACTTACTACTACGACATTAAGCCGCTGCCTACATAAAATGCTAATTACGTATGTAATGTAATGTAATATTTCGACCTCAGAAACGTGTGTATTGTCATTAACACGTACACGCAATTCGATATCGAGCAGATCTGTAAGCGATATCGTCAATCCGTGCGAAATCATTTGCAAATATTAGCAATCGTCGATAAATTTTCCTATAACTGATCGATATTATCAATCGATGCAATTCTGTATCGTGTCTCGTCGTGAGCAAACTCGCTTACTTTTGCGCACGATTTTGTCATCAAGTTTTTATATTTTCAAAGGAATGATTAATTAGTATGTTTTTTTTTAGAATTCCGTACTTATCTCATAAAGAAAACAAAAACCTGTAGGATGATTTTGTTGTTTAAGTTTATCAAGATCGTTTTTCTTAGGAATGCGTCTGTCGAGGTATCAATCTGAAGTATTTTCTTTCGTAACCTGCGGGTTTTCAAACTGTTTTAGTCTGAGAAAGCCTCGATTGAATGTGTATTTAATAATATCCCACTCCAAAATCTACGTTCTCCATGTTCCTTCTAAATATTTGTATTATAGGTACTATGCTAAATGAAAAACTTAATACGAAATTTTATACAAACAAAAACATTTTAAACCGTTTTTCTGCAAAATGCCACACTCAATTCTTCATGATATTCTTTAAGATCATATACCAAACACCCTGTAATTCCAATATTTTGTTATTTTTCTCACGTTCCTGAACAAATATATTATATCTATTTGAAGGCATGTTAGTCTACTCAGTACTGCGTAAAAATGCGAAAGGCATTTAAAAATATTTCATTTTCAGATTTCTTCTTTTGATATTGTAATTGAAAAAAATGCTTTTTTTTAATTTATGAAATCACAACCCTTGTAAGGGTGTAGTAAGAAATAATAATTAAATTATCTAGGAACGGCCATATACTAGACAAAACAAATTCAGTAAGATATATTTCTAAATCTGGAAAAGAGCGTACATTTCCTTTGTTATTTTTTTGTGGGAATTTGGTCTTTCGTCGCCCAAAGATGACGGAGAAGACTCAGACTCGACTGACTAAAAAAAATCTATTTGGGGTCTTCAGACTCTATCTAAATCTGTTACGTAATTTCAGAAGATCAACGCGGTCACATTTAGACACAAATTGAAATACTAATCCCAATTAAGCCTACATATCAAACCTGAAATTACGACCTCTATGGCTTATTTATAACTTCTAGGCAATATTAATATAAACGTCCAATTTTATTTATTTTATCATACAGTATACTTAGGTACCTTAGCCTGTCTAGACTCGGTAAATATACTAGACTAGGTAAATATGAGTAAATAGATATCTCAGTCGTTTCCTTTCGAGAAAATTTATTCAAACATTACTTTTTTTATTTGTTATCAGTACAGTGTTAAAATAAATATTTGAAATCAAATTAATTTTACTCAAAAATGCATGTAATGTGCTCATTATTTTGACAACCTTGTTTGAGCAAAGTCGCCTTTGCCGGAGTGTTTCAAGGAGCGGCCAGTAATGTTTTTGCTGGCCGCTCTACAGGTCGGTAATACATTGCCGGCCGCTATTTTGACGTTTCAACGTTTTAAAAAAACAAACGCAAAAAGATTTTATTTAAAACACAGCTGTTTGTATATAAAGAGGTAGGCACAAAAAGATTGTATTCCATTATTAAAAAAAAAATACAAAGAAGTAACAAAAGCGCGGTTCAGCGAAATTTTAATTTTTATTGAGTGACTTTTTTTTTGCCTTAAGTAAGTGAAGAAAATATACCTAACAGTCAAACACCGCATTAAAATTATCGCAAACTATTAGTAAGTAATATGAAACCCGGAAACCCGGTGTTGAATTTTAGTAACTGTACTTTTCATATTGTTATTTTAATTAATTTTCTAGTTAATACCTATATGTATTTTATTTAAATCACTTGCTGGTTTTACTTAGGTTAGGTACTTGCATTTTTGAGTAAAGCACTATACAAGCCTTGGCCCATTATGACTCTTCGCTGGTCACGCTATGATTGCCTCGAGCTAGCCTAGCTACGCTCTAGGCCTTCCAGCTTGGCCATCATGCAGCCCTTGCTGTCCTCACTGTAAAGGCCTCGGCCTCCGGCCTCGGCCTTTATCTCAGCTCGTCCATCAAGTGGTGCATGCTGACCGCGCTGTGTCGGCCTGGAGCTGCGCTAGGCTGCGCTGTCGGCCATCATCAGCGCGACCAGCAAAGTAGCCATTATAGGCCGCGGCAGTAATGTACTATTATAGTTTACAAAAGTTTTGTAAAAATCGATCGCCGCGGAGGTGGTGTGACGATCTGATCATATTCGTGGGGCAGACAATACATGGTCAGAAACTGCCAAGAATAGCCACTCTATCCTAGGCAGTTTCTAGCCACGTTTTTTTTTATGGCCTTTGCCTAGCAATAGAATAAAACAATGGGTAGGTACTAAAGAAAAAATAAAATACAATTAATTATGTCTAATTAACAGATACATGTTTTACGAAATTATTAAATTATGCAAACTCATTGTAAATACAATTTCGCATATCAGTAATCAATGGGTTGTTATTATAAAATTAAAAAAAATACCGTTTTTCACTTATCAAAAATTGACGAAGCGTTCGTAAAGAAAGTTTAGCTGCGTAACTAATTAATATTTTTGTGTAAAGTGCTTGAAAATAGTGGATAGTGATTTACTCGAAGAAGACGGGTAAAGGTCATAAAACCGCGTGCACATTTCAATTGAGCTACTCTAAATTTAACTCTATTTCCTACACGAAAAGGTACACCTTTCGACCTTTCGCAACGTTGCCGCTGGGCGACGCTACGCTACGTTTTAATAATCTGACTTTATTTACTACACGAAAGGATACACATTTAAAGTATCTCTGGGTTACGTCGCGTCTCGATGTGAACTGACCGTATAAGACAATAATTCCATATTAAAGTAATTGACAGTATTCTATAAAAATATATTTTCAAAGATTTCTGAAAAAGATTTCTACAAAATAGATTTAATTTTTTTCAAGATATTTCTAAAAAAGAATGGTTGTTGCATCGCTAAGAGCAACAGTGGCAATACAATAAGTTATTTCAATAACTGAGTACGAATCCACTTTCACAAAGTATAAGGTATCTTCCCCACGTTTTCAATAATGTAATGGTATCCTTCAAAGGCCCTATATTATGCCGATAACGCTCAAATATCTTCCTTTTTATCTTTTGTAACCATTAAGTATTTTTCTGTACCTGCTTATTATTTTTTGGTAACACAAAATGTAAACGTATCGACTGTTTTTTTAAGATTGGTAATAGTATGATATTATTATGATATGTTTGACTAAAATAATAAAACCAGTAAAGAGCATTATTTCAACTGTCAATTTTTTTAAAGAACCGTTTTGTTCCACATTAGGTAGGTATTTATTCTGTGTCCTGACATAGAAATATTTACAAAAACACTCAGACTCGGAACAACTAGGTACTTGTAGGTCATAAAGATATTTGTTACGTACGGGGATCGAACGAGTGACACGCTGTTCAAGTGTTCAGCAGTCGATCGTTCAGCTACTGCACCAAACATTATTTCATAAAATCTTGCTCAGAGCAACGAGGCAATCAGAGGCATAAATATTACTAGGAAAATGGGATAAACAACGAAGATTATTAACCCTTAAACTTTCCTGTATTCATATTTTTGGAAGTGTTTCCGTGAATTATATAAAAGGTCGGGTCAGGTCAGGATCTGAGGTTTGTAGGTCGGTTCTCTGCACGTGCAAAAGCTCAGTGGAAGTTCGTTTCAAAGATCTTTATACAACAGCATCCTGGCAATACTTTCCACGCGATCGATGTTTCGGACTTTTTAAGGGCGTTTCAATATTTTTGACACGTAAAATTCAAAATCACACATATTGAGAATCCGTGAATAACGGTACAGATACACATGCTTTAAACTAGCATGCTAAAGCACGAGACCATGCTACTTTTAAGCAAATGCTACTTAGTAGCATGTGTATCCAAACCATTTGCTAATAATGAGCATGCTAATTTATTTAAACTATAAGCATGCTCATAAGCATGCTAGTTTAAAGCATGTGTATCAATCAGTACGTCAGTACCTTAAGTGTTTTGTAAGAAAATGATAATGATTTTGTATGCGACTGTCTTGAGTGTGACCAAAAGTATGAGTGTGTTTAAGAACATAAGTAGTATCTGTCTAATAGGGTCAGTTCAAACCGAAACGCGATGCCGCGTGACGTGACGCAACGATACTGCAAATGTGTATATTTTCGGACGCATGCGGACAGCGAGTAAAGGGCAACTCGCTGTCCGACGATGGACCATGCCCGGGTCGACGCCGACAGCGCTTGACGACGCGTGACGGTGCGTGTATATGCTTTTTCTCTCTTTCTCATTACTTTTCTATGTGAGAGCTGATGGAGCGAATATTTAATCATTTTTATAACATTTTAAATTATACTTGTTATTACCGCAATTCATATTTTGATAAAGTGACAACATGTCACTGGCCTGCGAATTAAAAAAAAAACGTAAAAAAAATTGAATTTCGCGGGCTGGTTGGAGCATTCACCTTAACGCAATCCGGTTTACGCCTAGAAAACGAGATGGCGATAGACGACTTGTATAGCTTTGTCTCTTTCCCACAGCTTAAACTGAATCGCGTTAAGAGCTCGTGGTAGGCAACAAGTTACATATAAGCTTCGGACAGACAGGTACACATACATAGAAAAGTGCCTACAGATTCGACCTCTATTAAATCAACTTAGAAACATGAGCTCTTGAGATACCTACACGGTTAGTTACTCCGATCAAGATAAACTACTCAACACCTACCTATCAAATTGAAGTGTCTGGCTATCAATACCTAGAATATTTGGAAGACATAATACCTATCCATCTAAAGTTGTGTACTAAAACTAGGCTAAGTGGAGGAGGCTCCTTCTTGGAAAATTAATGATATTACTTGTCGAGTTACCTGAAGGTACTGATTTTCTTGATCATTCACTTGAAATAAGCATTGTTGCGAATGTTACAGTATAGTAAAATGAACGAGAGCATTTTATTTGTAGATCTTTGACAGTCGTCACTGTTAGTCAGAAGCTCTAAAGCCTGACAACCAGTCTTACCATGGGGTATCGTATTACCCAGTTAGTGGGTTGTGTAGGTCCGACAGGCAGTTGCTCCATGTAAAATACTGATATCAGGCTGAATCTGGTTTGACTGGAAGCCTGAATGCCATTTTTGTTAATGGCCGCTTGCAAATGGCGTCTTCGTTCTTGGCGCTTGCGCTACGTTAGTGTTGTGTTAAGTATGCCTTAAGTGTGTATGACCCATTATACCTCGCTTCCCCGTCTTATACACCGCTACCCTATACCTAAACAACAAAATAAAAAGAAGCAAGAAAATCTTGTGATAATATTGTGTGTCTTACGGCTGCGCCAAATAGGCCCAATTTAGCAAAATGCCGACGTAGTTTCGCAACGAATACATAAAAAATAAATGTATTTTGTCAAATCCTAAATACAGTGCGAAGTAGATGAAAATCTCTAGTGCTTCATAAATAGAACTACTGTACACTTTAGCTCCCAAACGGTCATTCCATAAAAGTGGGTATCTCCTTAAATTGTATAACACGGCCAAAACGTCGGAAAACAATTTCAAACTTATTTATAATACACTCGGTTTACAACTTGGTTTTGATACATATTTTAATGCCCACAGGATGATACTTTCGCTTCTACCGAAATCTCATTAAAATGTACTGGGAAGAATGTTTTTTTGTTATAAAGAAGTCACGTAAAAAAACGCTTATGTTAAAATTATTTGAGAACCAAATCCCAGATGAGACATGCCAACTTGGCCAAAAGAACAAAAAAGTTACTAAAAATTTATTAGTGAGGTACCTACCTACTTATAATTTTTTAGTAGCCTAAGCTAGCTTTTACCTGTGATTTTGACTTCTACCGCATTAAAACTTTTACTATTATAACTGCAAATTGAAATATGCTCCCAAAAAGAGGTGGCAGGACGATCTGGATGCGTACCTCAATGGCTGGTCCGAAGTGGCACTAGAAAAGAGCACTTGGAAGGATATGAGGGAGGCCTTTGCCCAGCAGTGGGACATAAATGGCTAATGAAAAAAAAATGCAAATTGATAAACAGGTATACCTAATAAGCAAGATGACTGAAAAGATCTAATTAGTCCACTATAAATCCAGATCATCAATAATGATTCAACCTGATTTCTTTGGACGAAGTTCCTTATCGCGCGTTGCGAAAAGGGACGTTTCGTTTTTCTATTTCACATGGAACAGTGTGGTGCCGCGACGATTACTTTTGTTGAGTGTTTACAGTAACTTCGTTCCATCAGGGTGTCCCTTAACACCTCTCAAGTTTTTTCTTTTTTACGTTGGCTACCATTGATAAAGATACGACTCCTAGGTGTACTTATTCCCAGTAATTCTGACGTCACGACGTCTCTAGTTTTGATATGTATGATACGGAGTAATTAGTTTAGCACTTTATTAATGCTGTCAACATGCTTGTTTACAATTAATATTAAAGTACTTTTTATCTGGATAAGACATTTCTGGGGGGATATTTACGGCACCTTCGCGTGTGAGCATAATGTATCTAACACACTTTAAAAAATATACTAATTTGCTCGAAAGAACTACATTGATACTATGTACGAAGGCAACAACAAAGCTAACCTCTTATGCCTGGGGTGCGTTTAAATCTTCCGGTGGTATTTCGCCGGAAAAAAATTAAACTAGCGAGGGTTCGCTGAACGGAGTCATAAGTTTCTGTCAATGTTAGTTGTCAAATTCAATTGACAGCTCAGTTTTTGAAACAAATAATCAATTTGCCGGTGTAATATTAATTAAATCCATAATCCACAAATAATATTCACTCTTTAACATAAAAATATTCGTTTTATGGCGCGAATGCAGCAAAACAACAAAACTTAATGTCAATCTGACAGCAGGATAAAATTTTGCGTGGTAAAAAGGTCGCAAATATTTATTCCTTTCAGGAAAAACTTATGCCAGCGGACGACCGTAAACGGGGCAGATAAAATTTTAGTTAGTTTCATTTTCCACCTCGCGGTATACTTAAACGGGGTGTTTGACATTTAGTCAGTATAAATTTAAACTGGATAAAGGATTTAAACGCAGCCCTGATCCACACGCTTGCCTTGTTTGCCAAACAGAAGGAGATGGCGCTATACAATGAAACGAGACAGAGTTATTTGCGTCTTGCTTTCTGGTATAGCGCCGTCTCCTTCTGCTTGGCAAACACGGCAAGCGTGTGGATCCGGCATAACATTTAAATCAAAATGCCGGAATTCACTGCCTTCGTTACTGTGATAAATTGCATTGCAACTCGAATTATGTACAAATTGAAGGCATTCCTTTACGTTGGTTCAAGCTACATTTATTTAAAGGTCTTTTGTTTGTAGTTTGTAGTAAAATTCGTGATACTACAATATCTTTTCTGACTGTAAATTAAGAATTACAATACGCATGTTCTTATATTGTCCAAAACCAGCAATGACATTTTTCCCTTGTTTATTCAATAAAATGTTCATAGAGAATTACGCTTTGGAATGGGCACCATTTTTTTTTAGCGTTGTAAAATCATCAAATGAGTCCTCCCACCCCGGGCAGAGCGGGGAGGGACTGTCAGACTTGTACTGACTAAAATCCACGGTGTCCTTCAATAGCCCTTTATGTTCCGGGGTCACGATAATGAAGAAAGTCCCGCGACCTGGAATGCACCTACAGTAGTAACACAGTTATTTGACATACATATTGGAACTGGGACTGCTCACCATAATTATATTAATTGTAATACTTTTCTTTTGTCAATTGAACAGTGCTTGTAAATGGCCTATTTGAAATCAAACATAAAAGTTTCCTGAAAAGGGAAATTTTGAAAGTCTCTCATCATCAGCCTATAATGTTCCCACTGCTGGGACACCCCTCCTATGTGTAAGAGGAAGTGGGGCATCCAACACGCGGGCCCTGTGCGGGTTGGTACAGTCACATGTCTTCGAATTTTTGGTCTTAGAACAATAATGCCGTCTGTTGAGCAGACGGCATAATATATACAACGTTTTGTAAATCGGCTCAATTATTCCCAATATTTATATGAAGTAACGTACGTCGTACACGTTCTTAAAGATAAACGCTAAAGCATGTAGAATACATGTTTAATACCTTAGTATTCACGTGAGGTTTGGCTTTCTGAAATAGCCTCCCTACACGTGACAGCTTTAATATTTATGTACCTAGTTTCTTCATGTAGATACACTTCTCGTGAAAGCTTCGAAACCTGAGTTGTTTAGCTTAAAGGCGCATAACCAGAAAGTTGGCAACGTCGCGAAAAGCTGTCAAATATTTACAAGTTTTAATTAATTTGCGATGTTACTGTTTGGAAAATAGAAATATGGCTCTGTAGTGCACTAGAAAAATATAGAAATGCAATTAAAAGACTGAATTTGATGTTGTAACCGTTTCAGGTGTATAAAAGGCATTTGGAAAGTTTCTAAATGCTTTTTTACGTCTATATATTCGGTGTTACGATATTAATTATTGCATTCACTTATCAATTTTTCAGTACAATGCAGAGCCATATTTCTTATTTTCATACAGCAAATTTGTAAAATTAATCAAAACCTGTTAACATTTGACAACTATTTGCGACGTTGCCAATTTTCAGAATAAGCGCTCTTAAGATAAAATAAAGCAAAGTACTATACTCAATCTTTCAGAAAGCTGTTCTGTAACACCTCTAATAAGCATTATCACGTACCCACTCAGCTGAGAAACTTACTTCATCTTTCTATGAAGGCCATAATAAGGTTTTTTACTGCATTGATAAATTGAAAATCCGTTTAGTGCGACAGTAAGAGTATTGAAAAATTATAAACACGTATTTTTTGTTTCTATAAATCAATGTATATTGAAAAAGATAGAGAATGCTTCAAAATTCGGCAGTGGGGGCTTGTGACGTCATAACACCTGTAAAATTATACCGACCTAGTGCGTTTTGTAATTTTAGAAGCGCCAGTTTTGGTTTACGTAACGAAAGAAAAAACAGGGGTCAGATGCTTTTTGATAATCTATGTTTCGAATTAATTTATTTTGAGTAGAATAGCCTAATAGCAGTGTTGCTTTAAAAACTCGTATTGGAAGTATTACAGGCCCCAATTTTTATTTTATTTTGCATTGTAAAATCTTCAATCGATTTCCGGTCCTGGATGGATCGGGAGGGCTGTCAGACTCGTTCTGACTAAGGTGCTCCTCCAATAGCCCTTTACATTCCAGGGTTACGGTTACCTGATAAGACAGTCCAGCGATGTTTCAGAACACTTTCGTACATCCTCGTACTTGACCAATTTTACAAAGCGGACCTCACGATGCTTACCTTAAACAATTAAAAAAAAACAGATTAGGTTATGTAAAGTGCCAGACTAATAGCTCTTATCTTACTGTCTATGTAAGTAAAGCGTAAACACGTGTGTAAAGTTCCTTATAAAGTAGCGTGGTAAAATCGTCCGTAGGCGCGGGCATGAGGGCGGCGACGCGCGTTTCAAAGAGTGCCAGCATGACGACGGGGCCTCTCTCTAGACGGCCAAAGCCTGCCGGGGTCGCGGGACTTATCTCGTTACCGTGACCCCGGAGCATAAAGGCCCATTAAGTTGTGGAGTCACGGTAGCTCGTTCGAAGGGGAGTTTCTTGCACGTTCTTCTCCATAGAAATCTACTTCTTGGAACGTGCATCTACGGTACTTTCACAGTTATTATAACTATTTTTATACCTACTTGTTTTATTTTATGTCTTTTGACAATTCATAAGTGCCTGTAATTTGCCTAGTTGAAATAAACGATTTGATTTGATTTGATTTGAACCAGGCAAGCTTTAGCTCTCTACGTGAACCCGGATGAAAATGACACCATATTGTTACTAAGAACCGCTATAAAATAAACACGAATCATTTAGGTACAAAAATAAAATTTTAAAAATATCAATAAATATTATTTCGTCCACCAGCAAGGTGGACAGACGACCTTATAAAGGTCGCCGGAAGACGCTGGATGCAGGTCGCTTCCAACCGGTATCTGTGGAGAACAAAAGGGGAGGCCTATGTTCAGCAGTGGACGTCCTATGGCTGAGATGATGATGATGATTATTTTTGTACTATTTGTATTTTCAGCAAATGTTCCGACTGAAATTTAATTTGCATAATTATTTTTCCAAAACGAAATTTTCGTCAATTTATAGTCAATGCCGTCCTTTTCACAGTTGAAATGCATAGTGCACTCGTAAACCTATGCTGTGTGGTCCATTGAGTCACCACTACTCACCATGTGGCTCAAACATAATGAAACCTTTTACTCTCTGCTATCAAAGGGACCGTTTATAAAGCAGGAAAACAATCCGGTCATCTGCAAAAACTCACTCATGTTCATTCAATTTGCAATATTGACCACAAAAGACAAAGAAAATACTTGTAATAAATATAACTGTGTCGTCCGAAGCGCTTGGAACTACGGTGACCAGATCTTACTTTTGTTTATACGGAACATCTATTTGTTTAAAAAAAAAGTTGCCCCAATCAAGGAATTTTTCCTGTGCTGTTACAAACATAGAAACTCACAAGTACAAATACCCCGAACAACTACTTGCACACAATTTTATTTAGCGTGGTAAAATCATCAAATGAGTCCTTCCACCCAGGGCAGGACGGTAGAGACTTTCAGACTCTTACTAACTAAATTCCACGGTGTCCTTCAATAGCCCTTAACGTTTTGTAGTCACGGTAATTCTTTAGTCCCGCGACCCCGGCAGGCTTTGGCCCTGGCCCTCTATAGAAGGGCCCGTCATAAAACTACTTGCAAACATACAAATTTTTGGAACGTGCGGGGTTCGAACCCACGACATGCTGCACAGCAGTCGATCGCTTAGCCACTGCGCCAACCGTACACATTCAACAAAAAATATTCAAGGTAAAATGTGGGACAGACTATCCCGTTTTTTCCAAATTACGGGACACTGTCCCGTTTTTTCCAAATTACGGGACAGTGAAAACTTCGTGCCTGAAATGCGGGACATCTGGTTACTCTACTTGGAATGAAGCAAAAGGACCGTCCAAGCGAACTGGCAAATGAAACGTGAAATAATCTGGTACTACTGCTCACTGTATGTAGCTATTTAAAGTTACTGTAGTATTTTCCTTTTCAGCTGAAAAAGGTTTATTTTCCTTTGTTAGTTTATGTAAAAGCGTGTGTTTATTGACAGTGATGGCTGTGGTTATGGTCCTGTTTTATGTGCTGTAAATGAGTTCGAACCCAGACAGGTTCATTTTTCTAGAGGGAATAAATCAGGCCTATTTAAATGGAGGTGGGCAGAAACCACTGAAAGCCACCTGCTTTTTTATCATCGTAAAGTCATCCATTGAGTCCTCACATCAAGAGCAGAATTAGAAGGGACTATCAGACTCACACTGACTAAAATCCACGGTAATCCTTCAATAGCTCTTTACGTTTCAAGGTCACGGTTTCCTGATGAGGATCCGGCGACCCCGGCTGCGTTGACCCTCTAAGGGGGGGCCCCTAGTAAAATTGCTGCCTTTGAGTTGCATATGGGACACGACGCCCCATCGACCCGTGCATGGTCCTTGATCGCATGGCGAGTATCCCATTACTAGACATTCGCATGTCTGTGCCTGCGATGGCCGGACATCGCCTCGGGCGTGCCGTGTCCGACTGTGTGTGTCCTGCAGCAGCAAAACGCCACCTAATAAGGTCCTTATGGATAATGTTTCACCTCGCCCACATTGTTGCATTTGGTCATACAAACACCTGGTGTACTGTTGGTCTGAAGAACTTTACCATACGAGTATAAGGTCACTGTGAGTCTTTGGCAACAAACATTCAAAAAATCTAAACTTCATTAGAAAAACAAAATATTATATTTTCCTAAAGCACCTGCTCTGAACTCCTCTCTTTTAGAATACACAAAGGAAAAACAACAACCCATTATTTCAAACATTAGAAAACATGATAATACTCACATTTTATGTAACTGTTTCCCTATAAGGAGTCCCAAATTAAGCCGTTCGACGTAGCTACCGCGTATCTAAGCTTATATAATAGCTAATATAGACCTCATTATACATTATACAAAGTTCAACAGAACTCTGGGACTTCATAAGCCTGTTATGTAATAATGGGAACAAAAATTAAGTGGAATATTCGAGTATTTAGGCACGGAAATTGAATGAAAACGAGTGTGCTACGTTGTTTTTCTTTTAAACGGATATGATTTTATAAGTTGGCAATTTTTCCAACCACCGTTAACACAATATCTTGTTGCAGATAACATAAACAATATCCAGAACTATAAAGCAGCAGTGGTGGCCCAGTGGTATCGGTCCCGACTTACGAATTGTAGGTCGTGGGTTCGAACCCCGCCAGACGCATTACTCTGTGTAAATTATTTCATCACCACTGCTCTCAAAACGGTGAAGGAAAACATCGTGAGGAAACCGGCATGTCCTATGACATTCTTGGTTCTATAACCAAAAATTCGAAGACATGTGACATCTACCAACCCGCACTGGACCCGCGTGGCCCACTCCTTCTCACAGAGAGGAGGCCTGTGTCCCTGCAGTGGGAACATTATAGGCTGATGATGAGAACTATAAAAACGATTGTATGTATATATAATTATATATCACCATGAATTGTATTTTTATAGTAAAACAATCGTTGCTTAGTGAACGAACAATTAAGACAGTGGCAGAAGTTTGACGTTTAATAAAATAATCAATCAATCACAATCAGTCTATACAGCTGTATCTACTGGCATACACTGAATGTAAACTGACAAAGGTAAATGAACTTTAGCTATTAATTATTATATAACTATGTCTAACAGCTGTGTCCGACCAACACAAAGCGAATTCCGATCTAAATGACATCACATCTGATTAGGTGAATATCATTTAGTGTGGCGAAATGATTAACAACATTATTAGTTGTCAATTTGTGTGTTAACTGATTAGGCAGGATTACTCTTCTTCTGTTCAAACTACATTATGACAGTTTTTCGATGATTTAAAGAACTTTTCACAGTCAAATCAAAATCAAATCAAAAATCTTTTTATTTTGTTACTACACAAATCATGATAATTATAAAACAGTTGATGACGATTCCTTTTAGGCATATAGGTGCTTGTACCGGGAATCGCCGCTCTTTCATATAGTACACTTAATTTTTAATAATTTGTGAAATAAATTAATGTTATTTAAACAAAAGCGTAGTGAAAAGAAACAAAATAATAAATAAATATTTAAATTATCAAACTTATATAACATAGTTTTTTTTTTACTTTAGTTTGTCTAAGTATTGAGTAGGTGTCAGGTGAGTTTTTGTCTGTGAGTGTGTACTTTCGTGTCAGTGTACAAGTGTGTGTGTGCATACGTGTGTGTGATGTTCGTGTGAGACTGTGTATGTATAGTCGAGAGCGTCCATTTTTTTTTAAATCTATTTTTCTAATTGTAATTGAAAGTATTTTATTCCTTAACAGTCTCAATTACTCTTCCTTTACATTAAATACCTACCTACACATAATACGAACCAATACACTTACTCTCAATATCACTTAAGGGAAATGACAGCCAATAGCCACTCCTTCCCCATTGGCCCACTATCACAATACCATTCCAAAAACAAAACAAACTACAGAGAAAAAAAATAAAAGCAAGAAAAACAAATGACCAACGGAATAATGACGTCATTTCCCGCCTTTATATACGGGACCCTAAACTAAAAGGGACGAACAATGAACCCTGGATCGTCGGTCAGTCATACCAAAGATGTCTGAAGATGACACGAAAAGGAATTCCGCATTTTTCTTCACAAAAAAAAAGAAAAATATTGGTATGATCAATATTGACGGATATCGGTGGATGTGGAAGAAAACAAACCATCTATACATATAAATAAAATTGGAGTGTCTGTTTGTAAAATTGAAATAACTGTTTTTTTATTAATGCCTACTATTATGCCTACGATTATTATATACGGCACAAAATAATATACCAAAATATATATTTTTTTTTTTTTAATTTTTGTCTGTCTTTCTTTTTGTCTGTGCGTAATGCCTAATCTCTGAAATGGCTGGGCCTATTTTGACGACTACTTCTATTGGCAGGTAACTGATGTAATAAAGAGTAGGTAACAACATAGGCTTTTATTTATCCTATCAAACTATAGTAAATTCGTGATATATTTAACTGTCAAATAAATAAAAAACTGACGGATTTTGCCAGCCAAAACCAAATGTTAAACAAAATGGTTGAAAAATCCAATTTCCAGAATAAATGATTTCAATTTTAGATGATTACATTTCGCTACAGACTGTGTGTTTATTTTATTATACAAAATACAATTATATTTGTACGAAGCTTAGCTTTGCTTAGCCATCTACATACAGACATAATAACGTTCTCTTTAATAAAAATGTAGGTATATAACTGGAGTAGTATTGGATTTACATTACAAACATAGAAAATAAATAAAAAAATAAAGTTTCAGAAAAATCTTAATCAAATTCGTAGGTAAGGAACGCTACAGAGCAAATCTGCCACTTTCTTTACGAGACAACGTTTACAACGTATAACACCAAATTAAAGCGCAAAACCTCTCGTGAGGTAACTCAGCCCATGTTACTTACAAAATTTTTGTTCGAAGACTTTTGGAAATTTTTGCGAATTTCCAAAAGTCTTAGAATAATTTTTTTTTCAGTAACATGGGCTGAGTTACCCCACGAGAGGTTTTGCGCATTTGGTGTTACACGTTGTATAGACATAATAACAAATAACTTCACGAGTTTACGAACGTGAAACTCATGGATTAAGCAGAAGATTACAATAGTCGGTTTTGTCTAACTTGACGTTTCCAGTGTCATCAGCCGCGTTTATGTCAAAATAAATTCCATACCGGGATAAACCGTAATCGATGTGTTAATCTATTCAGTAGTTTTTGCGTCAAAGAGTAACAAAAATTCATCCATCCATCCTTCCATCCTTAACACTTTCGCATTTATAATATAAGTAAGAAGTAAGATTTACATAATAATTATGTTATTATCATTTTAAAATTAATGCAAATGTGTGAGAATTTTCTTATTTTAGAGAAATACCGATTTTTGCCGAAAACAGTGCAATTTCTTTTGAAGTATAATAAAACGGGTATGTGGAATTACATCAAAGGGGAGAAAATTATTAAATTACATCCAGTCTTTATAGTCTTACAGTTAAGGATTCTTGAAGATCAAAAGGCTGGGCGTTCACACCTTTATCTAGCTACTGTGTAATACCAACCATATTACAATATGTCAAGGTTTAATATTAGGTAAGCATACATTTGCCCCTTTTGTAGGATTTTGGAGGGCTAAAACAGCATGATGAAAACTGAACAGAATTGAAAAATGGCAAGGATAACATAAAAGGGATGATATTTCTTTATATGTATTTTAACAGTGGATGTTGAAAAGCTCTTAAAGTACTAATAAAAATGTTTCTAATTTCAATGTTTGAAGAAAAAATATTGTTTAAATATTTAATTGTTGTTAAATACCTAATCCGTAGTACTACCGGTTTTTTCTTCTCTTTATTTATTACGTAGGCTTATTAGTACCGGCTGTAGCATCATCCAAGTACACAAGAAGAAATGCTCATAAAATTAAAACTATTGAACCAAACTGCAAAAAACTGCACCAAACCACTACAAAATATGAAGTAGCAAACGTAAAAAAAAACAGTCGAATTGAGAACCTCCTCCTTTTTTGAAGTCGTATAAAGCAGCAACACATCGCGTGCATTCTCAACTTATTTCAAACAACAAACGAGGTGCCATTACACTCCTACTATTCTTTAATGTCATAGAATACGTGACGTCACTAAATCCAATATGGCCGCGCTAACAGCCATTTTATCCAATAAGACAAAACCAAATAAAATAAAATTGTTTCTGAGGTGTGTTTTATTTTATTTCGTGTTTATTTCAATGTAATCGTGAGGCTTGAGTTATGGAGATCGAGTTGGTAGCCAATTTGGTAAAAGTACTTTCATGTGGTACGGGTATCGAATGTCTTTTGTCTATTTACATTTTACAACACACATTCGATATCGGAATTGAAACACTATCTTACTCACGTAAGGCCGAGCGCTCACTGGTGACTTTTTGTCTCTTTGTCGAGTGCTATGAAGATATTTTTAATGGTAGATAGTAATACGATTTGTGGTAATACGACTTCTTAAAACAGACTATTTCTTAGTCAATTATGGAGAACAGTACCCTTAGCACGAATTTTCACTCTTTTACTGTACAATATTTACAGCGTTTCTTGTTTGAAAAAATGGAACAGCGCCTCTGGTGTGCGAAGAAGGAACTAATTTTTTCTTTGAAAATTGTCAATTTGAAATTGTCAAAGTTCCAGTTTACTTTACGTCTCAATGGGGATGGCAACTCAAAGCTGGCGCTGCGATAGTTGGTCCCCACGTCTACCTTGTACAAAAACAAACAAGATTATTTGTTATAAAAATTGAGTATAAATACAAAACAAATATGGAAAATTATTCGTCCATGCAAGTACATATACTAAAAGAAGAATTAAGACGCCGCGGTGCATCTACAAGAGAAAAAAAGTGATTTAACTGAGTGGTAATACATTTGATTTTACCGTAATAAATCCACAATTACTTGTAGAGTAGTTGAGGTTTCAATTTTTGAGTTTAGGTATGTTTTACCTGTCCTCTCCTATGACAAGAATATAATGCTGCTTCTGACTTTATATTTTGATAAAATATCATAATGTTTTAAGTCAGTAATTTTGACCTTTTATTCTATTTAGATTCGAGAAATATCACAATTTATTTAATATTTAACACCACGACTATCACAAAACTCGTTCCAGGTGATAATTCTTCCGCCAGACGAACCATTTCATGATTTATAGAGCGATGCAATACTGGTACTTAACATCCAATAGAAAAGTAGATATTATTTTAAAAAGTGTATTCGATTGTTTAGATATGGTATAATCATAGAATTTCATTAATAAACTCAACTAACGGCCTGTCTTGGCTTCGAAAGCCTGGATATTTGTTTATTAGTGATAATACAATTTTTGTTCTCACAGCAGCTACCCATTATTTCTTGATAGTGTGAATTGTCGGAAATTTGTATGTTCCATCATTTTTACAGCTTATTACACAACATCTAGTCATTTTACATCAATAAATCGTTTTTTTTTCTGAAAATTCCTTTGATTTGACAGATCTTTGGGGACCAAACTGTCACTTGTCACTTTGACACTTGCCTCCCCCATTAATACTGAAAATTCGTGCTAAGCGTACTGTATGTCATCTGTCAGAATGACTGTCTGAGATTTCATTCTATCCACATTGTGAAGTTTTGTAGGTGTGTCTGTGTAGGTATCTGTTTAAATAATATTAGAAATATTATTATTAAAAAAATATAGGCTGACCGCGTTTGGCGCTCTCTCTCGAAACAACGCGAAGAAAAAAACTCGAATGAATACCTATAAAGACAAAGTTCGAAATAGAAGAAGAGAATATCCGAAAAAAAAGTGACTTACATACTACTTCTGAACGTGCCAAACAAAAAGTTGTCGAAGCGGGAATGAATGCATGCAAATTCAAAAGTATATTTATTAAACAAGACTCAATGTATGAACTGAATAGTGCCAAAACTATATATTAACATATAATATAATATTCCACAACTATCACACAACGCCGTTTAGTCCCAAGCTAAGCAGAGCTTGTGTTATGGGTACTAGACAACTGATATACATATATTATAGATAAATTACACCCAAACAAAGAACAAATAATCGTGCTCATCACACAAACATTTGTCCCGGGTGGGAATCGAACCCACGACCTCCGGCATAGCAGTCAGGGTCACTAACCACTAGACCAACAGGCCAGTCAAAAAAATTGCAGTTATTATGTTATTTTGTTTAGCTGTTAAAACAGAAAAATGATGAAATGGAACGTGAGAAATAAAAATAAATAAGTGCGAAAATTACAACATTAAAAGGAATAATTTAAAAATCTCAGTTAAACTGAATAAACACCATATACCCACAAAAACATACTCGTAAAGTTGATAAGTTTCCCACAGCGAGTAAACATACAAAATATTACTCTAGCATGCGTAAAATACAGCCTTTAGCAATACTCGTACGGCGCACGAACTAAATACTACAGCAAAGTGTTTCAGACAAGACTTGGAGGCAATTACATAAATTATTGCAGCGAATAATTGCTCCTAATTAAACCGTTCCACGATATATGTACCGAAGCATAAATACAGGCTGAAAATAACTAGATTTTACGTAAAGTATAATATTTATGTGTTGTCATAGAAGAAAGATATATAGGGTGGTATTAAACATTCTTTCGGTCGTATTCCGCTAGTAAAATTTGTGTATCGCCGAAAATATGTAGCTGTTTCGTGAAAAATTAAGGCTTTTTTTGTTGCTGCTGTTTATGAAATAGTGATTAAAATCAGCATTTTAGAAACTAATAAAAAACTACGTATCAAAACTCTTTAATCCTTTGATGAATAAAAACAAAATGAATGCGTCGACCCAGAAACTTAGAGAGGTTTTACTCTAAGTTACATTATTTCTCTTTCTATAACGCGAGCTAGCTCGTTGCTCAAACTTAATAAATTATGTAATATTAAGTTGAGCAACGAACTTATTGCGCAATAATTCTATGTTCTAATGAAAGAATTTGATTGTTCTCAAGAGAATCTCAGAAGAAGTAGAGATTTAGAAATATGGTAAATTTAACGTACACATAAAAATAAGATATTCAGAATAACTGACAAAAATCTCTACGTTTTGGAAGAAATCTTCATGTCCAAAAAACAAATATCCAGCTACTAGCACGTTTCTATTTAGGGTTACCCAATTGTGTCCACTTAGGGGGATATTTTGAGCCTATTGTGGCAAAAAGATCTAGTGTGATAAATGTACCTACTTTAATATAATCCTACAATTGTTTACTCATATACACTCATCCTAAGGGTATCAGTTCAAATTAACACTAGTAACTGTGACACCTTAATTGTACACACTAACAATGGAAATTAAACTCTCAGTAGGGAAACATAACGCCTAATTTAATCTACCACCTAACAGCATAATAACACCGCAATTTTTAATTAGGTCACGAGTTTTCAAACAGTGAAAACTCCATCAGAGTCTCTCCAGTGGTTTTTGTATTACGGTTTCGCAAACATACACAAAAAAAAAGAAATTATAAACACAGTTTCGAAAAAGTTTAAGTTCGTTACCAGGTACAGTCAACAAAAGAGGTTTGCAAGCAAGACTATCGTCTTTCTACTTCGCTCTTTTAATATAATATGCTTTGTGTGTTCGATAACTTTTTAAAAGAAACACAGAGAAAAGAAACCCGGTCAAGTTAGAGTCGGAATTGCCTACTAAGGATTCCGTACCAATTTTTTGATAAATTGTTCTAACAGCTATCTTAACACTGGTAAATTGCGGGCGTATGCTGGTAATTTCATTTTAGTTAAACGTAATTAAAATAATTTATATTTTTGTTTTTTGTCAATGGATGGTTGCACTAACAGTAAAAGTATCGGGCGTCATTATTCTAAACGGAAGTCTAAAAATTGAAGATTGACCCATGCATTAATTTTGTTGAAAATCTATATGAATTAATATTATAAATCAAAAAAGTTTGTTTGAACGCGCTAATCTCAGCCCTCAGGAAATACAGCTTCAAATTGGAAAAATAATTTTGTTTTGTATAAGTAGGTAGTAGAAGAAGAATAAGTATTCCATAAATACATTGAGGAAGCCTTTAAGCTTTATAAAATCTCGCTTCAATCAATAGGAGCTGAGCAGTGTATGAAACCGCGGGGATCAGCTAGTGTGTTACAAGTTTGTAACGGTAAATTACCAGTTTTCGAATTTTTCCTTTTATTTTGATTCCTAACTTTTTGCCACATTTTATGATTAAAATAAAATGAAGTATCAACCCAAAGTACCCTACAGGTTCACCTTGCGAACGCCATATTATACGGTATTAACCGTATCTTTTGGTAAAATTGGATTAAAAGTTTATTTTTCGTCTTTACTGTAATCCCTAAGGGTTTACAGATCTAAATATTTGATATAAATATCATCTAATGCCTCCACGCGTATCTGAAAAGAGTGTTTCTACAGACGGACAGACAGACCAACAACAAAGTCATCCTAATAAGGGTTCGGTTTTTTCTGTTTGAGGCAAGGATTCCTAAAAATGAGCAAGAATCATGGCATATGACAAGTTGTTATTTCTGGCTTTATTGGAAACCAAGCGTGGGTTTATGTATATTTGTTTTGACTCAAAACATTATTATTATGCTTAACAGAAAAAGTAACATTAAGTAGAACGTTTCGCAAAAGTAAATACTAAGTTGTCAGTAAAATTTCAATCAAATACAATTTTATCGACTAATCGGAAATAAACTACAAAATAAATAAAAATTCGTTTACGACTTTGAACTAGCTTTATTAAGAAAGTATGAAATTCTACTTTGTATGAAACGTTCGCATGCCGTTGGTCGCAAATAAAGCCTGAACTTTACAGGTTATAAGAGCTGAGCTCGGCTTTTCTCCATGTAATAAAATAGAGAATGAGGAAAGTTTAGAACCGAATTATAGTGGGTGTATAATAATTTAGGTTGGGCGCTGCGGTTGACAACCCCTGCCCCCCGCACTTAAAGCGTTTACACACTGATGATTTGCTAGCGTATTTCCAATGAGGTGATTTGCAAAAAGCAAAGATTTTATTAGTAACTATCTTTGCCTATGTCACTCAGGACCAAAACAGCTTTCAACTGGTGAAATAATTTTTGAAACGGACTAGTAGTTTCTGAGTATTCATTACAAACAAACAAAGTTTCCCTCTTAATATTATATTATAGTAAAAAAGTATAGATAGAGCCTTCACTGGTACTTGTGTGGCACTACAAATTAATAATGGTTTCACTGTTGAAATACTTAATCCCTAACCTCGCATAAAACAATTATTATGATTGGGGCGAGTTTTTAAGTCAGTATTGAAGTAAACCATTAGTTAAAATACTAAACATTTTTTTAACAAATGGTTTAATACTTGTCTTAACGCACTTAATGTCATTATTTTTAACACGGTGAAACAAAGCTAACGATCAAAAGCTTTCCGCGGAAGAAAAGCAAGCTAACAGCAAACGTGACAAGTCTTCCTGTTTTTTTTTTTTTTGCAATTGATTTTCACTTTCTCAAAAGGACCACATATCAATAGCTCTCGACGTGACGTCACTAGGACGCAGCGAAGACGTTACACTTACGTGGAGTAGTCGCTGTAGGCACACCCAGTTAGTGAATTTTACCTTACGAGTGATGGGACGCTTGCAAACCGCCATCTTGTCTGGTACGGCCCTTACGGAGTTGACCATAATAAATGACTATCGGCCGATTTATACACGAATCACGATTAATATAAATTGTAGGACCATAACAGTGGAAATCAATTTGCAATATTGAAGCAGTATAATATTGTAAATACTTTCATACAATATATACAGCAGACTTGTGTATAGCTTTTGAGAATCTGTAAATGGGGTTGCAATGTAATTATTTTTCGACACCCTATTGTGAAGTTGGAAAATTAATTTTCTACCAAAATGAATACCAATTCCTGGTATACCCTTTATTATTGACTGAAACTGATTTAACATGGCAAATTGGCGTAGTGTGGCGATTGAATATAATTATAGCGTGTATTTGAAACGTTCAGTAGATATTACACATATATGGGCATTTCTACGGACACGGTGATTTTTGCTCAATTCCGTGGGCAATTTTTTTTTTCACATTATGACTAATTGTATATCACCAAAATAAAATGCATATTTTTTTAAACAAAATGGTGCTAATTTGCCAGTAATTGCTCCAGTAGTTTATGAAATAAATTTTGAGTGCCATGGAATTGAGAAATGTGACTACGGAATTTAGAATTACACATATTCTACGTAGCCGGGAAGGACAAATTCAATTTAAAAAAAACATTCAAGAACATATTTCAGCAGTTTTTGGTTTATAAGTTATGTAAGTTTATATTGGGTCTGCCTTGAGAGAAATTCCTTGAGTTATCATGCTTAGTTAACTAACTTTTAGTCAAATCATTTAAATGAGCATTTTTATTAAACTTATATGGTAAAATGTATTTCTATTAAGCATTTTCATTAAACCTTTAAATTACAAACAAGAGACATGAAGTATAGACGTCAAGTCAGTTTTATTTATCAAACCGCAGAAAGTAATAGACATAATCGAAGTTTTCGGGTGTATATTAGTCAGGTCAATTTTTTACTCAAAAATTACTGAATGTATATTAATGAAACTTTGCAGCAATATAGTTTATACATCAGAATAAAATATAGGCTATCATTATACGATCTTCCAAGGCTCAAGTAGCTAGTCGCGGTAGTATTAGCTTAAATCAGATCTTGCAATTGCAACATCAACTCTAGATACTTTAAACCTTTTATACAATATTATAGACGCATAATATATGGCGTTAACTACTTTACCATGACAAATTGTGCAGCAAATGACTTTAAACCTCATATAAACCGAGATTACTTACATGGGTAAACCATCGTTCTCAATTCCGTGGACACCAGGACACAAAATTGAGGGCCACGGAATTGAAAAAATATCGTACTAATCAAAATAACTTATTACTGTTATGACTTCAAACAAATTAAATGAAAAAACCTTTTTGATGTCTAGTTAAACTTTAGTCTAGGGAAACAAAACATGTTTAAAAATAAAATATTCAGAAGATATCTTTGACACGGTATTGAGAAAAGACCCCGAACTAAAGACACGGAAACAGGTTCTCACCTTCGAAAATCGAAAAAAACAGCAGCCCACCACACATGCACTCACATGGCCTCCTCGGGAGCACCTGAGAGTTTACAAGAATCGGATGGTGATGTCCAGTTCGCGGGTATTTAGTATCGTAATCAAGTGTTTTTTGTATGACACGGAAATGACTCATTAGACTGGGACAAATCTTTACGCATCCACAAATATAACAAAATAAGCAATTACAGGTTTATTTATTGTCAATGTCTCTTGGTTAGCTATCCATATACCCAAGAATATCAAAAGTTTGCCTGAAATTCAGCTCCATTAAAAAATATAAAATATTTTACACTCGATTTCGGAAAAGGGACAGGTCAAAATCAGTGAAATTACCCCCGTTTTTTCACTTCAGATTTTTTTTTTGGAAAATTAAGAATTAGTACGGAATTTATGTTATGCTCTCCAGTTAGAATATAGATTGGGACGTACGCTTAAAAATTTTGGGATGTGTATGTAACTTCTAACCATGTTTTTTTTAAAAGGACAAAAAAAATGCCTTCTTCGTAGAAATGCCCATATACGGTTTTTGTATGTGTTTGTTTTCAATAAACTTCCTTGACCATTCTCAAACGATTACTAAGTTTATACTGATCTAAGTTTTTTTTGCGAGTTATATATAGGTCGTGGGTTCGAACCCCGCAAGGCGCATTACTTTGTCTAATTTATTTTATTACCATTGCTCCCAAAACGGTGAATCAAAACATATTGAGGAAACCGGCATGTCCTAGATCCAATAATTCGAAGACATTTGACATCCACCACGTGGTGGATTATGGCCCACTCCCTCTCACAGAGAGGAGGCCTGTGTCCCAGCAGTGGGAACATTATAGGCTGATGATGATGATGAAGTTTTTTGTTTACTCCCAGTTGCAAAGAGATAGAATTTAGTACTATAATGACTAGTAAGTTTTTACAGATAGGTATTCTATTGACTGATTGCAAATATTATCGAGCAGCCAAGGTATTGAAATTTTGTATAGGCAAGCTGTTGAATTTACAACGTATCCTAAAACATGGCCACTGTTTCCAGTAGGACATGTAGAGTTATAAAATTGTCCCGGGTTCATTTATTTTCGTCTATAAGTTAAAATGTTTGTAATCAAAATCACGATACAAAAGGAATCCCCAGCACGACGCAATATTTTTCAGAAAAATTAATCCCGGCTGTACATTGAATACACTATTATAATACAATTTTAGTGCACTTTAAAAGGATATTCTATCTATCTATACTACATCCTGTACCTCTGACCTAGATTTGAATGAAGAGCAAACTACTCGTTTTTTTTTTAAAATTTAAGTTTTGTTGTAAATATACCTAATTAAAGTTTTTTTTTTATATCTAGCTTTAGTTAACTGTAAAATTAAATTAAAAAATCTCTAAATAAATAAATAAGAGCAAACCCATCTCAAATGAAATAATTTATAAAACATAGCTTTTATATATAAACTCTATCCTTAATCGCTTTCGACAGCCATTTTGTGAAATTAAACCTAATTTGATCCTAGTGGATTTCAAATGTAGGTCCTAAATCGTTTGATTTCGTGCCGACCACACATTTGTGGTTTTTCTGCTTCAAATTAATTTTATTTGAAAGGGTAAGAGATTTATTCTGGCACGTGTTCAGCTTTTCAGTCTTTGTCCAACTATGATAAGGCTAACTGTAAAAAATAAAACAGTGTTTATATAAGTGTATGTTTAAGTGTTTTTCTAGCGGTAACATTATCAAATGAGACTTGTATTGACTAAAATCCACTCTGATCCTTCTTCAATAGCCCTTTACGTTCTAGTGTCACGGTTACCTAATGACAAAGTGCCGCTACCCCGCCCCCGCGGCCCCAGCAGGCTTTGGTTCTCCAATGGGGGCGCCCGTCAGATTACTGAGAGCTCTTTGAGGCGCACGTGGAACACGAGACGTGAAATCATTGTCAACCCGTGCATAATCCATGGTCTGACGGCAAGCCCGTGACGACAGTGGCTGAAAAATTGCACCAAGTTAATTTTGCGTTGTAACTTAGCAGACTCATTACACTTTGCTAGACTAGTAGATTTGGCAGCCTAATCATTCAAAAATAATCACATATAAGTCTTGAAAATATGGTGAAACTGGAGTCTTCCTTCGCGCTTGGATTAGACAGAAAACTAATCCCTACCTAATGGCATACTTCATGGATAGTAATTACGAATTCCCTTATTCATTAAAGTATTTAGAATTCGTACGAGAGTGAAATTAATAAGGCTACCCAGTGAAAACAGCTGTTTAAAACCGAAAATATAGAAACACCTCTTCAAAAATTCATTTTAATGCATTTACCTCCTCTGTAAACGACTCCCGAGCTATTGTCCCAACTTAAACTCCACTTAATACCATATAAAGGGTATATAATCGTGGCCCACTGTGTGAACAGGTGTACGTAATGACCAACAATGGTCCGTTTAGCGTTACAAACACAATGTTCGTACTGACCACAATGAATAAAACAGGAGAGCACAAAGGTGAGCTGCATTTAATTGTTTTGCAGCTTTCTAAAACTCTTGTTATTGTTTTGTGGGTGAAAAATTGTGGGTAGATGTGGTCGACTTGCTTTTTGACCACTATAGCATTATCATAGTCCACTGGTTATAGGCCTCCCCAGGCTGTCCCACACGGCCAACACCCTATCCTCCGACTTCTGCAGCTAGTACAACCCAGCGTCCTTCTTAAGGTCGTCGGTCCATCTGACTACCCCCAGCACCCCACACTATGCTTGCCTATTTTGCGGTCTACACTTTTCAATTATCTTGTACGACCCGCCATCGGTCATTCGACAAACATGGCCAGCCCAATGCTACTTCAAAAAGGGAAATGACGAGAATCGGCCCGATTCATGTTGTGTCCAACAGAATTTTTATTTTAAAGATAATTCATAACATAAAACATAATTTATAATAATGCGAGAATAAATGCAAAAAATCATTAATTTAATAACATAACGGAAAAGTTAGAAATGTTGTACTGATCAAGTCTATGGAAAACGAAGTACTTATACTATTAAATTCTAATTCATCTTTGTTGGGATTTGGCCGATGCTTCAATAGAAACTTGACAATATCCTTTTTTTTTAACGTGATTACATCATCAAATGAGTCCTCCCACCCCGAGCAGGAGGACGGAGCGGGAGGGACTGTCAGAAGTTTACTGACTGAAATCCACGGTGTCCTTCAATAGCTCTTTATGTTCCGGGGTCACGATAAGGAAATAATCCTACGACCCCGGCAGGCTTTGGCCCTCTGAGAGGGGGCCCCGTCAGTATGCTGACGCTCTTGTAGGCGCGCGTGGGACACAACGCGCCGTCGACCCGGGCATGATCCATGGTCGGGCAGCGAGTGGCAATATCCTTTGTGTTATTATGTTTCAAATGTTTCGTAAAGGCAATATCCTTCACCCAACATTTGAACATAATAACACTTATAATCCCGGAAAAGTTATACAGAGGTGTACCACATAACCGTTAAAGGAACGTTTGGATTAAGAGGATTTAAAGTGCTTTGGGTGAAATTATTAATAGACCCATATTTCGACAGTTATATATTTTAAGTAAGGAGATCGAAAGGGGAGGCCTATATTCAGCAGTGGACGTCCTACGGCTGAGATGATGATATTTTAAGTCTCATAAAATAGGTGCAGATGGATATAGTGTGATCAACCGAATATAAATGAAGGTACCACGGTTGTTACCCAGAATTTTTAATGAAAAAAACCAATCACATTTGCCCAACCTGACAATCGAACTCCAGACCTCATCTTAGTTTTACTTTTTACTATAGACTTGTTATATCATTCTCACATAATGTACCATCTCAAAATAATGATGATACAAAGTTTCTGTAATAATTTTGACGGTGAAAAGTGTGTCCAATGTCCATGAACTTTCTTACCCGTTCTTCATCATAGAGATCTACTCTTTGGAATGGGACATCTAGGGTATTTTCAGTTATTTTGCCTTGTAACTGGGACTGTAGCATCATCATTTTGTAACGTTTAACTTTTGACAGTTCAAAAGTGCACTGTAATTGGCCTAAGTAATTGAAATAAATGATTTGATTTCAGCAGTCGCGTGACCATTAGACCAAATGTGTTTTAAATAACATAAAATGACTTACTGGCAAGAATCCACGAGGGACCTTAGCATAGTGTTTGAAGGCGCAGTGCAAGTAACTTGACCATAAACTACAGGTTTCAGGTCGATCGTAAGTCACTGGACTTTAGAGCTTATGTAACTATGCCGTAATTTAAACGAAGCGTTGTGTTATTTCAATATAAGCTGTAGGAATATTACTAAGAAGGCGTTCGTGAATAATTTTGGATAAGATGGCGGGACGAGCTTGATAAAACCTATGACCAGTGGTGCACTTTGGCCATGGATCGTGAAAACTCGAAGTCATGGGGGCTTTTGCCCAGCAGTGGGTTGATGTAGGCTAGCAGTATCAGTATCAGTAATAATATTCCTAGATGCAAGCCGCTTCGGTGGGGCCCATGATCAGCTGTGGACGCGTCTTACGACTGACATGATGATGATGATTATAATTGTCGAATACGCATTTTTCAAGTTTTTTCTCTTTCAGCTACTTAGAGATACTGTAAAATTCCAAAGCTCCTTTCATTTTTATCCATATCAGTGTGTACGTAACGTATGTAACAAATTACCAAAAAGAGAAAATTCTCATGTTTTCCCAAAAAAGAAAAAGAAAAACGTCTTCAGCCTTTTATCAAGCAAAATTATGGGAAGCCGCATCCCTTCATGTTTTACATACGAAAGCTTAGCAATTTCGTCAAAACTATTACTTAGAGCTACTGTGCCAACAAAGTACGCATCAAATAAAATTTTGCCTAACAAGAAGTTCCGTATTTATTTTTCTTGAAGAAAATGTTATACCCTAGAGGCTCATCGATGTTCAGCGGCGTTAAAATACAGGATGAATAATGTTGTGTATATATTTACTAGAGCTTTCCCTCGAGGGTTTACCGAACTATCAGCGCTTACTTATGATCGCCTAGTAAGCTGTAAGTTGAAGATCGCTTGTAAATAAATACTAAGGTCGATAAGATTGGTTAAGGCAGAGTTTTCTCGCCGTATCCCAGTAGTTCCATTGTCTAGTTCCATTATGGAACTACTGGGATTTTTTCTGTCAGTAGTTCCATTGAACTAAAAAACTTTTTCACCTTATCCCTTTAGTTCGGGCATGCTCGCGGCGAGTAAAGGGCAACTCGCTGTCTGACCATGGACCATGTCCGGGTCGACGGCGCGTTGTGTTCCACGCGCGCCTCAAAGAGCGTCAGTAAAATGACGGGGCCCTTTATCACAGGGCCAAAGCCTGCCGGGGTCGCGAGGCTTATTTCCTTACCGTGACCCTGAAACGTAAAGGGCTAGGTATTGAAGGACACCGTGGATTTTAGTCAGTACAAGTGTGACAGTCCCTCCCGCCCTGCCCAGAGGGGGAGGACTCATTTGATGATATTACCACTCTAAAAAATATACCAATGGTATAATTGAATTGAGTTCGATCGATGTGAATGAACTTCCGACAAATTGAGAACCTTCTCTTTTTTTCGAAGTCGGTTAACTATACCGCGTGGATGTAGTCTCTGTCGATAGTCATTCTGGCTTGCAAAATTTACAATTTCATGGCGCAAAAAGTTTACTGTTATAATATTTGATTCAAAACATAATTTTGTATTTATTTTGATAGCTAGTTGCTATACGTATTCGCCGTATTGATACAATAATTTAACGATTGCGTTTTATAATTTTATAATTAGAAAATTTACATTTATTATAATTCTCCGAGAACTTCATAACAATATCGTTTTCAAATCTCGCATGACTATAGAGCGAATATATTCACAGAATCGATGCTTGAAATTGTAAACTTTATATTGTAATACAGCACAAATTAATTAATTAGTGATAGTAGTCTTTCAAGCTGATTTTATTGCGCATTACGCATTTTCATAGGTTTTAATAATTAACATTTTACTAAAGCATCGATATAATCTATTTTTGTGTTTTATATCAATGTGTTAGAGCTTTCTAATTTTTTGTTTAACTACGTACTTATATTTGTTTCGTGCGGAGATCGAACCCGCGACACGCTGCGCAGCAGTCGATCGCACAGGTACTGCAATAACCGCAATTTATTGTGGCACCCAAAAGTTCTCCGCTACATGTCATTGTATGACTTACAGGTTCTAAGTTTTACTGTTAACAAAGGTTTGTCAACTTGTAGCAACTCGTTTTGTAAATAACCTTTATTATCGTGCGTGCGTTTACATACATTTTAACTCACACGAACAGCTAGACCCGGAAAAACATAGTATAGGTTTGGCTATAAAATTAGATTATGGACACATATTTGACTTTCTCCGTCGTACCACAAAAACTTTTAAACGTCTGTTGAACACTTGTCTAAAAAAATGACAGATTATGACGTTGACATAAGGTCCATTGTGCAGTCACACTTTTTTTAAGACAAGTGTTCAACAACATTAGGTTTTTTTTGTAAGGCTGTCTATTAATTCATTGTGTGTTCCTCGCTATTAAAAAATAAAATACATACAATTCAGAGACATTTACCAAATGGGTGGACCGCATGCATAAGCTTATCTATAGTCATATTATATAAAGAGGAGCGATTTGTATTTTTGTATGTGATGCGTGTTTATTTTTGTAATGAATAAACTCAAAAACTACTGTAGTATTGTAGTATGTACAATAAAAAAAACACCTTTAGAAAGCTACATTCACCTTGAATAACAGAGGCTATAATATCATCATGTCCACCTGTGCGAAGGTGGGACGGGCCGCTAGTTATGTAATTACGATCATCAAGGACGAAAATGAGACTAATTCAAGAAACAACAAATATACCCAATTATATAACTCACTGTAAGTAAGAATCTCTGCACCGAGCACACTGCAGGGGTGTTGAACCTTCTGTATCAAGTTACTCATTGTTGCGAGCTGAGCTCGGCTTCTCTGTTGTTCAAATCCACACAATAAGGTGGAATAAGTCTGTTGTATTGTTTGAGCAACTGAAATTTGATCGCGACAACAAGTATGTGGCTAAGTGTTGTCCTTTTTGTTTTGATTTCCTTTGTTGTTTCGTATTTAATTAACAGGTTTGTGAGTGTTGTTTTGTGAAAGAATGTGATTTTTGTTTTACAACAACAATTTGTTTGATGTTTTTGGCTTTTGTTATGCTATTCCTGGATTTAAGAGACCTTTCTTTTCGTACATGCTTTTGACCGGTGTAGGACGCCCACGGCGACGGACGTCGCGCGACGATCTCCGGCCACCGTAGGCGCGGGCATGCGGGCAGCGAGTAAAGGGCAACTCGCTGCCCGACCAAGGACCATGCCCGGGTCGACGGCGCGTTGTGTCCCACGCGCGCCTCAAAGAGCGTCAGCATAATGACGGGGCCCCCCTCTCAGAGGGCCAAAGCCTGCCGGGGTCGCGGGATTATTCCCTTACCGTAACCCCGGAACGTAACAGGCTATGAAGGACACCGTGGATTTTAGTCAGTAGAAGTCTGACAGTCCCTCCCGCCCTGCCCGGGGTTGGAGGACTCATTTGACGATTTTACCACGCTAAAAAAAAAAAAAAAAAAAGAACATGCTTTTGACACGAGAAGTTTTAAATGGTTGTTCTTCAAAATATTACATGCACAGATCCCCCAAATGAGAAAGTTTGTTTAGGGAGATGAAGGAGGGAATTCGAATCTGACCGACCAAGTGGCACTCTGCCAATCTCCTGAAAGTTTATAGAAATCCTAACTCATAAGTATTAAAAATGTGAAAGTATGTTTGTTTTTTTATGATACCTTCTCACGTCTTTATAAACAAAAATCATCATGAACATTTGCAAGTGTATACGTTGGCAGATGTAAGTACAGAAAAAAATACACAGGGTATCTCTTATCTCGAGAACAACTACCGTTTTCGCGGAAAATCGCAATCGTTCTTTCGATAAATAGATGCGAAACGTTGATGCGGAATTGATTTTGAAATTCTAGAGACGGGCCACATAGAAAAGGTTCAGCTTCTCTTTCATACAAAATGTATAGAAGCGTCGCGACGTAAAAGACACAGAAGAGACGGGGCGCGCGGGCGCGACTCTCATACATTTTCGCACGTCCGCGACGCGTCCTCGTCTTACGTATTTTCTATGTGGCCAGCGCCCCTAAATTGCCTCTGCTCTCTCTCCCAAAAGTTAGTATGTGATACATTTTCACCAAAATAACACTTCTTAGTAAGACTTTTTGAGCTAGTTCTTGAGAGGTTGAGAGAAATCTCGTTATATTATAGGTGGTCACAACCCACGAACCGAACCGTAGCCAGCGCGGCTTAACTTTAAACCGATCCAAGCAGCTGTTGTCATTTAGCCACGAGCCCTACTAAAAATGACTTAAACAACAACGCTTACTTTAATTTATTGTACAAAATTGACTTATAGCAGGCACTAAATTAGCTTAAACCAGTCGTATTTCAGACTATTTCTGTTCCTAACTTATATTTGCGTTTAATTTATCTTCTTCTGCTGTCACAAGAAACACAGATAAAATGAATTACATTGAATAATTTCGTGCTCTTTTCATTAGGTAATGGTCCTTACCTAGTGTCACGCAATTTTTCGGATGGGTTATAAATTCTATGGAAAACTAAGTTGGATTTACGTGTTCTGCTTTTAGGGTTCCTTATTCAAAGAACTAGAGATTTCGATGTCCGTTTATGTGTCTGTCTGTTTTTTTCTCATGATCCATGATAGGTAGAAAGTAAAAACTGTTCAGTAATGATCAATGTCTATTGCCACCATAACAACAAAAAGTATAAAATAAATATTTATGAAAGTTCCCATGTACAACAAACGTATTTTTTCTCACTTTTGCTCGATATAATTAACGTTATGATATTATTATCGGCTTTCGATAGACGATTGCAATCATCGAATATTTAGTTTTTCTAATAATCATTTTCAAAATAAATAATTAAATTTAAATAAAACAAACATTTAAGAGGGCCAGAAGGGCTCTCGTACGAAAACCCTGTTTTTTGCCGTTTGTGTAGAATAATAATCGTACCGAACCGAGTCATACTCGCGCTTGGCCAGTTTTTATAGGTCGGTGAGTTGGTAGAAAGGTTTCCTGATGGAAAATTATTACCTCCATCTAAGATAACATGTCACAGTAAAAACTGTTTGCCTGTCAAAACTACTTTTGCGGGTCAAAACTACTTGTGCCTGTCAGAGGCTCTAGCATGAATTTTAAATATTAAGCCGTAGAGCCGTATACCTGATTGAAAAAGACAGTCCAAGGAGTTTCTTGCCCGTTGTTTTCCATAGAGATCTACGCTGTGCAATGTACTTTCACAGTTATTATGTCTTAAGATTGGGACTATGAGTTTGTGCTAGGTATTTCATTGTTTATTTTTTTGTGTTTGGCAATGATTTTGACAGTGTACTTTAAGGATTACAACATAAATTGTATGGAAAATCAGAAAAACCGCGTCAAGTGTAAGAACGAGGAAGTAATTCATCAATAAACGTCAAAGTACCCATTTACTTTAAACCGTAACCTGAACTATTAAAGAGAAACATATTTTTTTGTATTTTTAGTGGAAAGGCGTTATTACAAGCTCAAAATATGCGAAAATCATAATACATAAAGCGTTTAAAGTTTACGTAGGTATACTTACGTTTAACTACTAGATATTTTATGATAATGAAACCTGAATGAAACTCTGTCAAATTTATTGAAGCCCAATAAACAATTACTAAGCCACCTGTTTAGTTTCTTTATTCAAAGCAGAAAATAAAGTCATAATGTTAATCGAACCTTACATTTTCACTTCATTATAACTTTCATCAAAGAAACAAAGCTGGTTATTTCATGCGTAAAAATATAAATCATGATAAGTCAGTTTCAGAAGCAGAATCCTAAAAAAAAAATACGGAATATTCACGGGGCCAATTTAGATAATACAAAACACTAGAGGGCTCAGTCGCAAAATGTCCCTTTCGCAAAATGTCCACAGGTAGCAAAATGTCCCATTCACAGAAAGTCCCTTTCGCAAAATGTACCTTTCAAAAAATGACCCCTTCTCAGAATGTACCCTTCTTCAAAATGTTTGAAGAAGGGTACATTCTGAGAAGGGGACTCATCATTCATAGACTTTTGCATCAGAGAAAAACCTGGTCAAGAGCTAGGAGGTGTATAGAGCACAAAAACCGATCTAATTTAAAAAAAATAGTTGTGTAAAATTTTGTTGTAAAATAAAGTGTATAAGTATTCAATCTACAGTGTGTCCGGGTACGAGTTAGCGATATTTGAAGGGGATATTCTAGGCTCATTTTCATCGACAAAAATGCTTTAAAAAAAATTCTTACTCCAAAACTTCGTGAACGGCAGCTATTTTAATTTTTTGATCTGTCGAACTGGGGAAATAGAAATATCTTTAAATTCAAGAGACCTACATTCATGCAAATGACTTTATTGCAAAGTAAAACGTTGAGGTTTATCAAAAACTTACGAAAGTTTTTTAAATAATATGTAAAAATAACCAAAAAACATGCTCAAACACGAAACTGTACACAAAAATTACTGAACAATTTCACATTTTTAACTCTAGCTCGATAAGTACCCCTGAATTTTGCTAGGGTTTTTACATTAAATTAAAAGTATTTGAGTCAGGCTATAAAATGATATCAGAATTATCACTCTACATTAAGTATCTTAGGAGTTATTCTCACTTGAACATCACCCTTCCTTAGCGCATGTACCCCAATATTACAAGTGTCGCATTCTTTGGGTGAGCTAAATCGTTCCAACGAATATTTATGAGCTGGCATTATTGACCACCATGTAAATGATTCCCAAGTAACCATCCTTAAACTGAAATAATACAGTAAATAGAACAGTTTCTTGGATTTATTGCTGTGGGGCGAAGACGGAAGGGTGATGTTCAAATGAGAATAACTCCGAAGATACTTAACGTAGAGTAATAATTTTGATATCATTTTATAGCCTGACTCAAACACTTTTAATTTAATGTAAAAACTATACCAAAATTCAGGGGTTATCATCGAGCTAGAGTTAAAAATGTGAAATTATTCAGTAATTTTTGTGTACAATTTCGTGTTTGCCCATGTTTTTTGGTTATTTTTACATATTATTTAGAAAACATTCGTTTAACTTTGCAATAAAGTCATTTTAATAAAAGTAGGTCTCTTGAATTCAAAGATATTTGCCTTTTATTGCACACACCCCAGATCGACAGACCAAAAAATTTAAATGGCTGCCATTCGCGAAATATTAGAGTAAGAATTTTTTTTAAAGCATTTTTGTCGGTGAAAATGAGCCTAGAATATCCTATTCAAATATCGCTAACTCGTGCTCGGACACACTGTATAACAACTACTAACGCAATAAGTTCTGTTGAATTGTCAACGGTAAAGCCATTTCAATAAAGTGTGTTACTCTGTTACCCCACTAGACTACTAATATACAAGTTCTTCCAACCCGCCTAGCAGCTATTAGATTTTCGATTCAATTTACGCGCAATCCTTCAGACTTTCTGAAAAACCCTTATGTAGGTAACCTATATTTTTTATTAAGACCTAACATCTTATAAACCGCCTAGTTCGGTTTTCACATGCCTAAACAGATCGTGTAACCTATACACGATCTGTTTAGGCATGTGAAAAGGGTTAACAATTTTCGGATTCCTGAAAGAAATTGTGGTTCATTCTGATAATAATTTAGTTTTTTATTTTTTTAACCTACTTCAAGAAAGGAGAGTTTTCAATTAGGTTGATTTTTGATTTATGTACAACGATTACTCCGAGTTTTCTGAGTCATGATAGGGAATCAATTATATTATTTTTCCCCTCTATTGTGACTTAAAGTAAACTGGAACGTCTGGATCATCAATCTACCTATAAATGTTCCCACTGAAACTAACTGACTGAAATAAATTATACAAAGTAATGCACCTGGTTGGATTCGAACCCCTACAACCCGTAAGTTGTCGGGGCTGATACCACTGGGCTACCACTGGTCTTAACTTCTCTACTTCGTCGTTAATTTGAAGGAAAAAATTAGTTTCTCGTTCGTAAATTCAATTTTTCATACAAAAATGCAGTCAATACTTCATGTACGATACTCCTCAGTGATTATTTTTCGTGATTATTTTTTGTTCGTTGCAGTATTACATTTGTCATTTGGTCCCATAATTTCATTCAGTTTAGCTTTTTTGTTTTTATTTTATGAGCACTTTTGTTATAGTGAATTATTATGATCAAAGTATGTATGACTTATGTATTGAAATACTAGATGATGTCAGGCTGAAGATTGGTGATCAAAGTAAAGCAACCTTTGCTGGGGTCTATCTTTGTATGGATGATCAAAGAAAACCATCGATTCCTAAGGTCTATCTTTGAAAAGGTGACCAAAGCTAAACGGTTAGATATAAGATTATAATTATCAGTTTTTTTTTCAATAAACTTTTTTGACACGTACTTGTTACTTATACCTTGTTAAATACCTCGAGCGATTTAGTATTTACGTTTGTCAAAATTTTGGACATGTACACAAAATTCCAGGCGTTTATTAAATATAAATATGCTAATAGCACTTCGCATCTGAAAAGATAATAGAGAGATATAAAGTGACACAGAAAATTATTTTACTTACCTAATTTTCAAAATACATAGACTTCAGACCTTCAACAGTAAAAGAAATCTAATAAACCTAAAATACAATGTTAATTTATACAAAAACCTGCTCTATTTAAATTCTACTTAAAGCACTTTCGCTTTAACAAAAAACAGACTCTCCTAACTAGTGTTACTAGACGGGAACGCAAAGAATTTGGCAGAACTTATTCTATTTTTAGAGTAAAGTGCCAGAGGCACTAATGACTTGAACTGGCTGTCTGTCAGGGTCTTAAACACGGGAGAATTTTGGAACGTGAACGTTCGTTGTTTAAAACATGTTTAAAAATACATTAGCCTGGCGTTTTAGCAGGAAATGTTTTGTTTAAAATCGCTTTAGGCTCTCGACACATCGATTGACGGCGATCGACGTTTTGTCTCTGCCTTTTTGTATGGACAAACCGTTTATCAATGCGTTGTGACACTTTTATGCTAGTATCTCTATAGGTTTTGTAATAAATTTTAATTACAATTTAAATAATATACTTCCATCAAACATTTTAATGAGCCAATTACATTAGATAATATTAGCAACAGACCAAAAAGTTATAGAACATCTGTGTTACCCGCGGCTTTGATGGTGTTACCCCATAACTGATTGTAGAGTCCCATCTACATGCACTAAAATTCTTCAAAATGGGTTCAGCCGTTAACATGAAAACGGAACATTCGACTTAACATGCACGGTATGCACACTATCGCATTTTTAATTAAGTAGGATCTAGAACGGCGCGGATGCAAGCTAAAAGGTAGCGGGTGTAGCTTCTAAGACAAATCTGCGTACCCCATGGAACATACATAAGCCTCAGTTTAAAATGTTAATGTTATAAAAAACTTTTTTCAGAATGAAGCACGCTTTTATTTAATTGTAGATCTCTCGCACAATAAGCTGTGCCTACACAAGGCATATCTCTAAATGAAATCACGTACTACATACTTTTGTACAAGTCTGGTGCGTGTAAATATTATTCTAGTTAAATTAGTAAAACATTCGTGTGATAAGCATAAAAATGCGAAAAAACATTAACATGTTCTGAAGTTAAGGCAAATGACAATGCCAGATCCTGCCCCACCTTTCAACCCAGTTTCCAGGAAATATAAATAAATGAAAAATATTAAATAAAAATAAGCCCCGTGATTACTTAATTGTTATTCTGCAAAAGTAGCGTTTAAAAAGTTAGTGATAAAAGAATTTCGAAAACCCAAAAAACCATTTCCTGTTTTCAACCAATTCGTGTTTTCAAGCCATGAAATCTCGTTTTCTACGGACCTACCGTTTCCTGAATCGCCATGCAATCAGCAACGCCCTGGGCTTCTCCCCGCGGGGTATGCGGAATGTCTCTTCCTTATGCGTTCCACCTCCTCCTTCGCTTGCAATGGTGCTTCGCAGAAGGAGGTGAATACTTCACATTCCCCGTTGTTACGCAATTTGGCCGGCATCAGGGGCAGGTGTGAGATGTTGCTACCGTTTAGAACCTATATGGGAATACGATTGTGATCCGACCAAGCGGGGTAGACCTGCACCGCCTCTCAGCTGCGTTTAAAGCAAACTATAATAATCTTAATATATATAAATCTCGTGTCACAATGTTTGTCCTCAATGGACTCCTAAACCACTTAACCGATTATAATAAAATTCGCACACCATGTGCAGTTCGATCCAACTTGAGAGATAGGATAGTTTAAATCTCAAATTATAGTCTCGAGTTGCAGCGGGTGAAGCCACTGGCAACAGCTAGTAATAATATATATTTATTCACAAAACCTATAAAACATTCCTATGAAGTCCCTGACTCCCGAGCTAGGTTCAGACCTGTGTTACGGAAGTCAGTGCCCTCTCCCATCAAACTTTCATAAATACTAATTACTTTCATGTCAATAACGTCTTATGAGATTTCTAATTAGTCCGGACTTTATTGTGGTAGGTGATTATTCCAAAAGACAGCCATCGTTAAAAATAAGGTAAATGCGGAGAATTTAATTAATTTATTTATGAGATACCCGCGTAAATCCACATAACAAAATGCATCAGAAAAAACTTTGTACAGAGCAAATTTTACAACAAATCAACGTTTTAGTTCGCATACAAATATAAGTTAGTTTTCACTACACTCCCAAAGTGAATTGTAACGTTTCCTGTTATTAAATACGTTTCCAGATATTCCCATATGATAGCAGTTTTGAAACTAGAAAAAGAGAAATCAAAATAGTTTTTCATACGATAAAAAGTTCGTAAAATCACAACGTTGGAAATACATGTTTTTCAGTTGTACAAAGTTAAAATGATTGTTTTTATTAATTTGATGCAACAGTTTCTGAGTTTACTGATTACAAAGATACAATTGAATTCTTTCCTTGTAAGATATTTCTATAGAAGTATCCAGATAGTTATGATTGCCTGGATGTGGCTATTATAATAATACCTGTGACCTTGAATGAAGCTGGACAAAAGATCAGCGACTTGCAGACTACTAAGCTAAATATAACTATAATAATATCTATTCATGTAACTTCTTGTATTTTTTCGGAGATGAAACCTTTGTGAGCATTCCCTAGGGATGTTGTATAAGATATTTGCTACATTGTGAAGGTCGTGGTAGTTCTTACTTTGCGTTTAATGGTAGATATGTGGTTTTCCAAATGAGGGCCATGGACAGAATACAAGTGAGACCAATATCTTTTATTCGCGGAAATCATTATTATTGGTCTCAGATCAAAGAAATAGGCAGATACAACGCTCAGAACACGCGAGTGGGTCCACCAAAGTTAATACAAAATCAAATCGAATTGCATTCTATAATCTTTTCTTTGTTTTTGAGAACAACTTTTACAATGGTTAAAGACACGTGACGGCATATTTTGGCAAACAACAACAACGATGCGCAGCTTAGTACGACGTGTAGCTTGTTACTGTCGCGACTTTGTATTAGATTTTGTATTAACTTTGGTGGAACCACTCGCGTGTTCTGAGCGCTCTATCTGCATATTTCTTTGATCTGAGTTATTGGTGATGAAGTTTTTTCAAGATCAAAGTACCTTGTTAAAGCAACAAACATAAAGGTAGCAGTTTTTTGTTGGAATATTATCAAATGATTTCACCTGCTTTATATGGAGCCGCAAGCCTGCAATTATTAAACTTTGAAGGTTTAATAATTGCACATATTGTAATAGCCAATGGATCTTCTGAAAATGAACCAATTTTTTTAATTAGAAGTTTATAAGACATCTTTGCCGGCAACGTTGGTGCAGTGGACGAGTGATCGACTGTTGTGCTACGAGACGCTGGTTCAAAGCCGAACGAGCTTATTCTGGCCTACAGAGACCTTCAATTCAAAAGAAATTCGTGACAACGGCTTTATTTAAAATGTAGTTTATCTAAAACATCCAAATATTTATTGAAAAGGATGTTTGGTTCACTTCCCAAGTCCTTGATAAATCCCGATACTATGTGTACAGAAGCTCGATACTCTGCGTGTGACGTCAGAGCTTTCGCCTGTACTGCAAGCAGGTGTTACTGCATATTATATACATTCTATGCAGCTGACACAGACTTACTTATCGCAACAAACTTTCTATAGCAATTGCGAGGATTTATCAGTTGGGATTTTCAGACTTTGCGAAGAATATTTTTCGAAATATTTTGTTAAGAAATTGAGTGTTAGAGACGCCATCTTTATTTGTAAGTGTCAATGGGGTGTCAGTCACTGTCAGTCAAGTTTGTTAAACTTATGCAGTTTAAACACATCAAAAGTTTTGAAGTCCAAAACTTAATACTTTAAGCTAAAGCCTTGTCTGCCAAGTTCAAGAATTCCAAAACTAATTAAAAGCTTATCGAAACGAAAACAAAAACGCACTATAAAACTTTCAAAAGGGGGGAAACTCATAATCTTCACTACCAAACCAACTAAAAAATTCTTTAAAACATCAGATTCTTTTTACGTTGCTCATAAAAATTCATTAAACTTTACTTAAAAAACAAAGCTGGACCAAACTTGGTTACAAAATTTGAAACACCCAATTTTCTTTTAAAGACTTATGTAAAATGGCCGCCGGCTTTGCGGTAATCCTCGGACCAAATGCCCTGAGATTATGTATATTGGAACATAATTGGATATGGGATAAGAAGGTAAATGAATGGGAGCCTTCGTGACATTTGAGCTTAATGTTTTTTTTATTTTGTTTTCATAAATGTTTTTCAATGTAAAACTTTTCTGAGGAAAGGAAAATTCACCTGTGAGCGGAATTTTAACGTTTCAGTACGACGAACGCTCTTACCAACAAAGCTGTCGTGGTCTTGCTCACAAGTGAAATCCTTTATTCCATTCCTAACGTCTTACAGTACCGGCGATATTTCAGAAGCCCTTGCATGATTGTTCACGTTTTCCTGACATAATTCAAACTTTGATGTTAATTTGATGAAAAAAAATTTCATCGTTCGCATACTAGAGGCATTTTTTTAATATTTCCGTAAAATAAACTCGGTAAACACTTCAAGTACCCTGTAAAAGAAATACAAAAATGTTGTGATAAGGCCTCAATTGGAAGAGCGTGCGGTGTACTGATTCGAAAAGTTGTAGGCCCAAATCCTGCTCAAAGAATTTTTTTCTTACCACAGTAAAGTTTTACAATAGGTTACTTTTAGGCAAGCGTGCTTCACCGTCGACCACGTCATCGCTTACCATCAGGCAAGATAGTGGTCCGAGGTGAACCTCTCGTTATATACAAAATACGTGTGGCACTCGGGGACTGCCGCGATAAAGCTATTGCATAGAACTTTTTATGAAAGAAAGAAAGAAAGAAAACAAACACCGTGCCGAAGTCTAGCCGAACTGAAACGACGTTAGACGATGCGGTGTTAGGTTTATTTTCGTTACGGAATTTCTTGATTCGGTCGCCGCGCTCACAGCCCGCGATAAAACCTATGCAACAGCTTAAAAAAAAATATTCTCCACACGGTCAGGGCGTTAATGTGTGTGTTTAAATCTAAAAAGAAAATATTTTTCACTGAATCCGAAGTTTGGGTTTTGCTGAGTTATGTTAAAGACATAGCGCCTACGTTATCAGTGAATAATTTTCTCACAGGTGGAGTACTGGTCTCAATGATGGGTAATCATGGTAATGGATGGCCATAATCCATCACGCGGGCTGAGTATGTTGGTTTATGTCACATCTCTCGAATCGTTGGTTACTTGGGCAGTGCAATAATAGTACCGTTGTTGATTTGAACCGTGGCAGTTATAATGTTTTGTAAATCCCAACGGTTTGAAAACAAATATGGAAGACTTCGAAAAAAACTTGCAATCGTCGATTCATATAAATTGTAGCTTTGAAATCAGGCCCTATACATATACAATGTAGATTCATGCAAAAAGGTGAGGGAATCCATTATTTGGCTTAGAGAATCACGTTGAATGTAAGCGAAACTAAAATTTTGAGGTTACTCGGTGCTTGGTAGCTTCAAGGAATACAATAATTATGGACGTCTAAAACTCGTATAATATTCATAAGAGGTTAGGTTACGTAACGCCAATAGCGCAAATCCTATCGTGGAGTAACTCAGCCCATGTTACTGAAAAATTTTTGTTCTAAGTTCTAAATTCGCAAAAAATGCAAAATGAGAAATTAGTCAGGAAACTTCTATATGAAAAACCTAATTTATTTTTTTGCGAATTTCCAAAAGTCTTAGAACATAACTTGTTCAGTAACATGGGCTTAGTTACCCCACGAGAAGTGTTGCGCTATTGGCGTTACACGTTGTATATGCACAGCAAAAAGGATTGTTGTTGGATTTTTCGCGATTGACGGCAACGATGACAATAAAGTAGCCTCGCCAAATGGCGGACCGCCGACCCATTTTGTGCGGACCGCGAAAACTCAGCGACTTGCACTACAAAGTACGGTCTTATGATTGATTTTCAAGAAAAACATAGTTTTAAAACAAAAACTAACAAATTTTCTCATTAGAATGTGAAAAAAATACCTTTGTTTTAATTTTATATTATTCGTACTTACATTTTTTTCAACAAAATGTTCTGCGGATCGCGATGGTCATTTCATGTCTAAAAGCGGACCCCGAACGAAACCAATTGGTGACCCCTGCAATACGGTGTTTGCTTTTTTTATCGAGCCGTGAAAGTAACCCAACCCAACTTATAAGACATTAACAGCCTTACTACAAAAACTTAAACAACTGTTAAACACTTATCTAAAAAAACTGACTGCAAAACTGACTTAATTGCAATGTCATAATCTGACATTTTTTTAGACAATTAGTGTTCAACAGACGTTTAAAAGTTTTTGTGGTACGACGGTAATTGTTCCGCCGTTTTAAAACTTAGGCTTAGAAACTGCCACCCCATAGATACAAATAACAGTTAATAATGACGTCACAAACAGCAGAAAGGGACGCATTCACGTCAATGATGGACGGCCAATCATTAATCGCAATGCCCATCGCATAAACAGTGTGATAATGACGGTCGTAATTAGCCACTTAACCCGTACCAGGCCATTCAGTGTAATATCCGTGTCGATGATAAAATCAGCCTTTTGGATCCTAGCTACATGTTGTTATAGTAACGGTTATTATTGCTAGGAAGGTTGTAATAGCTATTCTATGAATTTTAAAGGGTTAAGAAAATTTCAACACTTATATTTCTTTGTATAGTAGCCGAACCACACTAACAGCATTTCCCGATAGTGTGGCCCTGTAAGAAATAGATAATGTAAAGTTTTTCTTTTTAGGGATGGATGGATGTTCGTCTTTCACTATTGTGTAAAACGTTTATTGGAAGCATTTAATACACAAATATTGTTAATTGTGTATAACGTTTCTAGGATATTTTTCATCCCGGTATGAGATTCCTGTGAGATATTACAACTTTACGCGGGCAATGCCATGGGCACAAAATTCATTCACATTGCTGTAAATGGAAAAACTGGAAAAATATCCCCGGTCTTGTTGGATGATAATGCTGCATGATTCTTTGACAGAGAAATAGCCCAGCTCTTCCACGAAGAGTCGACTATCTACTTGTCAATATCCTGAAATACCAGGTTCTACTCGGACAATTGGCTATTGGCTCTAGTAGTAATTCTATTCCAAACGGAATTTCAATCATAGCTACTAATTTTATTAGGCTATTGAATTGGCTATAAATTGTATTTGCGAAGGTTGAGGTTATCGGCAAACAGCACAGTCTTACTGTATTGTATTTGGGATTAGTCTATGCAACGCCAATCATAGGCGTTAATTTATCGCTCGCGTCAGCATATAATCGAAAGATGTGTTATATCCTAACCAATGATATTCTTATATACAGATATGTTATGTACTTACAAAACAACAGAAAAAACTGTTCCGCGCCGAGCGGCAGCACACATACACACTTTTTTATTCATACGTTACATTTCACTACAAGTAAAAAGGATAGCTTGATAAAACGTAATAAGAAAAAAAGTGATAGCTAGATAAACAAACAGCGCCACGCGCCACCAAACCGGCAATCCCCCCGCACGTTGGCATCACAGACATGCAATATTGTCCCACGTAGGACATTTTCTGGTCTTCACGTTTTGCGCGCTCATAACATATCTGTCTACTAAAATATCATTGATCCCAACTATAAAATCTTAAATGTAAAAGTTTGTGAGGATGGATGTATGGATATTTAATTTTGTTATTCTTTCACGAAATAATTACTGTACGGATTTGGATGTAAGGTCAAAGTCAAAGTCAAATCATTTATTCCAATTAGGCCATCAAGGAGGCACTTTTTAACGTCGATTATTAAATTTAAAGGAAATAGGAAGGGATGGGATTGATTCTACACCCATTCGCTAAGGTAGGTTGTATGGAGAAGAATGGGCAAGAAACTCCATACTTACTCTTTTTCGACATGGTGCTGCTGAGCCCAACGATCAGGGCGCTCAGAGAGCTATTAACTTCGTGTGAGTCTTATGCACAGGCGCATGGCCTCATCTATAATGCAGCAAAATGTGAGTTCATGGTCTTTGCGGCGGACGGTGGCAAGTGCCCAGAATCCGTGCCTGTAATAAAGCTAAATGAGACTAAACTCAAACGGGTCTACCAGTTCAAATACCTGGGTCATTATTTGACTGTTGATCTCAGTGACCAGGTTGATATTGAACGGGAGCGTAGGGCGCTGGCGGTCCGATGTAATATGTTGGCTCGCAGGTTTGCGCGATGTAGTAAACAAGTTAAAATTTGTTTATTTAAGGCTTACTGTCAGGTGTTCTACACGTGCAGCTTGTGGAACAACTATAGGTACTCAGCGGACCATCAGCGCCCTAAGAGTACAATATAATAATGGGTTCAGGATGCTGTTGGGGTTGCCCCGCTTCTGCAGTGCGTCTGGCATGTTTACAGAGAGTTTCTGTTGAGGGATTTCATGCCATCTTAAGGCAGAAATCTGCCTCACTGCTCTGCAGATTGCGGGGGAGCTCCAACTCAATCATGAACGTCATAGCAGAGAGGTACGATTCTCCCATAATTTGTGACCTCATGAGAAGATGTTTACCTCCTACCAGGTTGGTCACAAAATTGTAATATTATTTATTTAATTTAATTTAATTTTTAATTTAATTTTTAATTTAATTTTTAATTTAATTTTTAATTTAATTTTTAATTTAATTTTTGATTTAATTTTAATTGAATGTAAATTTGATTTCATTGTAATAGTTTCAACTTAATTTTGATTTAATTTTAATTTCATTTTAGTTTTGATTTTAACTCGCTTATAATTTGATTTACATTTCAATTCAATTTTGATTGTTAATTCTGATTCAATGTCATTTAATTTAATTTAATTTTTGGTTGTTTTTCATTACTAACATAGTTATAAGATTCTTGTTTACTAACCCACTATGGATGTTACTTATCCGAAATAAAGAGTATTTTATTTTATTTTATTTTTATTTTTTTTTTTCAAAAACGTTTCACAATGTTTTGAAATTACATTTTTTTTTAAGTAAATAAAATGTGAAAGTGGTGTACTCAATTAATTATTTTAAACGCATTAACGCATGCGATGCGCATCGTAAATTTTACTCAAGTTATGACCATTTAAATAATAAAAAAAAAAAAATTAACGAAAAACAAAAAACCCGACTGCGTTAAAAAAACACTAAAAAGAAAGAAACAAGCCCAGTAGTTAAGAATTCACTCATTCACACTCACAGTCGGGGCCCATTCAAATTATACCAATCAGTTCTTTCCAACGGGCCCCGACTGTGAGTGTGAATGAGTGAATTCTTAACTACTGGGCTTGTTTCTTTCTTTTTAGTGTTTTTTTAACGCAGTCGGGTTTTTTGTTTTTCGTTAAATATTTTTTTTATTTCATACTTTTTAGTTACTATTCAGAGAATTATTGTTTTGCTAAATAACTTTAAATCGTTATATATCCTAAACTATTATTTAAAATGAAAAATGATAAAGGGAACCTAAAGATGATTTTAAAATACCTATTCAACGATACCCCACATGACATAGTTCATCGACATTTTTTTTTTCATTTTGACAATATGGCGTCTGATTGTCGCTGTGGTGAATTTTGATTACTTTCATGTATTTAGTGACACTCGCAAGACGAATCGATTGACGTAAAAATTATCAAAATCGGCCAACGCATTTGGTCTCTAGAACGCCACATAGAAACAAACATACATACATACATACATACATACATACATACATACATACATAGACTGATAAACACATTACCCTCCTTTGCGTCGCGCAGTTGGGTAAAAAGAAACAATAATTCTACAGCTAAAAGGTACACGGTGTTCACACTTTCACAAAATAATGTAACTACAACTTTATACAAATACAATATAGGCAGTGTGTGAGCTTAAAATTTCAAATTTCAACCAAGTAGTAGTCAACCACAACTAACCTAACAAAAATAGAAGATTATATCCAAGATAAAAATGCTTGGAAACATGCTGGTCCTGCTCCATAGTACAATGTAGGGCTTGAGCAGAGTCAAACTTGGTTGAAATTTGAAATTTTAAGCTCACACACTGCCTATATTGTATTTGTATAAAGTTGTAGTTACATTATTTTGTGAAAGTGTGAACACCGTGTACCTTTTAGCTGTAGAATTATTGTTTCTTTTTACCCAACTGCGCGACGCAAAGGAGGGTAATGTGTTTATCAGTCTATGTATGTATGTATGTATGTATGTATGTATGTATGTATGTATGTTTGTTTCTATGTGGCGTTCTAGAGACCAAATGCGTTGGCCGATTTTGATAATTTTTTCGGCTCGCTTCGGGCGACTTCCATTTGTTGCAATGAGCTCTTCGCGAAGTTGCACAAGTGTGTAGTCACGTACTTTGCGACTTCGATCAACTTCGACGAGTAGGTACTTCGTCGAGGCAACTTCGCGAGTAGTATCAGGCTTTATGCCTCTAAAAATTTAAAAAGAAACGCGTTTTTCCACTTTCTATGCAGTTTTTAAATTCAATATTTCAAGTGGGTAGTATCGGTTTTTGTTCTAGTCTTTAGTTTACTCGACTTAGTTTCAACTTGAATGTAGTTTTTAATTATAATTCCTAACTTCTCTACAATGTTCGTGTTTTTAAAAGTAGGCGGTGGAGATTGTGGTATTTTTGCTGCAATCTCCTTTGTTTTATACTCGTAGTTAAGAAACTGGGAAAAGACTAGGCAGATGACAACGGTTCACGGTGGTGTCAAAGCCTGTTGCACCCACGGGAGCGTGTCCCGTAACCAGATTTTACATGTAGGTGCGTAGGCGCAGAGCAGTCCCCTATATAATTTTGTTTTACTTCGAGGCCTATGATTCGCGATGGCCAGCCCCGATTTGGCCAGCACTGTTAGGCAGCGTAACTTAACAGCGTAACAGCGTAGGCAGAGGGAATTACAAGTAATTACAAGTAATTCCCTCTGCCTACATCGGGATGGACGCAAGAAAGAAGGAAGAATAAACCAGACATAAATACAGAATTCACTGAGAGATTTCTGATTGAAAACCTCAACAACACTTTGCCCAACCTAGGAATCTAGCTTGGTCCTTCTTGCTCAGAAGACAAAGGTCAGTTTTGAAATAAAGTCTTCAATTATTTAGTTATCTCTCAGTTTCTGTTGCAATATTTTCTCATTAATAAAAGACTGCAATGTATCTTCAATTCTCCATCCACCATTTTAAAGTGACGCTGTTTTAAAATAAAACGTCAATTTCGCGTGCAATTTGTTGAAAACAACAAAACGTTACACGCCATTTAGAATTCAAGGAAGAATGGAAATAAATGTAGCCGTCAGCTGACACATAGGAATAATGCTTTTCTCATAACGTTTCCTTTTAGAGTAAATAAAAACAAATAGTTTGGTTGAAAGATAGAAAATGCCAATAATATAATAACATGAAGTATCATACGGCTCGGGCATGCGGGCAGCGAGTAAAGGGCAACTCGCTGCCCGACCATGGACCATGCCTGGGTCGACGGCGCGTCGTGTCCCACGCGCGGCTCAAAGAGCGTCAGCATAATGACGGGGCCCCCTCTCAGAGGGCCAAATCCTGCCGGGGTCGCGGGATTATTTCCTTACCGTGACCCCGGAACATAAAGAGCTATTGAAAGACACCGTGGAATTTAGTGAAGAGAATTTAGTGTCCATGGAGTTTTCTTCTCCATAGAGATCTACACCTTGGAATGAGCACCTACGGTACTTTCACAGCTATTATGTCTTGTGTCTGGGACCGTAGCACCATAACTATTTTTATACTTGTTTTATTTTATATCTTTTGACAATTCATAAGTGCCTGTAATTGACCTAGTTGAAATAAACGATTTGATTTTGATTTAGTCAGTAGAAGTCCCGCCCTGCCCGGGTTGGGAGGACGCATTTGATGATTTTACCACGCTAAAATAAAAAAAAGAATCATACGGTTGGAACCATTCAAACATTACTAAACAATTTGTATCAGGTTTCCGAGATATTGTAAGACAATTCATCTTTAAAATCTCTATGAAACACGTATTATAAATGTACTTGAGTATATCATACGATAGTACAAAAAGATGATTTGATAAAAGCCAAGTCATTTCCTAAAAAGAAAACCATTTATTTCATAAGTCCTTCAAGCGAAAAAATCACGACAATAGTCCGACTTCTAGAGCCAAGTAACATCACAATACGGGCACGCCTTACATCTTTTAGATGAGATTGGAGCATACGTGACTGAAATTCAGCCTGGACCTAACATAGCCTCAGGAAAGCCTCTAACCACTCCTAAGAGAGTTTCTCATGTAGGTTATTTAAGAAAACGTATGTATTTCGCGAAAATATAAAATTATAGAATCAGGCGTTACTTTGCGGAAATCTATGACATTAAATGTTTTGAAAAATATTTAGTTTTAATTCCGCGACAAAAATCCAGGCTTGATGCAGGATGCAATCCCACCCTCCCCGCCCTCATGCATATGCACAAGTTGCAATGGAAACATACTGATGGAGATGTTAACTCAATATCTCCTGAGGATGCCCCGTGGAGGGGTGAAACACGGTCGTGTCGAATATGGGTTTGATTGCATGGCATGTTTTTCCGTTTTCCTTGCACGTGTGCATAATTATACATATATCTTGCATGTATTCAAAAGAAGAAATAATGGTCCTGATGAGTTCGCGTGCGTTTTTTTAATGTATTTCCACGCTACATACAGTTTACACTTTCATAGACATATTATGGATAATTACAAGACGTATCTAATACCCTATATTACACAAGGTTTTAATATAAAGTCTGTAGTAATTCTTCGTTCTCGGAAACCTCTCCTTTGGTTTCAAACGTCAGGCACAGTGTTACTTGAAGCAATACATGAAATATTAATAGGAACATGCCTAGTTGCGTACTTAGAACACGTGTAATATTGCTTTAACGAGGAGTCAGAACTATTTGAAGACTTAAAAATGTTCCGGTGAAAACATCGTGACATTTTAATTACGTAAATCATCAAATCATCTTTCCACCAAGGGCGGGACGGGATGGACTATTAGACTCGTACCGAGTAAAATCCACGGTGTCCTTCAATTGCCCTGTAAATTCCAGGCCAACTATTTCCTGATAAGTTAGTCCCGGGACCTTGGCAGGCTTTGGCCCTCTAATGGCGAATTTACATAAGTCGGTTAGACCGTATTTGGTCAAGCCCGTTGTCGGTGTCGAGTGCACCGTGCACCCGTCACCCGCCGCCCGTAGCCCGCAGCTCGCCTTCGGTGACCGACCTAATGTAATGTCCAGACAAGTTGGGGAAAATGGGGATTCCCATTTTCAATGTAGTACCGAGGATTTTAACATCCTGTTTCTCATACTCCCACAAAGTCTGTTCGAATGTTATCTGCCTAATTCTAAACTTCGTACATTCCTATTCAGGCCTGAACCCTGCTTGGGTTACATTAGTTACAGTTACACAAATAAGCAAATCCGTTTTTTCTTTAGCATGGTAAAATCATCATATGAGTCCTCCCACCCCGGGTGGCAGGGCGGAAGGGACTGTGAGACTTGTACTGACTAAAATCCACGGTGTCCTTCAATAGCCCTTTATGTTCCGTGGTCACTGTGAGGAAATAAATCCCGCGACCCCGGTAGGCTTTGGCCCTCTGAGAGGGGACCTCGTCATTTTTGCTGTCGCTCTTTGAGACGCGCGTGGGACAAGACGCGCCGTCGACCCGGGCATGGTCCATGGTCGTACAGTGAGTTGCCCTTTACTCACTGCCCGCATGCCCGCAAATTAGGACATATCCTACACAATTTTTTCCGTATTTTTAAAGAATCGCAAGCATTTCTCACCACAGAATAAGCCGAACTAACTGAACATAAAACAAACGATCCTGAACTCCTAAAATCTGACCGCAGAGGGTAGAACATGTCTGACAGTCAAACTTGCACTTAATTACTGAATGTTGAAACTCTACATTTGCTTGGCGTCGGTCAAGTGCGTGTTGAAGGGCTTCATACAATTTGTTACACTGAATTGCTTTCAACGAAATGTTATGTAATGGGAACGATGTATAGCGGAATCTGTTTTGTGAAGGAGTTTGAAACATTTTTGGCTTCAGCTTTATGTACGTGTATATTGAAGTAAAGTGTTTTTATTTCCTTTGAAAATCTTGTTTGTTATTAAGAACACATTTCATGATACAATATCACAGCCAACAATGGATGTTTGGAACCAATATAATTATTGACGTAATACTGTAGGATTTATTGCAAAACATTTTGTCACACAAATGGTACATCGCATCAATACAATAAACACTCAGTTCTATAAAATTAAAATCGAATCATCAATTTTCGAAAGCAAACAGGAAACGCCCTTGTTTAGCGCCTAGAGAGCTTAGTTATTATTGAAATGTACGCTCTAGAATGATCGCATTCAGCCGCACTACGAGATTGGCGCCTCCATTATACGCTTCTCAATGTAGCCACGTCGTATCCTGTTAGCAAGTGTTCAGATTTGCAGTAATTGGCAGAGATCGAAATCGCCGAAAGCTTGTCTCATTCTGAGTAACCTTATCCCTTCAATTGTGCGATTTTCGGCCATCATAAGCGCGGACATGACGATGGCGAATAGTGGGTGACTACCGGTCCAATCATGGACCGTGCGCCTCAAACAGCTGTCTCTTTAGAGGACCAAAGCCTGGTAAGGTCGCGGGACTTTCTCATAACGTATCCAATCTTTGTGGATTTTAGTTAGCACAAATCTGACAGTCCCTCCCGCTCCGCCCTTAGCAGGAAGACTCATTTGATGATTTTACCAAGATAAAAAAGACACGAATGGGATGGTGCATGGTGCAATTGAAAGAATCATGTAGTTTTTAGTCAGTAGAAGTATGAAAGTACCTTCCGCTCCATTTAAGGTAGGAGGTGTCATGAGAAGATTTTCCAATTCAACAAAAAACAAGCGTTCATCAGAGCATACGATAACTTATCTACGTGCCTTAAGTTCTAAAAACTCAAAAGCACGGATTACACAGACTACTGAATTCTCCACGTGACCTAAACCGCATCCAATACCTACACAGTCACAAAAAAAAACTAAGTTTAATAACTCAACTCCACGATAAACACAAGTCAGGAACATCAGATACTGTTTTTCTTTCTTCCAATTGGGTTTTAAGAAAACTTCAACTTTAGAATTAAATTTGTTCTCCACTGAACTCAATGGAGTTTGTTTGCTGTTTGGAACTGATCTGGGAAATAAAACTTCGAAGGATTTTACTTGATTATCGACTTCAGTTCTTAAAGATATTGTTCTTTGGAAAGATTAGGTATAGAGGAAAGTGTAGGACTTGCCCATTAAACGACTTCATCCGTCTTTATAATCAGCCTATAATGTTCCCACTGCTGGCTCGGGTGTACTGCTGGGTTGGAGTAGGCTGTAATCTGCCACGCGGACCATACGTTGCCTCTGATCCACACAGTTATAAATTAAAACTCAGCCAAATACTAATACTTACATCTTTTTCATTATGTACGTTTTTTAGTTTATTTTAGACTCCATTGACATCGGTAAAAGAAAACATCTTAAGAATATCTAGACAAAAATAAGTGATGTAATGATTACATTGAGTCATTAAAATGTATACGTTGTCCCATGATAAAAGGATTCTTCTTATTGAGTTAAGAAAACCTTCCTGATTTGATTTCTCAAAATAAAGTAACAAAAATTAATATTCTGAACACGTCCGTACCCTTCGCGACAGTCGTTCAAACTCCCTGGCGTATGACAGCCGCTCAGACTTAAGAGTATTTGTAATGGCGTGGCGTGTGAAATGCTTCCGTACGACGTATCTTTGTTGTGGCGCGATATTTACCTTTTAACCAGGGACCGAAAACCTTTATAAATTACGGCACCGGTATTGAAGAATTTTGGTTATTTTTCAGACATAGGTAACTGCTATCTGGGTAACCAGACCGAAGAAAAATGTAACCTATATTCAGGTTACCGTTTTAATACCGGTTAACTAAAGATAACGACTCTTTGTCACACACACATGCGATGCGCGCCCTGTGACTATTGCCGACGGGACGTGTGAAGTGTGCAAGATAGGGGTAATTTTTATTTCAGTAACCGGTATTAATACTGGTTATGTATTCACTTTTAATAATAAAGGTTTTCTTTAAAATTACCTGTAAAAGAAAAAAAGGTTGTTACCGAAAAAATACCCGTATTGATCATACCGGTGTCGGTCCCTGCTTTTAACAACCTAAATCGGTGAAAATAGTGCCAATTCTAACGCCAAATATTGACAATAATATCTACATATAAACCGATGACCAGTGGTCCTCTTTGGCACTGGATCGTGAAAACTGGAAGTCATGGGGAGAGGCCTTTGCCCAGCAGTGGTATGATGTATGCTAGCAGTATCAGTATAAATAATACCTACACCTAACTAAACACTCGGCAAACCATGATTAATGTAAAGTCAAACAGAACATTTAAGCGAATTGACTAACAATATTATGTAGTAGCCCGTATGCCAACAAATGGTATTCGGCTACAATCGGTGACGCTTTAAATCAACATTATTGTTATTTTTCGTTTCCGCCTATTGCAGGATAATAATTGACATATTTGTCTACCTCCTGCATTGCCATAGCTCAGCTTTTTCATCCAGCCACAGACTGCCTTTTTCAAGCCAACGCGTCGGTCCATCTTGCCGGTGGGCGGCTCACAATAGGTTAGCCGTAGCGGTCGCCATTCAAGAACCTTTCAACTCCACCTCTTGTCGGTTCTGCGTCAGACATGACATCCAGTCTATTGCCAATTCAGCCTGCTACAGTTTTGGACGATATCTGTCACATAGGAACTATGCCGCATGATTTCGTGCCGGATTTTATCTTAATCTAGCTACTGCCCGCGATTTTTATACGTGTGGTTCGTGATTTAATTACTGAAGATTTTGACATTAGGAAGGTTCTTAATTGCAACAGCCAAAGTAAATAAATTTGTACTATGTTACGACTCAATCTATATTATACTGTTGTATCGCGGTAAATCAACGAAGGGATTAAATATACTTGGCAACGATTAATTTCCTTGACAGTAGGTACACAAAACTATGTCTCAGCCCAAAGTCCGAAACTCCACAACTAAAGTCAAAAGTCAAATAACTTACGGACATACACAAACACACTGACCGATGTGACCATCCATACGTCTAACTCGGGAATTCCAACATGATATACTGTCAAGAATTATGTATGTTGGTCTTACAGCTTAGCTCGGTAGCCGAAACAGGCTTAACCGGACTGTGCTTGGTACATCGTCCATTTATTCCCGTATAAAATCGTGGTTACCCCACTCGTCTGTCATGTGGGGTACTTGTGTGTGCGGTTTTAAATCTAAATGTAAATATTGGTCGACGATAAAGTTTGTAGAAGGTCTATAGGCTTATGTATCCACATACTGGCCCATTGTCCTATAATACTAAAGAACACAGGACATAGGGCCGTTATATACGGCTGATTTATTTTGGGATTTAGTGTTAATAACCTTTCTTACTCAGGATGTACCTAGTTTCTTTGAACGGATTTGAGTTCCTTGTGGAATATTTTCCTTAGAGGATTGATAGTAAGAATATTTTGGTATAGGTAGTTTATCAAGTAAATTCTTTGCGTGTCGATGTACTCAAATTTAATCCGACTAGTAAGTACCTAGCCTAACCTACACAGCTCTGTAGTTTGCACAACTGCCATGGATGGATTTGCAGGATGACACGAAAGGAGGTGGGGACATACCCTGTGCAGGGGCTCCACACTGGCATTATATTTGGAAAGAGTCAAATCTTCCCCATTTGAACAGTTCATTTTTCTTAATGTCACTTCACTCCATAATTATGCTAAAACCGAAATGGAAAAAATAAGAGTTCCCGACATCGAATTCTGACAGAGTAAATTCAGTGACTTCCATCCTCAGGAGATTTTATCAAAAAAAAAAAGATTCCGACTAATTGAGAACCTCCTCCTTTTTTTGAAGTCGGTTAAAAAATTGTCCGTACTGTGTAGTTCCACTGATCCTATGTAAATTATTATTTGAATAAAGTGCGCCGACTCATAAAAACAAAGTTACCTTCACTAACATTTCTATTCAATTTCAAAAAGACTTATTATGCCAAGAATTTGCAAGTTATTTTTTGCCAATACTAATTAAAATAGAAAAAGTTGAGAGAATAGCAAGAAATTTTCAACTTTAAACTTAATTATAAAAAGGCTATTATCAAGTAATTAAGGTTTTGCTGAACGCGAGATTAAAACCTTTGTTGGAGCAGATAAGCGGAAACTTTATAATTTACTTTTTCCTCGCATTTCCAGGATATAGATAGATAGAAATATTGTTAAATATTTAAAGAAAATTTAGAGAGAAATCGCCATCGGGAGGCATTTCATAATTTTAGGATTGTAGTCGACTATTTACGCTAATATTGGCAAATATCGTGTAGTTATTATATTCAATTAATACGCACGTTAAATGTGAAATGGGAATATCATGCTGATATAAAATAATCAAACCGATACTCGTTTGAATAAATATAAAACAATAAGCGATAAACTCAACAAACAAAATCAATGAACAAACATTCATCTCGATTTGTCTCTACGTTGCCAATTTACCTCAACAATAAAAAATAAACAAACACATTTTTTACAATACATAGCAGCAAATCGAATAAGACCCTTATTTACTCTGCGGGCAAAATAAATGATTCATGATCAACAAAATAAAAAGAAAACAATCCTATATACTCGTATGTAACAAAATGAAAATTCAGCTACGTAAAACGGAACGGGTCTTCTTCCTCACATTTATTAAAATATCATTCGGTATTTTATGAAACCCATATCAGCCTATCAGGGTCGCAAAATATAAAATGTGTAAAAAAAATATCCTTGTTCAAAGACAGAGGTGCTCAACTGTTTTTGCTCCCTGTCCAACACTTCGGATCTGCGACGTTGACAAAAAGAGTGGCGTAGGCGGTACCGTTATACGCAGAAGTCATATTGTAATATTATTTGGTAAACATTGCCCGTCCGAGGGCACCTAATGACCACTTCAATAAACAGTTGGCTGTACATTAACATTATCGTTAAGAAAAACGATTTGTGATCACAGTATACTGTAAATAGTACACAGAAGTACACTGATGTTACAGTGTCATGTCCGGAATCCTTAGAAAATGCTCGTGAATAAGTCAAAGATCTTTTGCAACGCAAAACGACAAAAGCCTGTTAACGATCATGGTATAATAATACCAGGTATGGCACTCCGAGACACAGTGGTCACGTGGGTGACACAAGCCTACGTCATCATCGCTATCTGCTGGTTCTCAAACTTTACAGTTTGGGGAAATTTAACCTAATAAAACATTGACCTAATTATTACATTACTGCTAACTTTTGCACGTGGCTTCCATCCCTTACCTCAGCGTAGTAGATTTTCAGTGACAAAAAGCATTATTTATCCATCCTAGGATAAAAGATAACAAAGAAACTTTTCGACGTTCACAAATAAAAATGTTTGAGTGCCGCTGGTTCCACAGTCGCTGAGCGAGACAGGCATACGCATAAAACAAGGATAGCGCTATACGACAAAATGGCGGCATGACAATGACACAGCCCGTTCCTGTGTTACCAGGAGTGTGTGGTTATAACTCCCTAAGCGCATTTATTACATAAGCGAATACGATAAAACGCTGTGATTTTATTAAACAATTCTGTTGGTATACGTATTGAATTGTTTCGTTTGCTATGCTAAATACAATTTAAATGTTTTATTTATTCTTTTAAACAAAATAATGGGTGAAAATGTTTCCTTATTTTCATATCTTGTTGCAATTAATTGGCAACTGGAAAGTGACGTCAACATGTGTCACTTCGGGAGTGCCAGACCTTGTTTTTTTAGACTATGTTAACGATCAATAAACCCGACTTCCAATCTTAAAGAATTTCGGTAAACCAATAGGTACTGACCCCTTTCACGTTTGATACTTTGGGAACCGCTGCCCAAAAACATACGTGTGTTCGTAAAATTAATGAATAGCAACATCAAAAGTCCCGTTAATACTTAAACCCTCTGTAACCTAAGCAAATTGAATTGGACGATCTACTCAGTGAGTGAACGTTCCCTTTTTGTTACAGCGCCATTTTGTTACAGTATTGCTGACGGGGGTTTTCCTGATAGATTTATCTTTGGGTATATTTTTCTGTTATTGATTAAATGTTTTTGTCAACGTTGTCATGAAATTTTCTTGGTCTCTTTCCAGGAATAAGTGATGGAATATTTTGTGGTGGCAATTACCTTTTTAGAAGATACCGTGGTCTTTTATAAGTGGATTTATGTATGTTTTAAGTGGACGTGTTTTAGTAAATTGTAAGGGCTTTTCCGAATTTTTGTTAGAGCTTCCATTACGGAATCTTATTGAGCTATTCAAGTACATCATTATAAGAAACAACAAAGGAACGAGTTGGTAACAGTCGATGAACTCTTTATGTTGTGTGGTACTTTTCCTTTGACTTGTAAAGTCATCATAAAATGTTATGTTTGCAAATGGAAAGTGAGTTTGAAATAGGTAATATTTATTTCCTTTTGAGAAGTTCTTGTTATACCTACATGTTGTTGAGAGTATAAATGTTATGATTAGTAGAAGTTTTGCATAGCAGTGAAGCAATGAGGGCTAGTAGAAAAAAACACTAGCTACTGCGTCGTGGTCGCGGGATTATTTCCTTACCGTGACCCCGGAACATAAAGGGCTATTGAAGGACACCGTGGATTTTATTCAGTAAAAGTCTGACAGTCCCTCCCGCCCTGCCCGGGGTGGGAGGACTCATTTGATGATTTTACCAAGTTAAAAAAAAAGCTACTGCGGTGTAGTTTACTTTCATTAAAAAACGCTCTGATAGTTCTTTTTTAAGTATTATTTATGTCTTCTTTGAAAACTCCTGTAGATTGCAAGTTTAGTGCATTCGAGGATTAACAATAAGATAAACGACAGATAATAAACCGCGTATGTTTACAACAAAAGTCAACTCTGTTTCCTTTATAAAACGAATGAGCCAAGGAAATAAACTTCAACATTTATTAAGATTGATATAATATACAGTTGATTAAGTAATACAAAGCACTCATATTTCAGGCTTATTGGTTTAAATTATGCTTCTTTATTACTCCTTGTCTGTTGTATTGCTCACCTGTTAAGTTAATTTTCCACAACAGGCAAATTAAGCTTATTTTAATGCTCTTGATTTCGTTCTGTTATAATTTGGACAAAGTGATGTACTTAAGTATTAAATCTGATGGATGGGTTACATTCTCCTGTGTTTTAAGAGCGTATATTCCGAAAGTTGGCAACGTCGCAAATGGTTGTCAAATATTAACAAGTTTTAATTAATTTAGCATTGTTACTGAATGAAAATAAGAAATATGGCTCTGTAGTGCACTAAAAACTTGATAAGGGAATGCAATAATTAATATCGTAACACCGAATATATAGTTTTAGATGTAAAAAAAAGCATTTGGAAGCTTTCCAAATGCCTTTTATACACCTGAAACGGTTACAAATTTAGTGTTTTATTGCATTCCTATATCATTTTTTTAGTGCACTACAGAGCGATATTTTTTGTTTTCATACAGAAAAATTGCCAAATTAATTAAAATTTGTAAATATTTGACAGCTTTTTGCGACGTTGCCAACTTTCAGAGTAAGCAGCCTTAACGGTGATTTGAATTAATTTTGACAAACTTGGCGAAATAAAGACTCAGTACAAATTCAAACAGAATATTTAACCCTTAACTACCTAGCACACATTATTGTCACACAACCACCTAACATACGTCTGTGGGACCCCCGAGTTAAATAATTCACTGTTGTTAAAAATATTAAGGAACGGTATTGTTTTTAGTAAATAATCTATTTTGAACATTATTAAACTGTGATATTAGAAACAAAAGGCACATGAAATCCAACATTTTATATTTTTAACACCCAATCATTGTTGCAAGCTCCTATTTTAGGCTTACTTACTAAGACGTTTGGAAGTTGAGATCTGCAAAAAATATTTTCAGCAAATGAAAATTCTTCTTAATTTTTTTGTAATATTAAATTAACGAGGAACATGGAAAAAAATATAAATTCTCATTAAAATAATAAATTAAACAAAATTGCAGACTGTAAACTTATATATTTTCATGACATCGAAAATACATCTTATTTGAGCATTCAAGAAGAATTAGCGGTTTTCATTCGAAACACATGTATTTTTTTGCGTTTCATAGTACACTGGCAAGTAATACCTACTGTTTTTACAAATTATCAATCGCTCTTCAGCACTACTGGTGCCTGGGACATCTGCTAGAGGGTTCACGTTGTTCTGGAGTATACGTTGTATACCGACACGTATCTTACGGTGAAATTTCACATTACTTTCACGACGTGCCATATGCATTCAGCTCATTCCAGTATCGTGTATTTATACCCTCTCTTTCCTCCACTATATTATGTTATAAAGTTTGCGACCGCGAAATGGTCGAGGCTGATGACCAACGAAAGCGATTATAAAATATCTTTACTTCTTTTTGGCCGATTTTCCTCCAACGGCACATCATCTTCAGTTAAAAACACTTGATCAACACTATGTGAAGGAATGTCACTGAGTTATAGTGTTTAGTTGAACTGTATCTGGCCATTCGCATTCGGGATCAAACGCGCAACTTTCTTCCAGAACGTGGTTTGTATCAACATTCTCCGCATCACTATATTGGTCGTTTGGTATATTATCGTCATGTGATAACTCTTTTTAAAACCAGCTCTTAATAACGGACTGTCTAAGTAATATTAAAACTAAAATAATAAAGAAATACACAATTTACAATAATCACGTAACCACCTAACATACGTCTCTCAGACCCCAGCTTGTATTTATTTGCTCACCTGAGGCAAACGCGCAACCGTTCAACCCCGACAAGCCGTTGCATAGTATTGAGGGACGCTGGGAAAAGGTATAGGAAGGAACAAGGTGGTACGACACTTCCTCGCAAAAATATTCACGATTTTAAACCTAACAGGGTCTGTGAGACGTATGTTAGGTGGTTAAGGGTTAAACACATGTATTTGTTTTGCAAAGATCGTAAAGCTGTTGATTCCGGCAAGTCTAATATCATCTTTATATTTTCCATTCTGCGTAAAAAATATTGTTACATTGTTTTAACGCTGTTCAATTCTACTTATTACTACATTCTTTAGTTCAAAAGTGAATTTCAACATCTTTATATTTCCCGGAACTTTCTCCTTTAACAAGTTCTTGGAAGGAAAAAATAAGTTGCTAGTTAAAAGCAAAAATGTTTCTGAGTAAAACAAACTCATATAATAAACAAGTGTTGTAAACATCAAATGGTGCTAATATTTTATACCTAATAACGTAATTAGCAGCTTCGTAATTGAGCTTTTCCACGTGTCAATACCGCTAATTATTATCACACTTTGGACTGCTACTAGAAAATTTCTAATGAAGAAACCTAACAATACACCTTGTTTTTTTTAATAATTTGTAATAGAATATTTTTCTAATGACAGTATAATAAAAGGGTCTCGGGTGGATTTCATATTAAACTAGCGACCCGCCCCGGCTTCGCACGGGTGCAATGCTGATACTAAATACATATAAACCTTCCTCTTGAATCACTTTATCTATTAAAAAAAACCGCATCAAAATCCGTTGCGGAGTTTCAAAGATTTAAGCATACAAAGGGACATAGGGACAGAGAAAGAGACTTTGTTTATAATAGTAGGCATACACCATCCTGCCTATCGATACGACAGATTTGACGCTTGCAATTGTTTCAAATCGGCAGTTCGTCCATATACACCATACACCATCCTGCCAATTTCTAGCACCTTTTCATTTCATCATGAGACTATCGAATTAGATTAAAAAAAGTGGTGCAAGCGATTTTCGACCTTATCGACATTAAAAATTTAGTTTGTTTTTCTCACATTCTTATTCGTTAACATTGCTCCTTCATTAAAATCCGGTGTTTGCATCACTGTCAATAAGGTCGAAAATTGCTTGAAGGTCGGAAAATACTTGCTTAAGGATAGAAAGTTAAAAAAAGTGGTGCAAGCGATTTTCGACCTTATCGACATTAAAAATTTAGTTTGTTTTTCTCACATTCTCATTCGTTAACATTGCTTCTTCATTAAAATCTGGTGTTTGCATCGTTGTCAATAAGGTCGAAAATCGCTTGAAGGTCGGAAAACATTTGCTTAAGGATTGCAAGTTAAAAAAAGTGGTGCAAGCGATTTTCGACCTTATCGACATTTAAAATTTAGTTTGTTTTTCTCACATTCTCATTCGTTAACATTGCTTCTTCATTAAAATCCGGTGTTTGCATCGTTGTCAATAAGGTCGAAAATCGCTTGAAGGTCGGAAAATACTTGCTTAAGGATAGCAAGTTAAAAAAGTGGTGCAAGCGATTTTCGACCTTATCGACATTTAAAATTTAGTTTGTTTTTCTTACATTCTCATTCGTTAACATTGCTCCTTCATTAAAATCAGGTGTTTGCATAAATGTCAATAAGGTCGAAAATAGCATGAACCTTTTTTTAACTTGCTTTCGTGGTCCCTTGACACCTCTCAAGTTTTCAATCGTATTTTGGTTTAAAATAAAATGAATAACTCTTTTTTTTACGAGTGTACATGCGATCCATGTGCGAAAAGCCTCAGTTTTCCTGGTAAGGCCACGTTCACATGGCGATTATTTTCCCGTATACTGTATACAAGATTTTATCGAATAGAGCAGTAATAACAGTTCACAAATAAAAACTTAAAAATAGTTTAAACGGCGTTCATACGGGAAAATCCCGTGTTCAAAAAATATAATATTTTACCGTGTACCGTGCAAAGTTGTCCTAAAACTGGTCAACTCTATTCGATAAAATCTCGTGTACGGTATACGGGAAAATAATCGCCGTGTGAACGTGGCCTAACCGTCCCTGTAGAAAAGTAGCTAAAAAGTTTAGCCACAAGTTACACTTTTTAGCTTTTTTCTAGCACCTTTATAAAATTAGCTAACTATCTATGAAGTTGCTAAGATGGCATCACTGCTGCCGTTTTGACGTTGTGTCAAAAACGATTTGATGACCTATCAAAATTGGCATGTCATGCCATCAAATTGGCATTCCACCCCCATACACGTTCAATTCTATTTGAGCAAATTGGCAGTTTTATGCCGAATTGACAAATAGGCAGTATGGTGTATGGCTACCATATACTATGTAATGAAGCTGTTTGTATAAGTACACACAGTCATCAAAAATACTTATAGTTTTTTTCGTGAAACAGACAGTCTGTGTCAAAGAGATTTAAAAGAACCTATAGAGGGGGCATTGGGAAAATTGTCATACAAAATTGTTGATGCCGTGCGTATCTGGCGTTGCTTAGCAACGGAACTATTAGACTGAGCGACTTTTTACCTATTGGTAAAAAGTTTTGGATCACATCTTTCTTCGTGATGTCCCGTCTATTGCTCGTATATAGTTTAATCTCTTTGGTGTAGACAGTCCCGCGACCCCGGCATAGTAAACGAGTAGTATTATGGGTAAATTAAAATTTCCCGTGGTACCTACTACTAGATTGCTTGGTAGTACCACGGGTATTATTGTGTTTGTGTTTTTAAGTTTTTTTTTTTCTGTCTCTTCACTTGCCATCAAAATGTCAATGCCAGCATTACAAGTTTCGTAGTATCGTTTTTCAATACACAGGATTTTTTTCAGTTTTGTGCCCGTCAAAGACATTTCCACGTATTTTAATGGAACAAACCCTTTGATAGATATTTTTTAACTTTTATATACTGGGTTGTAGAGGTCAGATACTCGTTCCATGTCAAATTCTGATGCATCCGAGAATTCTAAAATGACTTGTTAGGTTATGATAATATTAAGGTACCTACCTACGTTATGCCAACATTTTAATATATAAGTATGTTTATCAGTTGTCTAGTAGTTCTAGTACCTACCCATAACACAAGCTCTGCTTAGCTTGAGACTAGATGGCGTTGTGCGATAGTTGTGGATTATTATTATTATTTCTTTGTATACTTTTATGTATCTCGGCTTTATTGCCGGATTTTGAGGATAGCACGAGCCAAAGCCAAGTACTACCCTAAGATTTTTATTATTATTTTTATTGTGTACATAACCGCTTGACTTGTTCATTATTTAACAGAGTCATGTTACTTTTTATAGATCCAGTTTGAAACCAAGGCTCTGAAAGCGATGGCGTTACAAGTAATACTTAGGATTAGGCAAACAGCAATAGGGAGAAAATAATAGTACTTATAAAATTTTAAGTTAGTTTAATATTTCACTTAAGGCTCTCATATTTTGCAAAATCGACGTCCGATGAGCGGGGAAAGTTTGACGATTTCCCCGCCACCAGCGCCACTGTCGCGAAATTATTGAAAACCTAAGTTTTATGTATTTCATTTCTAAAACTTCAATATTTCATACAGTGTTCCCTTCACGCAAAATACATTTATTACTCTAGTAGAAATATTTTATCACAAGGATGTCAATGCATTTACGAATACAAAATGATATAAATACCTGTTGATGCAAACAAATATTTTATAAATATATTCGTCCATTCACAGACCTAAATATATTTTATAACATTTTGACACAGATTTTGATGGCCCCAGATAACAAAAAAAAACTACTATTTTTTAGAAAATTTATGAGCATTGGCATACTGTGCCAAAATGACAATACCCAATTATCTATAATGCCCCAAACACACGAGCGGAGCGTTTTATTAACATGCGTTCACATTTTCACAAAGCGGGACGCCCTTCACCATCTGGTGGTGTGTACCAGTACACATTTTACGAATAAAACATTTACTGATTTGAATTTAAAAACATATTTTTTTATCTCTTTTATCATCAATTCATCATCATCATGATCATACGATGTTTTGTGTATAATTTAAGAACAATTTTTTCACTGATGCATGGAAAAACATTATCAAAATTAGACTTCGATAAATAAATGTTTATTAAAAAAAACTACAAAGAATATGGAATTTATATTATTCTAATTCTATTATGCATTTAAATTACAACACCAAATTATTCATAAAATGTGTTTAAAATATAAATTTTAAACACATTTTATTTTATTTTGTTGTTTTATACAACAAAATTGCAGGTTTTTTGTCCGATCGCCATAAAAAGACTTCTTAACGTTTCTGGCGGGAAATCAGAACAAGATGAAGAACTTTTGTTACTGCTGCACTTTAGCAGCTGGCTAAATGAAGTAAATGCTGGTAGTGTCATCCTCTATTCGTTCTATTAGAGCAACCAAAATTATAAATTTCCCGCGAACGTGCCTTTCCCATTTTTTTGTAGGATAAAATATCACACTTCATGTAAAAATAAAATTGCTATTATTTAGAAAAACTATTACTAAATACAATATTAAAAAGAGTAATTTCTATGAAACTAATGCAGTGTCGTTTAGGCGATGCTAATTCCTAGTAAAACAGATTGTGGACGCGCCACAAAACTTGAATCACGATCACTATTTTTTTTAATTTACTAATTATTCTTTATATTCTAGACAAGTACGTCTAAATTCTTTAAAAAAAAAAAACAATATTGTACATTTGGTCTTAGATAATTATGATTTTCAACCACGTCGCAAAAAAAAATTAAATAGAGCGACAAACAACTTGTACTGAACACATGGTGAGACTGAGCAACAACCACCGATTTTTCATCGCATTCGCAGTACTTTGTGGCCAATCGCACAAGTGTTTTTTTCTGGGCATGGGAAATAGAAAAAAATGTATTCCCATATTGTATCTGTTCAAACGTCAACGATTATAAAACGCGGCGTTTTTGTTCAAACTCCATTTGATTTTAAATGCTAGGCGGTGACAGTTAAGTTCAATTTTATGTACCTTTTTGTTAAAACTCTGCGTTTTTTTACGTCCAAAAAACAGCGCTAGTGAGAATTGAGCTTTATGCGATATTTAACAGCGTTGTGGGTGTTACTCCTTATTTGTAGGTGACATGGGTGACATGTAATCTTGAAGTATTCAAAATATTGACAATACAGTAATTTTCATTTAATTATTTTAATCCTGTTTCTTCGAAATTGTTATAAATCTTTGACGAAATGAAATAAATAATAATAAAAGTGAAGTGCATCTTATCCTATATTGCAATTCGATACCATTAGTGGTTGTTTTCAGTTACATAATTATTGTTGACTGAAATTCAGTACTAATAAGAATAGTTCACGTGAAATGTTATATAGATCCAAAAGTATTGGACGATGGAGAATGCAAAATATTGCAGAACGATGAACAAGAACCGTACTACGATATCACGATAACATTGATATAGGTACCTGTGAGTAATTTATTATATTGATAGAAACAATTCGTAATGTATATTATACGTATTCTAAAATTCTCATTCTCTCAAATCCCTTATTTGCTCCGTACATCAAGAATGTCTGTGCGTCAGAAATTTCCTGCAATTAAATTCAGTAAGTTCGGTTTCTTTTCAATATTTATTAATGAAAATAATATGTTATTGAAAATAGAAAGTTTATAGGTCTATTTTACAGCCATGTCCGTTTAATCAGGTCCCATTAAACACAGCGTATATATGCCTAAACATATTTTGAATAATCAATAAGCCTACGCTATCTTTTTCTCAATTTCCAATTTTTCTATTACGAAAATCTGACAGCCCCGATCAGAAAAAAAGTGTCATAGGTCTAGTCTGTAAGAGCCACGCTGGCTGACTGATTCGCCAACGAGCGACAGTGATGACACTACTTTTGAAAGGCAAAAGATGAGAGGACGATAGTGAATGTGTGCTTAGAATAAAACGGCGTATGTGCCCAAACACATTGACGTCTTTTTATAAATTAAAATTGTTATTAAATGAAAAAGTAACCTGATAAAGTTCTGACAAACATCATTACCTATTTATTGATATATTCTTCAGGACCAAAAGTTTGATCTACTTCAAGTACCACTCAAAAAACGTTAAAAAAATCTCTATTTTCGCGATTTTTTTTGATCGAGTCAAGTTATAAATATCGCGTTTTCAACTGGAAAATAACATAGACAGTTTATTGAACTATAACATACATTTTTTTCAGATCGAAAAACGAATATTTGATTGTTTGCCGTTGAATCAAAAATAGGTTGATTCCGAATTACGTGGCCTTAAACCGTTTTTCATTGCATTTTTCCTGTATCGTTGAATAACAAATATTAATCTCTTTGCAATTTTATTATTATAATAACTTAGTTTTTAAAACAATTTGCATGCTGAAAAGTAGTAAGCGGAATATGTTGAACTTTTTTTTTTAATTTTAACACCTCAATGTGCCATATTTCACGCGAATAAAAATATTCTATTCTATTCTATTCTAACCTCTACAAACCACAAACAAGTTATACAAATTTTTTTTACGTGCTCAATAGAACACACAACGCCGCGGTCAATCATTCAATCACTAAACACAGAGACGTTACATTGATGCCAAAATTTTTTTAATCTATAAAAGAAAAATATATGTCAGGAGTACAATGCAACTGCTTATAGGTATACGACGAGTAAATAGCTCGTTTGACTATACTTACTCCAGACTACTTCAAAAAAGAAATGTAATAATGCTTTCAAAAGACCTATGAACACTTTTATTTCTTTTCATTTTCTTACGTGAACCGTCTTGAGCAGTATACGACTTTAACCAGCCTTATTTTCCTTTGAGCGTCGACTTTGAATCCAGTGATCGTTTAATTTCAGAAATTGACATGAAATGATTGCAGTCTTACTTTCTCATTCTTATAATCGAAGGAGGTATTCCACATCGGTTACCCGTTGAAATGGCACCTGAGCTAATGGCACCTTAACTATTCCATATAAGGCTCCTGTAAGAATTTATTGCTGATTCCAGGTGCCCAGTGTGGAATACCTCAATTAAGGCAGTAGTCCGACCGCACTTGCATCCATCAGTTGCTCGCGACCCTCACGATGTCGTCGGTCCACCTAGTGGGAGGTCTGCCTACGCTACGTCTTCCACTCCGTGGTCGCCACTCGAGAACTTTTCTTCCCCATCGGTTGTCAGTTCTACGAGCGATGTGGCCTGCCCATTGCCACTTCAACTTGCAAATTTTATGAGCTATGTCTGTGATTCTGGTTCTTCGCCGAATACCCATGTTCCGGATTTCATCCCGAAAAAAACTCCGAGCATAGCTCTTTCCATTGCTCGTTGAGTGATTCTTAGTATCTCTAAAAGGCCAGCAGTCGAAGACCAACTCAGTGTCAGACAACAAGATAACAAGAAACTAATTTTAGATACTCATAACCACAAAATTTCCAGAAATTTCTGCAATATCAGCAAATTCTAAATACTCGAGAAACTGGGGCTGATAATAGCGGCTGCATTTCTACCCACGTTGTAAAGGAAAATGAGTGTGTAGATAATTCTGAAGCCGCGACCTGAAATTGTGCTTTCACAGGCTTAATTAGGTTTGCTACGGCGTTCAGGAATATTAGTTAGGCTGAGCTGGCATCTAACTCGACGAGACTTCTTTTTTAATTTTAGTTTTTATTTCATACAATTTTTATCATATTTCAGAATTTTGAAAGAGTTATATGAATGAGATTAGACTTTCTGTGTCTAAGCTATGGGGGATGTTATAGGCTGATGTTTTATACTTTTTTTAGTACTGTTAAGGTAATTTTTATACTTTAAATCGGTGAAGCTTATCAGTTTCTTCGTGGGAACTATAATAAAGAACCGATAAAAAAAAAATATTTCACAAATAGAATCTGACAATATTGTTAGAGTGACAAAGTTATTTGAAAATTGAAAAGCCAGGTCGGTCATCTCTATTACGCGTTTTACTAAAATAGCCCTTAGGCTTTTTATCAATTATTTTTGATTTTGCTTGCAATGTTGCACTGCAATATTTACTCAACACTTGTATCTGACTTCGAAAACGTTAAAAAATTTAAGTCTTAATATTATTTCTATAAAATATACTTTATAAACTGACGCTTACCCTCGCTCAATACGCACTTAATATTTGTGATCATGTTACCATTTGAAGAATATACAAAATATCGATACTATTTTCTCGACTATCGATACATTTGCGACTCAGTGGAGCGTGAATGTGTCGATACGCTACCTCACCCTTATTCCCCCACTACAACTAAGTAGTGTGAAATGCCTATTCGAATGTATTTAAAGGCTTTGTTCGTTATCTTTAGAAGAGAGACTGTCGTTGCCCGCAAAAACGTATTACGATACTATATCCTTGGAAAAATAACTTAAACTACATCACAAAAGAATGTCACTTGTTGGCATTATTATAAATGCGAAAGGTTGTGAGGATGTATGTAGGTTTGCTCGTTACTCTTTCACGCAAAAACCACTGATCGGATTTGGCTAAAATTTGGTATACAGATAGTTTATAACCTGGATTAACACATACGGTAGTTTTTATCCCGATTTTATGTTCCTGAGGGATAAGTTTCGAGTTGTAGCGTGTGAAGCCGCTTTCAATAGCTAGTTATGAACATTTTTTACAAAATAACATCAGATTTTCTATACATTTCTAGACGTTTAAGAAATGTAGTTCATTGTATAGTAAAAGAAGAATGATTGTTTTTGAACGACAACTGTACACGCGTTGCATCAAAACATAAATCTGTTTCAAAGACACATTTCCGTGTTCCAACATAAATATGCCAAACTCGACAACGTAATTTTCGCCATAAAAGGAGTCCAAATTTTTAGACTTTAATCAATAAGTACTTACCGTTCCGCAAGCCATTAGGAATCACCCATTTAACATCACAAGACTCGCCACATACCGCATTGCGAAAACATAAAAGAGGTCCGAATTTTTCCATGCTGGAAATAAAAACTTTTTTGTCCATAATCCTGGAAGCTTGAACAGATTACCATCTTCCCTGAAACGGGTTAAGTGATATACGAAAACGTGTGCCCATCTAATTAGTAAGGGTTCTTTTACCCTTTAAAGATTTATTTTAACAATGCCGTGTTGTGACGTATACCTACTTTGCCTGTCCGCTCCCTGAGATTTAAAAAGGTCCAGGAAAATGGCCGTACCTTAATGCGGTATGAGACAAGTGTCGGTTTTCATTTGTGGGAACAGCTGATGCTTTTTTTTATTTTTTTTAGCGCTGTAACATCATCAAATGAGTCCTCCCACCCCGGGCAGGGCGGCAGGAGGGACTGTCAGACTTGTACTGACCAAAATCCACGGTGTCCTTCAATAGCCCTTTATGTTCCGGGGTCACGGTGAGGAAATAAATCCCAACATCTGGTGCTGGTGGAATTACGAAGACTTGCGCGGTGCTTAGCCCATACAAAAGTATATACTTATTCTAATCTTAGTTTTAGAGGATAGATGTTTTTATTCTTGATTGGAATCATCATCATCATCAGCCTAAAGCAGTATACTGCCGGGCGTAGCTCCAATCACACACCATTTCACTCCATCACCGGGTACTCTCATCCAGCTGTTACTGGCCATCTCGAGAAGGTCCAAGACCATGAATCGGCAAACGTAAAGAGTGACGCTCTTTGCGTTTGCCGATTCATGGTCTCCACTCGAGAACACGTCTACACCAACAACGTCTATTCAATAGAATAAATAAAATAGAAAATACATTTTATTTGGACACACATAACAACCATGTTACATAATTATTCGCGTAACACGTGAATCGCTGATGGCGTTACCCTAATTACCGCGGATTGCAACAGCGGAGTCACGAGTCACCAACCGCGGCTCAACGTGATGCAGACCGGCACCGGACATTGCGGACCTCAATCGTCACTTTTGACACAACATTGGTCAACTGTCTACATCTTAGTTAATAATTTACATTGTAATTTCTATAATAAAATTTAAGTTCAAATAAAAGGCTACAGCCTTAGTAATTACTACAATAATAATATTAAACCAAAACACTTAAACATGTGTTAAGCATATCCATACCAAAAGTGTTACCAACTCAACATTTCCTGGGCGTAAGACATCCCGCACGTTTTCAGTTAGCATCTCACAGCAACACATAGACGAGGGAAGGCAAATAAAATTTATAAATCAACTAAACAGTGCGGGAAAGGTGCGCAAAGAAACGAAAAATCTAAATTTACAAAAAAAATACGAGTAGGTACTATAAGTGTTTGATTCTACACGAAAAAGAAAAGTGTCCTAGAAAAATATTATGATCATAAAATATCAAATATCGTAACTTATCTCTAGTTGGTTAAAATAGCCCATTTTTCTATCGCAAACAAAAATAGTTCCTGTAGAAAATACATCACTGCGAATAAGGACATTTTTCTTATTTAGGCAAAAAAAGTTACTGAACGTCGGAAATATATCAAAATTACACTTGGCATGAAGGCTTACGTTGCTATCTGATAAAACATGAGTGGATTTGGAGCAAAATAGCTCTTGGAAACTAAACAATTAGGTCTCTAATAAGAAAAACAATAGGACAGACATATTACTTTTTACTGTTTGATTTGTACTGATCTATCTTATCTAATATTATAAACGGAACTGAGTTTGATTAGTACACTCACCCACCATTAACCGGCTCAGTTTGTTCACCTAGTTTTAATCAACTTTTGGTAGAGATACACGGAATCTTAGACACGATTATAGGCTTTTTTATACATTATGAAGGGGGGAAATAGGGAGGATAAAATTCACTGGCAAAAGTTAGTAATTCAATAAAGGACTCAAACTTTTTTCTTCTTAATCTAAGTAATTTGGAACAGTTGGGCTCGCATTTTGTGAACTCTTTTTATAAGAAAAAAGTTGATAGTCTAGCCTAATCATTATTGATTTTAGAGATCAGATATAATATGTAACTCTATTATTATATAAGCGAAGTTTGACGACAGAGTCACCGACATAGCTCATAAAATTTACAAGTTGAAGTGGCAATAGGCAGGCCACATCGCTCGTGGAACTGACAACCGATGAGGAAGAAAAGTTCTAGAGTGGCGACCACGGACCGGAAAACGCGGCGTAGGTAGGCCTCCCACTAGGTGGACCGACGACATCGTGAGGGTTGCTGGCAGCCGATGGATGCAAGTGGCGAATTGTCGTACGGCGTGGCGAGGGGCAAGCCTATGTTCAGCAGTGGACGTCCTCCGGCTGATGATGATGATGATGAAGTTTGACGACACGGTTGGCGCAGTGGCTGAGCGATTGACGGCTGCGTCGCGGGTTCGATCCCCTCACGGAACAAATATTTGTACGATCTGCAAGTAGTTCTTTCGGCTCTGAGTGTTTGAGTTTCTATGTTTGTTGACACACCCACGACACAGGGAAAAAAATTCTAGAGTGGGGAAACGTTTAAAAAAAAAACTACAAGAAAATCTCACGATAACTGAAAACTTCATTCAGTGCTCATCGAGAAATGTCGGGAATCTTATTATCATTGAAATTATTAGGAAATGTTGACAGCTCAATCTGAGAAATATAGATAGGCATATCCATCCTTTCCTTAATCCCTGGGCTACGATTGGGAAATAGATGTATAAAAAATGGAATATTTGCCAGCTGTTTGATTGTAAGGTCGTTTAGGAGACAAATGAAACGAATGAGGTTCGAGAATACACTGACTATATTGGAATAAAGATACCTTATTATATACCTTACAACTGATTATACACGCTGTTTTTTTGCATTTTCGTCAAACTTCAGGTGGTTGTCACAAAAGTCATAAATAATCAATTGAAAGTACAGTACCGGGCAAAACTAATAAGGGCTGCTTTTTTTTTGTTGTTGAAGTTTTACAGTATTTCAGAATTAAACCCTTAATTCAATACAAATGAAAGAGAATCACCCGACTACGCAGTCCGCGCATAAGCACACAGCGATGAGCAGCTGGTGTGCGTGAATTGAATCTACTACTCTTGAAGAAACTAGTTCACACTTACGGATTTCAGAAAAAGGAAAAATAAAATAAAAAAAATACCTACCTATTTTATTGTTGATTTGGGTCGAGAATCATGAGTATAATCACGTCCTTGAATTTGACTAGGTTGCAGATCAACACATTGTATTACACATGATTTATGTAGTCATTTAAAATGTGACCTCTTAGACAATCCTACTAACATACCTACACCTTCCATATTATTATGAAAAATGAACAGACAGACTACATTAGAAAAGTTTTTTTTTCTAAATTTGCCTCTGATCTAGGTTTTTTTTTTGAGACCAGTGCTCTGCCAGTGGTTATCGGCTCTGACTTACGAGTTGTACATTACTTTGTATAATTTATTCCATCACCACTGATCCCGAAACGGTGAAGAAAAACAAAGCGAGGAAACCGGCATGTCCAGCAGCAATAATAATTCGAAGACATTTGACATTCACCATCCCGCACAGGGCCCGCGTGTTGGATAATATTCCAGTCCCTCTCACAGAGAGGGGGGGGGGGTTCCCAAAAGTGGGAACTTTATTGGCAACGATAATTAATGATGGTGATGAGGATTTTTTTCTATATCGTAGATGAGTTCTCAAAATAACACTTTTTATGTCACAGGCACAAAAATGCATACTAATGATTCCATTTGCTTTTCAATGTTTATTAAAAACGTCGACCCTGCCAACATTAAAATACAGACTGATACAGGCAATGAAGAATTTACATCTGATCATACCGAAATCTACCAAATATCTCATCACATCGTTCAGGGCTTACCAATCATCCTTATGCATTTTTTTTATTGCAAGTACCCCACTCGCAGTACAATATTTTACAACTAAAACTCAGATCAAAGAAATAGGCAGATAGAACGCTCAGAACACGCGAGTGTCTCCACCAAAGTTAATACAAAATCAAATAGAATTACATTCCATAATGTTTTCTTTATTTTTGAGAACAACTTTTACGATGGTTAAAGACACGAGACCAACAACAAAGCGCAGCTTGGTACGACGCGTAGCTTGGTACTGTCGCGACTTTGTATTCGATTTTGATTTTGTATTAACTTTGGTGGACCCACTCGCGTGGTCTGAGCGCTCTATCAGCCTATTTCTTTGATCTGAGAACTAAAATAAATAAAAATCTTAATTCCATTTAAATTAGTAAGTCAAAATAAAAACGAAGACTACAGAATTTAAGTTGTTCTAGATTGTTTTGAAAACTCATCATAACAATATTAATCATAGTAATTCATTTAAAATGAGTTCTTCAAGATTGATTTCAGTCTAAGATTTTTATTCATATTTTCTGAAAAAAGAGAACAACTAAAATAAAATGAAAATTCAATTTTAATTAGTAAGGACAGCATAAAAAACGGAGACATGAAAACTCTAGATTCTTTTTTTTTTGCTAACCCTGCGCTACCCCTTTCAGACAGTTTGAAGTTTTCCGAGCGTCGCGACGCAAAGACATTGCGACGGTTGATTAAAAGTAAAGTTTCTTTTAACTGTGTTGTATACTTAACCATTAATAGAATTTATTTTACTACCCGTATTTGTGAGGAAGCTTCTTCAGGTTTAGATATTTTTGTAACTAATCGGTTGTTTTTTTGAAGTGAAAACTTCTTTAGCGGCGTTGTACACTTTTTCTGTAATGGGTAAAAAATTTAAAACTCGCGTCAGGGTCACGTGACCAAAACTCGCGTCAGGGTCACGTGACCCTGATCGAAAATGAGTAAGACGTCATTCAAATTAAAAATAAAACATAGTAACAAAAAAGTTTTCACTTCTACCGGCACTCCTGGAGTGCAACCTTTTTTTTTTTTTTAATCTGGTCAGCTTTTTATAAAAATCTATTACAGTAAAGAAATTTTTAATTAATGACACTATTTGGAACAACGATCGTACAGGTATAAAAATAGTGTACTCTAAAAATGCAAATTAGCACAAGTTTAAAGTTATCTTCGTTTTTATCCTGTAACTGGTGACTAGAGGTCTCACAAGCTTAGTGGAAGTGAAAGTTGATTCCAACCTTTTTCCTATCATTACGCACAGTATGTTCAAGTTGAGTTGTAACCATACCGTAGATGGAAGTAAATAGTAGTAGTAGAAGTAATGATTTGTTTACAACTGATTTACTAAATTAAAAAAACATCAACCACCATATTAAGTCCACAACCAAACAACAAAACAAACCCGCTGACAAACAAACTAAACCGTAATGCTACTAATATTAATAGTCAAGTAGCCCTCTATATCCAATAACGTAAAAGCCAGAACATATTAAATCCTTACCCACCAGCAAGAGAATAAGGAAGTAACTACCAAACTTGGCAAGTTTTTCCTTATTTACCGCGCAAAAACCATAAGCGACCGCCCGAACTAGCAGTGTCGTGTGAGAATCAACTAATTGAATGATTTTGGCATCAATAGAAAGAAGGGAGAGAAATATGCGTCTGTCGTATACATGAAGTTCTTTGGTGTTTGAAAATGACTTAATTCGAAATTTTGAGCATTTAACCAAATGTGTTTAAAGTGCCACTCACGGCCTAGATGTTGAAAAAAAAACGTGTCGCACTCGACGACTGCTACTGCATAGGATTTTTTTATTAACTTATTTTTTTTTTAAAACCCATCAATCAAGTGAAACGTCCAGAAAAACAAACAGCCTGTGTGCGTGGCGAACTAGCAACAACCCTTTTGTAGGATGTAGTTTTTGACTAGATGACGCTTATCTTTGGTTTTTGGTGTGGACGTGTAGCTTATCTCATTGAAAGCTTTGCTTAATTTGTCTCACCTTGCTTATTCCGCCAATGGTGGCGGTAACCCCTCTTGGAGGAGTTGCTGGATAGGCGTCATGACGTCCTGACCTATAAATACCGCTTGACGCAAATCTTCATCGGACACGGAAGTATCACGTTATGCTGAGCTTTCAACAGCACTCCAAAAGTGTCTTTATTTGAAAACTGTCGCTTTCGTTTTGATTTACTTTTGTCTCAAATACCGCAAAAAGGTGACATATTTTCACATTCATAAAAACAAAGGAATCAAATGATTATGCAAAGAAACAGCCTTTTTGAAACTGTAAAGTATTTAGAAGGTCGACAGTCTTTGTAAAAATAACGAGTATCCTCCTTATTTAGTTATTATACAGCTTATTATAAACCTTATGTCTATTAAAATAAAGTTTAAAAACAAGTACCCTACATAATACTCATAAATATTCATTGGTAACCGTTACCTGGACTAAACCTTTTTAAAGCGATTTAAATAACCATAATGCGGATAGAATTCTGGGTTGAGATTGGAGATAAATAGAAGGGCTAGTTAAAATTGTATAATTTAACGTGTTTTCGTTCAATGGAAAAGGGTTTGCAATTATACTTTACGTGGACGTTGGTCCCGAATGTGTCTCTTAGGAAATCAAGCAAAAGGTATCTGGTATAATGTGGTAAACATATTATTGAAGTTCCGAGAACGAATCTGAGTCGCAAATGTGACGAATGTTTATTAAATTTATATGAAGTGGGCGGGCCATAGTTATCATGTTGCCCGAAATGAGAAACACTTTTGGGTTTTCTCAAGTGGAAGCTATGGGCAGAAAATAGCACCCTCAGAGAAGATCGCATATGCGTTGGAACAACGACGTAAAGAGTAACTCCTCACGTCAGTCTTTAGCGTTCTTCAGCCCTTAATAAAGCGCTCAAAATTGGTTAAAAAGTGCTCGATTTCTAGAAGACTGAAACGTGTTGAAAGAGGATTGTAATCCTCATTGGTGTACCAAGACGGTAGAAAGAGGCTGAAGAATGAATAGGTACCATTAGACCAGAAACATTTTCCCACGTGGACTAAAGTTACAACCAGGATAATCTTCGGATCAACCATACATTTTTAAGGATTAACCTCGGCGTAACTTTACTTGTCGTAATTCAGACATTAACCCATAAAGGGGTTAATATCTTCATTTCTATAATAAGCACAAAATTATGAATTTTGTCCTCAACTTGACTCGAGATGAACTCTTAAAGTTCTATTGTGGGTGCTCTAGTCACGGGACGACCACTTAAAAGGGATCGTGGAACACGGAACGCCATGCACTACTGAAGGAAATAGATATTTTTTAATAAGTCAAGACCGATAGCCCTTTCTGCTCCAACCACAGTGGGAGGACTTATTAATTCGAAGATTTTCCAATCCATATTGATCTAACGCGCTTTATAATTTGTCAAATAAACGTTTTTTTTTTTTTCTATCTACACTACAAATACAATTATAGTAAAAAATCAAGTTGCTCTCAGTAGAAATTATTCCACAATATTGATCTAGTTCTAGAAAAAGTTCCATAACGAGTTAGTAAGCATAATTTTCTTGCTTTTGTAGGTAACATACGATACAAACCACAAATCGAAAATAAAGTCTCGTAAAAGCCAAAAAAGGGTCAGAAAACATCTCCACTCAGATACATCAGGGAATCAACTAGAATGAAGTCTGTTCAAAAGCTTTTCAGACTTACAATGGATAAATAAAAGTTCGGAAACTAACCGGTCTTGGGTAATATAGAGGCTTTATAAGAAGAAGACAATCCTTATTGATTCGATTCGTTATCGAAATGTTTAGAATCGAGTTTGTTTTGGTTTATATTACATGGATCAGATCAAGTATTTATTTTAAAGAAACTTCGGCTCACACTAAGAGTTTCTCATCGAGATGGTCGGTGCAGTTATAAACAGTTAAAGTTACCCAAACAGCTTACTAGAGCAATGTGACTGTATCTTTTATCTGGTTAGTTAATTATCAACTTGTGATAACTACAGATAAAATGCTACCCCGCCTTGCAATTATCATCATCATCATCATCATCATCAACAGCCGGAGGACGTCCACTGCTGAACATAGGCCTCCCCCTTAGACCGCCACGCCGAACGACAATTCGCCACTTGCATCCATCGGCTGCCCGCGACCCTCACGATATCGTCGGTCCACCTAGTGGGAGGCCTGCCGACGCTGCGTTTTCCGGTCCGTGGTCGCCACTCGAGAACTTTTCTTCCCCATCGGTTGTCAGTTCTACGAGCGATGTGGCCTTGCAATTATACTGCCTTGAAATCTTATTATGGTGGTCGCAAGTGTTACTAGGAGCAGTGGTGGCCCAGTGGTACCTATCGGTCCCGGCTTACGAGTTGTAGGTCGTGGGTTCAAACCCCGCCAGGCGCATTACTTTGTGTTATATTTCATCAACACTGCTCTCAAAACGGTGAAGGAAAAGGAACCAAAAATTCAAAGACATATTGTGACATCTGCCAACCCGCACTGGGCGTGTGTGGTGGATTATAGCCCATTCCCTCTCACAGAGAGGAGGCCCGTGTCCCAGCAATGGAAACAATATAGGCTGATGATGATGATGAAGTGTTACTAATGAACAGGGAATCGAGCTCAACACCTCTTTCCTCCATGGAGACGAGGCTTGCAGGACAAACAGGCCTGCTCGAAGAGTTCCGTCGCCTTGTGTATGAAGGGTGGTTTATGAAAAATATTATATTACGTTTATTTGATCTCTATTATATCGTTTTACTCCTAGTGTTACGAGTATTTCAATACATGAGTATTTTAAACCCAGTTCACAGTAACACTCCATTATTTTTTTACGGTGCTATTAATTTCATGATGCGTTTTTATTTGTGGAAATGGGATATGTATTTTATATGAGCGAGTTCATTCGTTCGTATTGGAAAAATAAATAGAATGAGTTTTATTTTCATACTGTTCATCGAGTAATTTAATACGTGGGAGAGTGTTTGTTTTCGGAGCTATGAAGCCTTTGACTGAATTTTAATCTGAAAAACTGACAATCTGCCGTTTAAAAAAAAAACAAAATGTATTAACCAACAATATATGCATGCTCTTTTTAAAAAAAATTGACCTATAATTAAACGAAAAGTAGGTCGTAAGGAATCCAAAAAACGTTTTTTTTACTTTACCTCGTATTATGAAGTTCTCCTGTATAATGGCTTCGTTAACAAACATAGAAACTCATACACAAAAACGTCCAAAAACCGGAACAACAACTTGTGGGTCATACAATTATAGTAGTTCCGTGCGGGAAATAAATCCACGACACGCAGTACAGCAGTCGAACTGCCGGCCAGCCAGCTGCTAAGCCAACCGTTCCGTCAAAGACCGAGTTCCAAGATATGTGACATGATCTACTCACTCACATACCCACGTCACTGCATGGGCCTAGTGCAGGTTTTTATTTTGCATGGACAAACTATGCTAACCGATGGTGACTTTTAGACCTATTCAAAGTTTCACGTAAAATCGTGCTTCAAAATAGTCCTGCTACCAAATAACGTATATTTTTATGTATCTGTCTGAAACAAAAAAGAAACTACGAAAAAAAGGGAGAAAATTAAAGTAGGTACTTATTTTCCATCTATCTATTGTTTTCACAATAAAATCAATTGTTGTTCACTCGAGAATTGAGTACTAGGTTACTGACAATTTCATTTAGGTACCAAATTGTTTTTCCGAGTAATTTTCTTCAATATAACTTTTCGGTTCGGCACTGACAACTTGTGGACCCGTCGCGAGCAGTGACACTGACAGACATTTCAGTTAGCATTTATATGGAAGTACTAAATAACAGATACTTTTTTTTAGCGTGGTAAAATCATCAAATGAGTCCTCCCAGCCCGGACAGGGCGGGAGGGACTGTCAGACTCGTACTGACTAAAATCCACGGTGCTCTTCTAATCGGTCCTAACTAATGCAGACATAATTATCCATTGGTGTTTACCTCCTTATCTGTACAAGGTTGCAAGTTACCTCTAGTCACACACTTGAAACTCATACTGTTGTATTAAATATTCATAATATTATATACGTAAATGTTTGTCTCAGGGACTAAGTTATGTTTTCACTAAGTTGGCTATAATGTACTTAAATACTGTCTAGACATCGCAAATTGTTATTTTTAACTTACTATTTCGTTGAAATCTTAGTTATTTATAAGTCAGAGGGATATTATTTTAGAGTCAGTTATGTACCTAGCCTTTTTTATTCACATGGTGAAATTATCAATATTTTTTTTATCGTTGCCCCACTCTTGGAATTTCTCCTATGTCGTGGGTGAATTTACAAACATAGAAACTCACATTCACAAAAACCCAGACCCGAAACAACTACTTGTAGGTCATACAAATATTTGTTCCGTGCGGGAATCGAACCCACACGCTGCGCAGCAGTCCGCTAGTAGCGCTAACCGTACTGTCGATATGGTTTATTTGATTTGTGGCTGACTTAGTCATTTACCCCCTTACTTATAAACATTGATTAGACGTTACTAAATCTTAAATAGCTATTAAGTCACTTGCCATCTCTATTCATTGAAATAGAAATGACAAGGACAGGTGATATTAATCAGTAGCTAAGCAATACAAGTTTTCATAAGTACAGCTTGGCAAAAAACAGTAGAAAACCGGAAGTCGCTTCACGCGTCACTTTGTTTATTTTTTCACTTATTATGTTAGTTTTATGGCACAATAATAAATCTAACAAACCTGCGTTCTTTGTTAACATCAAATATTTTAAAACGTTGTCAGAAACAAGAAGATTAGTTTCGTTTCAATCCGTTCTGGCCAAGCTGTAAGGGGGTTAGTGACCAATGTAGTTGTTAGTGGTCAATAATACTATTAAATGGAAGCCGCTTTGAATAACGCCTGTTTAAAAAATATTTACACAAACTATTTTATTTAGAAGTATTTTGGTATTTTATTATTGCTAAACGTTACTTTCAAGTGACAGTTGACATTGTGAGACCATTGACACTCCCTTTCATAATAGAACCGCATAATATTTTTAAATTTTTTTTGTCTGACACCATTTTCCCTACGAAGAAAAAAAATTGTCCATTACAATCAGTTCACTGGTTTATTTCCTCAAGTTCCACTCAAGTGTACTTTAATCGCTACAACAATCAGGGGTTAAAAAGCTTTCTCGTCTTTTGAAACCAGGGGCGCATAACCTGAAGGTCAAAACACAGAACTGGAAGGACCTTTTGTTCAACATTTCAGTTAGTCAGCCGAGTTGAAAAGGCCTGGCGATGTAATCCATTCTCCAGATGTAGGTGCGACAGTGACAAGTACAGCCTTAAGGATTAAAATAGTCGATAGGTATTGTCTAAGAATTGAGACCGACGTTTTACACAAAAAAGGACTTCTGTTTTAATACTAGGTTTTAGTTTCGACTCCGCCCTAGTGAACGTTGAAAACTATGAATTACTAGCTGTTACCAGCGGCTTCACCCGCTACAACTCGAAAATTATTCCACGGGAACATTAAGTCGAGATAAAAACTATCCTACGAGTTAATCCAGGTTATAAACTATCTGTGTACCATTTTAGCCAAATCCGTTCAGTGGTTTTTACGTGGAAGAGTAACAAACATACCTACACACATACATACATCCTCACAAACTTTCGCATATAAAGGTGATACTAGGATAGAAGGTATTCATAAATGCTGGTTTTATTCTATCTGAATGCTCTCCATCCGTATCGGCTGAGCTGAGAGTCTTCTTTAATAGGCAATAACATCCATAATCCTTAAAAAAAAATGTACTAAGTAAGATAGTAAATTTACTTTCAATGGCATGTGGAAGTCAGAAAACAAGGTTTTGAGAAGCCTATGTTCAGCTGTGATCTATGATAAACTGACTTTATAAAACATTTAATATGTAACTACAATAATAATCCGATACCAAATACCAACTCCTCAAAAATTCCCCACTACTATATAGATCTTCCATTCAATTACGCACCAAAAACAGTAATTAACTAATAAAATTCTTCCTTTTAAAAACTGTTACAACTCATTTGAAACCTGGCTTCATGAAAAATACTGGCATGTTATTATATCAGCAGAAACAAGACACAGCTGCGATCCTTTAAAAACTCTATTCCAACACTCTGTTATCGGACAAGACGGTAAGTAAAGTAATATCGAAGTTCTATAGTTCTATTAGATTGTTACTGCGTCTAATCTTTGAGTCCACAAAGAACTTTTAGTGTATCGCCAACAAAATAAGTTTGTTTGGAAACAGAATAATCCAAAATAATTTTAAACAAATATTATAAATCTGGAGAGTTTGTTTGGATCGAATTGAAAAATTCTCCTAAATAATTAGTACACAAACAATTAGTAATGAAAATGCGCCAGTAAGTTTATCTGGCCCCGTGCAGTTTCTAGAGGCGCGTGGGGAACACTACTCGCCACGAGCTGGTCCTCATCGGCCGGTGAGTTGCGTCTGAATTTCACCACGGCACACAATATAAGGTCGTTTTTTATCAAACTTTAAGGAATATTAAACGGGGGAAAGCCTTAGGAATAGCTATGGTAGGTAATACAATATAAGCCGATCCTAATACCTTTGAGAACGGTCTGAGAAGATGGTATATAACGTAGCAATCTTAAAGAATCAATAGGATATTATGATTACAAATATAACTATTCATACTTATTTGCGTAGCAAAAATAGATCCCTTCTAAAAAAACAATATCAAAGCTACAGTCTTGGGTATTGAATATAAATAAACAGATCAACAACAAGAAATCGTAAAAGAGACATTTTAATAGCTTTTAAAGATATTCACGGAACACCGGAATATAAATTGACATCCATTTTAGATTGTTCCGGAGATTAACAAAGAAACCTTAGATTGTTGTTAAAAGTTCTTTTGGCAGATGACCAAAACTAATGTCTTATTCTTTTTAATACCGGTTTTTTATTTTTATTTTATATGACTTTACTCACTTTACTGTTTAGTCTAGGTCAGACGTGCGATAGATAGTCACCTTAACTCTTTTTTTTTATTTAACGATGACTTAACGCCGTTTCGCGTTTGACCACTATCTCGCCGGATGGTAGAATAGAATAGAAAACATTTATTTGATAATTGACACACACAGACATAATAAAAAATAAAATTCAAAAAATACAATAAGAATTTTGCTGAGCATGTCCACACCAAAAGGGTTACCAACTCAGCAATGTTGGGCGAAAAAGACACCCAGCGCTGGTTAACCCAGTGGTAAGCGATGATGTGGTCAATGATGAAGCACGCTTGCCTTACTTTGAAGAGATTCGGGTTGAATCCGTTCGGAAACACAAAACAACAAACAACACAGATATTGTTCCACTCTTTGCACGTTTGCTGTGCGCATTATCAACATGACGCAACCACAGTATTAATTTGTTGAATCTTCCTTTAAATGTAACAGCCAATTTCAAACCTGGCTTCATGAAAAATACTGGCATGGTAATATTATATCAGAAGATACAAGACACAGCTGCGATCCTTCAAAAACTCAATTCCAACACTCTGTTATCGGACAAGACGGTAAGTAAAGTAATATCGAAGTTCTATAGTTCTATTAGATTGTTACTGCGTCTAATCTTTGAGTCCACAAAGAACTTTTAGTGTATCGCCAACAAAATAAGTTTGTTTGGAAACAGAATAAACCAAAATAATTTTAAACAAATATTAGAAATCAGAAGCGTTTGTTTGGTTCGAATTGAAAAATCTCTCAAAAGCAATTAGTAGTGAAAATGCGCCAATAACCTTATCGCGACCCGTGCAGTTTTTAAAGGCGCGTGGGGAACACTACTCGACACAGGCTGGTCCTCATCGGATTTGAGTTGCGTCTCAATATTTTAACGGCACACAATATTATTTCCATAATTTTTTTATCAAATTTTGAAGGATCTTATTAAACGGTGGAAAGCCTTCAACAAGAAAGCAATGGTAGGTAATACAATATAAGCCGATCCCAATACCTTTGAGAATGGTTTGAGAAGATAGTATGTAACATAGCAATCTTAAAAATCAATAGGAAATTAAGATTACAAATATAAATATTCATACTTATTTGCGTAGCACAAATAGATTCCTTCTAAAAAAACAATCTCAAAGCTAGTCTTGGGTAGGTATTGAATATAAATAAACAGATCAACAACAAGAAATCGTAAAAGAGACATTTTAATAGCTTTTAAAGATATTCACGGAACACCGGAATATAAATTGACATCCATTTTAGATTGTTCCGGAGATTAACAAAGAAACCTTAGATTGTTGTTAAAAGTCCTGTTGGCAGATGACCAAAACTGTCTTATTATTTTTAATGCAGATTTTATTTTTTAATAATCATCATACGGCATTATCATCAAAATTATCATTTCTAGGTCCTCTAAAACTGATTCTGGCGCTGATTTACTTCCAACAAATTCTGAAGTGGCAACGAATCGAACTCAGCCGTTTTCAACGGTGCTGATGGGCTTAGTAACACATTTTGCGTTCGATTTTATATTATAGATTTGATTAACTTTACATCCACTTTACTGTTGAATCATATAATGTCACACGTGGGTTAGATAAAGCATCTTGCCACATTGCGTTTACAAAAACGATGACTTAATACGTTTTGCGTTTGACCAGTTTCGCCAGATGGTGGAATATTATTAAAATAGAAAATCATTTATTTGATAAAATTTTTCACAGACATTGTAAAAAATAAAATTGAAAAAATAATTAAGGAATTTGCTGAGCATGTCCACATTAATTTTTTAGGGTTACAACTCAGCATATCTTGGGAAAAGACACCCAGTCTTTTCGGTTAACCCAGTGGTATGCGATGATTGGTCAATGATGAAGCACGCTTGATATTCTTATTTTTAACAGGAGGTGTCGGGTTGAATCCGTTCCTTTACACAAAACAACTTGAACACAAATATTGTTCCACTCTTTGCACGTTTACTGTGCGCATTATGAAACATGAGTTAAAAAGCGGAGAGTTAAAATTTGGTATGCGCGATACTTTCGGCAGTTTGTAAGCACGCATACCAAGATAATCATAAATGTGACATTAAAACGCGTGAATTAATAAAAAAAAAAGGATTCCGTGATAATGGATAAATTTTACCCCTTATCACACCATTCAAATAGGTATGCGTGACCTTTCCGGCTAAAAATCATTGGTCGGCGGGATTTTTTCTTGTTGAACAGAATATTTCACACAATTCTATATAAGATTAATCAAAATCCGTGATGACGGAAAAAAATTATGGAAATTTAATAATAAAAAAATTTAATTAAAATATTTCCGGCCAATCAAATCCACGCCGACCAAGCAAATCTTGTTCGTCTAAACGTTAACTTATATTTTTTATTAAAAATATTAGAATCCGTGATCACGGAGCTTTCAGGATTGGTGCCTCCTGGGCTAGTAGTAGCAAAGGACGATTTTCATTTTTAGTTAGTATAGAAATTGCGAATCGCGTCATGGGGAAGCTACCTTACTGTAAGTTGATTTTCCAAGAAGCAGGCAACTTTGGCAATAAATTCCCCCAAAACCAATTCATAGATGTTTACCAACAACACTAACAAAAGACCCTTTTAGCACTCATCTGTACTGTCTTTTTCCAAGTATGTCGGAGCTGACGTCCAGTCTAAATAGATGTAGCTTATTTTTTTTATGGAGCGACGGCAATGTTAGCGCAGTGATTGAGAGGGAGCGTGCGGAGGGAACGTGTCGCGGGTTCGATCCCCGCAAATATTATTTGGATTACCTGTAGATAGTTGTTCCGGGTCTGGGTGTTTGTGTAATACATGAGAAATTTCTAGTATATAATATGGGTCAAAAAAACGAAGAAGAAGATGTATCTGACCTTTAAAACGCTATACCTTTGTAACTGGGTATTGCGACACACTTTTTTTCATGGTAAAATCATCAAAAGAATCCTACCACCCAGGGCAGAGCGGGAGGGACTGTCAAACTCGTACTGACTAAAATCCACGGTGTCCTTCAAAAGACTTTCACGTTTCAGGGTCACAGTAATTCGGTAAGTCCCGCGCCACCGGCAGGCTTTTACCCCCTTTAAATAAAACCCCGTCATCATGCTGACAGTCTTTGAGGCGCGGTTGAAACACAACGCGCCGTCGCCGTCTACCCGGGATTACGATACCCTTTGGTCATCATCATCCTCAGCCTATACTGTTCCCACTGCTGGGACACAGGCCTCCTCTCTGTGAGAAGGATAATCCACCACGCGGGCCCGGTGTGGGTTGGTGGATGTCACAATATGTCTTCTAGTTTTTAAAGATAATGGTAAGATTTGAAAATCCTTTGAGCTATGACGTAACTACGGCGCGGCGTCCAATCAAGTCGGATGAAGTAAAATATCTGTTATAACGCAGCAACTGCCTATTTGACCTCAAAAACCCAGTAACTGGGTAATACGATACCCTTTGCCAAGACTGTTGAAAATCCTTTTAGCACGGTCGCTACTAATTTCAAGATGTTTATAGGAAAGAATACATTTAAGATAGTAAGAAAGTACTAGGGCAACATAATCACAAGGAGTTTCAATATAATTCCGAGCAGATTTTCCGAGGATTGCAAAGATCCAGCGGTAGCCACTTCGCGTTGAACTAGAAACTCTACTTAGCGCTTCTATGAATAAATTACCGGAGCGTTCGTTTTCTAATGTGCTCTGAAGTGTTGGGGAAAAGTTCAAATATTTAACTTTTTAAATAAGTAATTTTCAAAGGCTAGACGACCTTTCTTTGTATTTAAGTTCCAAGTTACTTTATTTTACTTTCAAAATTTTAATGAAAAAAATTTTGAATTTTAAATATCACAGTAGTGGTATTCTTAAAAAAAAACGACTTCCCTTTTTTTGGGTGGTAAAATCATCATAATATGAGTCCTCCCGCTTGTTGCTGTATACGGGATTGTCCAAATTTAATTGACTAAACGTCCGTGTCGTGTTAAAACAGTTCCGCGAATATTAGACGCCATAGGAATGTATTTTCCGTGTTTTTGGTATTTGAACATAATATTTCTGTTATTTTTATTTATTTATAGTTTGTATGTTATTTTGGGTTTAATTTGTTATACCCATCATTATTTTCAATTTATTAAAACGATATGTACTTTTAAATATAAATATACGAGCAAAATTAGCTTCAGCAAGAACATCAAAGTTGCTTACATTTTGTAGTTTCTACTTACATCACTTAGCCAACGTGATTAAATAATGTCTTTATGAGAAAACTCTAGAATGGAGCTTAAACAACAGGGCTATTTAAACTTTTCATTAATTTTCAACCCACGCAGTCCCTAATGAGACTATTTTTAAACTTTTTATTACACTTTAAACATCATCATCAACTCACTAATTAGCCTCATTATAAAACTCAGGGTCAATCAACGAGCGAGAAAAAGTACCTACGTTCTGTAAATTAATCAAACGAATAACTAACCTATTACGAAGTGTCAGAATTCAGAATAACTATAGCAAATGTAACGAGGTACTAAAGTAGGGGATCCTGTACTTAGGCTTATTGAAATTCTTTAGGTTATTCAATTGCAATAGGCAGATGGCGGACCTTTATTTAATGATGATCTGATTTTCATCCACAATTATGCCCCAAAAAAGGGTACGCTAAAAACGAATAAAACCAAAATGAGGACGCGATATGGTGTCTTAAGCGATGAAATTTGGTTGGTCGAAGGAAAAGCATGGTTATTCCATGTTACATGGGATGAAAACTGAAAAAACAGAACACAAACTCTGTACTTTTTACGCATGATATTATAAGTATTATGATGAACTTCTATAAAGGGTTTTGTTAATCCATATTATTTTAATAAATGGGTTGGGTACTTATTCAGTCAAAAGGTTAAAATATTTTGTTAAATTTAGAAAATATTCATACATTTTTGTTAACATATATTATTTTGTAGTAATATTAGTAAAAGTCACATGCAGTAAATTATAATACTTGGACTCAGTACTTAGGTAATATTCGAAAAGCTAGACACGATAAACTGGCCTATTTTGATTGTAACCTTACCTTACCTATGTGGGGTAATCCCGTTACCCCACATATCGTAAGTATATTTAAATTATTTTGGACATTCCCACAGGACTATACCCAAGGAAAAGGGTTAGCCTCAACTCATATAAAACCCACTTGAATAAGACCGAATTTTTGAACGGCAGGATTACAAAGAGGCATCAAACATTCGAATACCTACAGAACCCTTTTCAATTAATTCTCAGTCACGTCTTGTAACCACAATGGTACGGGTTACCAGTTGATAAAATTGCATTATTCAGGCAGAACATTCCGTCTTCTTCGCTCGGATATTAGCTGGTATATTAGTAAGTCTTTCTGTTTGAGGTTGCCAACGGATTTAATAACAAAAGACAGAGATTGCTCCATTTTGATGATCGTCTTTTGTTATTTCGATGATCGAGAAGATACCGGTACTGAATTGTTTCAGAGACCGTATCACAAGATTCCGTATTTTATTTACAGCGTACCTACTTGGAGTATTTACGGCGTTTAAGCAAAGCGCCTCTAATGCACGAACGAGAAGCTATTTTTTTTCAATTAACGTCATAGGTCCAGTTTATTTCACAAGAACTGGAAAAGTCATGATAAGACCTCATATTCCGTATTTTACATACGGCGTACTTGTGTGTACGAAAATAATATACATAATATATGAGATAACGGTCTGAAGGCGTAGAATCGTATTAAAAAAATTTTTTTTTGGTAACTATCGTTACCAAAAGCAAAGTTTGTGCAAAGTTTGTGTTTCGATTTTGGTAACGATCCTTGCCAGAAGTTATTTAGCGGATGCTTTCAAAGACGGAAAAAAATGGTATGGAAATAATTATTAGGATCTTATCAGACAATTCCATAATAAATTTAAATGTGTACCGTAATATGTAATATCTACAGAAATATCTATCAATGTTCAGTATTTGCAGGTAGTTTTCAATCTGTCCATGACTGTTTTCAAAACTTTTAGGGCAAAATTCAATTCCAGGCCCTGCTTGAATAAGTCAATACGACACATGATTGTGAATGCAAGAGAAAACTTTTAGTGGAAAATCAAAAGAGTATGCCCGGAAAATTCAATTTCGAAAAATTTGTATCTTTTCAATATTGATTGGTTTAACTCTCAATTTATAATACTTTGGGAACAGATCAGTAAGTTAAAACGAAGAGAAATTAAAATATGTTTCTGTTTTTGGAAAATTAAAAATATTTTTTTTCGTAAATCGAACACAATAATTGGTAATGTTTCATATTAATATTACTCCTACTAAGCGTAGTTACGTGTCTATAAGGAATAATAACTAATAATTATATTAACATGGGTATTCCAATTACTATACTATATCGACAAAGTTAAGCATATAACATACGAGTACATATGGATGTAGACATATGAGTACAAGAGTTTCGACCATTCCAATAACCGGTCTCCTTCCGTTTAATCGTCCGACACATGTATGTTACTTTGGGTTTTCAGATGTTCTTATTTTCAGTATTAAAAACGTATTTTCTGTACCTTTGAAAGATAATAAAATAATATGTGAGCATAATATGTAAATATCAAAACAATTTAATTAAAAATACTACTAAAACTAAATAAAGTCACATTTTCTATTCAATTAAAAAACATACTTATTCGGAATCGGATAAAACAAACTCAAACTGAGCTTCAAACGCCCGAAACAATTTAATCACCTGTCAATTTGAGAGAAAAAAAAAGAAAAATGTTCGGCTCACTTTATCAAAGACATTATTAACAAAAAAATCTCTCTCTCGCTTTCACTCCATTATCAGAAACAAAACGGATCGTCAATTCATTAGCTTCAGGAAGAATTCATTAATAAAAGAACGACGACGTAATTCGATTTCCTTTTTCCACAACAAAATTAATGACATCAAACTGTCAATTTAAAAGGACAAATTTTTTATCTTAAATCAGAGCAAAACTCACCTCCAAAAAATGTCACTAATAAACATAAAAACTTGATTACTCCAGACATTTTAGCACTCATATAAAATCACTGCACTAAATAAATTATTCGAAGTTGCGAGTGGACGTTATATCAACATGATAAAGACGGTATTATCAACGGTCCGAATTCGAATTTTGAATTGGGCGGCAAATACGCGCGGGTGACGTGTGCTCTCCCCCGAGGCTAGTTGGGTACTGAAAGTTGGGATCGCTACCTGACTGCGACGACAGATTTCAGAGCGCCACAGCCTCGAAAAACTGTACCAAGCTTCCTTGTTGCACTGTTCATTTTGTGTATAACCCTTTGTGGTTTTTCCTGTCTGTGGTTTTATAACACCCCCGTAGAGAATAGTACCCAAAACGATTCATTTGGGCGGATTTAAATGACAATTGTCTATCCAAAAGCCAGTTATGCCTTACGTATCACGAATCCTCATTTTGTGTTGTTTGTACGTATACAGCCAGTTCGGGTTCGATTTAACGATTTGCAAGTCAATTGTTTTAGAAATTACGACTATTTCAGTTGCTGTTTCAGTACTTTCTGTTCGAATAATTTTGTGACACGGACCTAATTATGCGTGGAGGAGCGTTTTATTTGGGTCGGATGTTTTATTATGCGTTTTAACAAAAATATAGGAGACTGTTTTTTTAAAACGGCATAATTCGCCCATAACCTTTTGCACACATAAAAGCTGACAATTATTTCAGAAAAAATATTTTCTGAGATATTTTTCATGACATCATCTATTTTTGTCGGCAAAGATTGAGCGGCACTGCGTGTCACGGGTTCGATTTCCGTACAGAACAAATGTGATCTATTAGTGTTTTTTTCGGATCTGGGTCTTTTTGTTATTATGATTTTAAATGTTTATAATCGCACTCTCAATAAAGAAAACATTCCCAGCGAGTGCAGTATTAGGGCGCATTTCTAGGACTACTCATAAACCAAGCGAAAATAAATTACGGTAACATTTTTCTAACCACGAGTACCATACGAAGTTATGGCCGGGAACTAAGACCTCCGTTCCTAAGACACTGAATCGTATAATATTTGACCAAAGACTTCCTCAACAAACTTGGATATCGAGAAGTGCACTTTATCGAACATGTCAGCAACTGGACTGACGCTAATGGTCTTACATCTTACTCTTTGTCAGACTGTCAGACCCCGATTCAGGATCTTGTGATAACTCGTTTTATGTTGGATTCGCTTTGATGTCGTCTTTGTCATTTTATTTTATTTTATTTCGTAATAGTTGTAAAATCTTGTCGGTGTAGTAGGCATGCACTTCTTCAGAGATTGACGTCCTGAACTTCGATTCCCGAGTCGAGTAAAGTCTTATTTAGACGATACAAGAACTCGCACGCGAGTTGCGTTACATTGCGGACTTTATAGGTACAACGAATTCAGTTGATCAAACAAATACGGTAATATAGAGAAACTCGCATGCGAGTTTTTCCTCAGTCTAAATTAGGCTTAATTTGTTATTGGGTTATTTCCACCTGGTACAGCACATGGGACTTTATCATAGAATTTAATTTTCCCACTGTTGAGACACAGACCTCTTCTTATGTGAGAAAGAGGGTTAAAATTCACCAAAGTTGCGGGTTGGTAGATGACATATTTTCCAATGTTTGGTTTGAGAATATTCACAACACAACAGATTCCTAAATCCTGCCGAGGCCACGGGACTATTGAAGGAACACCAGTAAATTTTAACAGTACCTTCCGCTCTACCCAGGGTGGGAGAACTCTTTGGATGTTTTTTTTTTTATTATTATTAACCTGTATAGTCCCACTGCACTCACGACTATGCGCTGGGTTCTTTCTTAACATTTATACCAATTTAAAAAAATAGTCGTATTGGGATTTTTATTTATAGTAGGTACTTATGCTACAGATTTTCCTTCTTTCATTCCCTCATTATTCCTCTACGTAGACCTATGTTATGTTTATTTATATGTATGTTTATCAAGTCTAAACAGCTTAACGTTAAGCCTCAAAGACTACCTCTATTGAATACCGTCTATCTAGTTTAGGTAGACCCAAATGGACACAAACTCAAAGCATTTATTTCAATTCATCAATAACAGGCACTTTAGGATAGTCAAAAAAACGTAATTGAAGCTACAGTCCCAGTCACAAGGCATATAGAATTGTTAAAGTACTTTAGTGGCAAGAAATTCATGCCTTGAATCATAATAATTATTATTATTATAGTGATTTAATTCATGTTGCAATTAATTTTTGTTTTTGAGAATTATGTACACGTTAAAACTGACACAGAGCTAAAAGAAAAAAAAACAGTTACCAAATATTAATTTAAACATCAAAATATTTCACATAGGTCTTGATGGGCACTTTTAGGAAGTCGACAAATGGGTACAGTTCGGGTTGGTCGTTTCCATGGAGAAAAACAGACAAGAAACTCCAAGATCAAATGTAGGTAAATGGTCAAGCAATCCCTGAAAACCCACTACCTGACCAAGTGCTTCAAAACATAAATATCATCCGTGAAAATCCTACCAGATACCTACAAAAACATTAGTGATAATGATCTAAGAAAGACTCATAACAATAATCCAGGATCCATTTGAGTAGACCGCTGAAAGCCTTAAAAAAGTTTCCTTGAACAAATCGTGAAAGTTATTACTGACAAGGGAAGCTGCCATAACTTATGTTAATACTAGTTCTTTCAGCACTAATGTCCAATTTTTCACTAAAACAGGCAGGACTGAAAAACGCGCTGTTGAATTTTGAACGCTAGACTTAGAAGAGAGAGTTCATATTTCAAAAAATGTAAAGTTAATTGTTTTGGTATTGCTTTCTGTATTGGTAACAAAACAAAGCAATCAAACAACCATAATTCACTTCCAAAATTAAAGCTATTTTGCATTTATAAGTGGATATTTTTTTTTAATCGATATAGTAATTTGGCAACACTTGAAAACTTAGCCATTGAATCTTCAACGCTAGACTTAGGGAAGAGAGTTCAAATTTCAACAGTCAGATAAAGAAAGTATAAGGATTTATTTTGGTGTCACTTTCAGTAAAGTTAGTGAAAAAAGATATCAAAGAGAAAAAGTCTATAAAATAAGCTTGAGTATAAGTGCCTACGCATCTGGCACTCTTCGACAGGGACTGGTAAAAATTAATGTTGGAATAAATTTTGTTAGGGGAAACTTTACGAAGAAATCTTCACTTTAACAATTAATTCTAAGTGTTTGTAATTAAAAGAGAAACGTATGTTATTGTACCTACTATGTGCTAACGGAGAACCTCGTGAACGTAACGGTACAGATTTACGGCGACAATTTTCTTCCTACTTTCATCTCCTCCGGTACTTAAGGCCTGTTTGGTTAAATTGATTGTCTACCTTGTAATGTCATTTATTTTTTGGTAATCTAGGGTTTTATTTGTCAGGTTTTTTTTTCAGAGAGAGTTTTTTATACTGGTTACTTTATCATTTATTTTTCATGCTAGCCCCTACTTTCCACGGTTTCTATAATATTCAATTATTCATGTAACTTCTCTTTCGATTTGAATTTTATTACTCTGCTTATCTAATCATGAAAATTACATTAAAGATCTTAAAGCTTTGCCAAACAATAAGCTCGACGTGCCACGACTCTAGTGAGGCGTGACCTTGGCTTGCTTAATTATAACCATGAAAAGATAGTTGTCACACACAACAAGCCACGACAGGTGTCGCTAGCGTCCCGCCATATCGCCGACGACCTGAGGAGACTAGAGGCATGTTTTATACCACTAAAAGTATGAATATAGTCCAAAGTGTCTTTTTTATCGTGGTAAAATCATCAAGGACAGGGTGGTAGTGACTGTCAGACTTGTACTGACTAAAATCCACGGTGTCCTTCAATAGCCTTTTATGTTTCGGGGTCTCGGTAATGAAATACTGGCAGGGTTGGGCCCTCTTAGAGGGGGCCCCGTCATTATGCTGACGCTCTAGTGTCTTCGTAGTTCGTAGTAATTTATAGTCAATTCCAATTTAAAAAATCTATTACATATTTTAATTACAAAATCCCGTTAACAATGGCTTCATACTTCCCGCAGTCAAAAAACCCAAATTCGTTGGTATCCTGATTTACTTAAACCCCAATTTATGTGCTTACGGAAGTAAGTATGTGACCTTGTGTGAAATAGTGATATTCGTTCGGAACCGTAGTTACCCACATAGTTGGGAAAGAGTTGCATTATATTAAAAAATATGGGATCGGCGTGTTGTCACGAAGTTGCTTCCAGATTTCGCAGAATAAGTGAAAATAAATGGAAACTCTGTTCTGTCTCGCGTTCTCGGAATTTTATAAATACTGAGTTAGTTTCAGTTCATAAAGTGGGACATAAATGGCTAAGAAAATAAAATAAAATTTCAGTTCATGCTAAAAATGACTTAGTTACTCAGCGAATATAGAATGTAATTATAGAATTTTGCGAGATTTTTAATAGAATTAAATATACAGAAGAGTTGTCTCTGTCTATTTGTGAAAACCAATTTGTGAAAACTACATGAAAATCCGTGCATCAGTTTTAGAGTTTATTGCAAATAGATAAACAGACACTGTGGACGACTTTGTTTTCTTATATGTTTTGATAGTAATAATTTCAATCTGACCCAGTCTGCCATTCTAGAAAACAGAAAATTAATACTTAGCGGTTGAGTTCTAGAAAAAAAAAAAACATTACCTATAGAAAAAAAAATATTTCATTTCGCAACTTTTACTAATAGCAAATAAAACTTGGCTCGCCACGCGCTCGCGTGTATAGATTTAATGCCGAACTTAAAGCATACATTCAAAATCAAAAATCTATTCACCCATACGTAATCACCAGTTTACATCATTTCGGTAACAACCAAACCAAACATCATTAACATAATAAGATCCGTTGCCTAGCAACCAATTGACTACACGTGGAACACCCTGATTTTGCCCTGAGAGGCAGTGATCTGAGCAAAATCACACGCTATTAATATTTATTTCTTCTTAATCTGAGTTTTTCCTTGTTATATTTAGGGTACAATAACCTAATCTTAGATAATAATATCTATTAAGGGCCATTTAGACGGGGAGAGTTTCACGACTCGAACATACGATAATCGAAGGAATATTAATTATTGTCTTCGTCTAAACATCGCCCGTTGACTTGGGCGATAATCGCCTCGAATAGGAAGATTTCTCGTGTCCATCTAAACAGAACGTCAAAGCAATAATCGCATTTCGAGTTTTTATGACAGACTGTCACTCATGTCACTCATGTTAGCAACTGTCATTGACAGTTGCTAACATGAGTGACATAACAAAACAAAACGGTTCAAACTAATTTGTACGATAATCGTATGAACGAGAAGAAATGTCATACGAGAATGTGTTTAGACGAGTCGAGTTTCTCGTATGCGAGAATCTTCCTTCAATAATTTTGCCGTGTAAACAAACAAAGACATTATCGCCTACGATAATGTCATATGCGAATCTCGTATGATATAATCGTATACGAGATTTTAGTTCCTGCCTGTGTGTAAACAGTTTGATACGATTATGTTATGGCGATTATTGCTTGCGATTATTGCTTAGACATTATCGAACGGAAACGTTCGAGAAACTCTTCCCGTCTAAATGGCGCTTTACAAAACAAAACGGTTCAAACTGATTTGTACGATACTCGTATGAACGAGAAAAAATGTCATACGAGATCGTGTTTAGACAAGTCGAGTTTCTCGTATGCGATAATCTTCTTACAATAATATCGCCGTGTAAACAAACAAAGACATTATCGCCTACGATAATGTCATATGCGAATCTCGTATGATATAATCGTATACGAGATTTTAGTTCTTGCCTGTGTGTAAACAGTTTGACACGATTATGTTATGGCGATTATTGCTTGCGATAATTGCTTAGACATTATCGAATGGAAACGTTCGAGAAACTCTCCCCATCTAAATGGCGCTTTACTTATTTTACATATGATAGGCATAAATAAAAACCGGGCAAGTGGGAGTCGGACTCGCCTATAAAGGGTTCCGTAGCAGCAAGTAACATAATATTAAAGTTCTTGTGGTTGGTTGTCACTTTGGAAGGCAAATAATTGCGATTTAACAATTTTATTGCGTATTAAAAAAATAAACAAAAAACTAATTACTTGATCTCGATAAAAGCAATTTTCAATGGAAGTTTGCATGGTAATGTAAAATGTCATACCATGTCATGTCATGTCCGTCGACCTTGTCTTAGTCTTTCCTGACCTAGAGTAAGGTCAAGAGCAAACCCATCAAACATAAAAAAAAAAAATGTACATAACATCATAATATTTTTTTTTGTTTTATCTTTCCATTATTTTAGAAGTTACAGGGTTTTGCCATTTGGCTACGGAACCCTAAAAATTGGAAGAGAGGTTCAATCACCTGAAAACGATGATCATCTTGTAGATTTCGTCATTATTAAACTCGTTCTAATTATGCCCATTGATGTAATATGTCCCCGCTATTCTCTCGCTCGTGGAGATGGCGCCTAAGGGTGCTCACACATCTATCGACGCGGAATCGGCTTTTTCCGTCGCCCTTTCTCTTTCTGTCGCTTAGAACTGCCATTTGCTAGACCGAGACAGAAAGCACAATGCGATAGCACGCGGCGGAATCCTCGAGGCGGCCGCGTGCTATCGCATTGTCTCGGTCTAGCAAATGGCAGTTCTAAGAGAACAGACAGACTCAGACTCAGAGATTGACAGAAAGAGAAAGGGCGACGGAAAAAGCCGATTCCGCGTCGATAGATGTGGGAGCACCCTAACCGGTAAGGAGAGATGCAGGCGGCACGAATAAAAAAAATATTACTTTGTAAGGACGCGAATTCGCCATTGGCAAGGCCTCGTAGCGTGTCTCAAACATTTCTTAATCTTACGGCTTGCCACCCCGCACTAAGTCAACGCTCACAGCCGCAAAGCCCTGAACGTGCCATAAAGGTCACCAACCTGTCCCAGGCCAATGCCTTTACAAGTAGGTACTATATTATATAGAAGGTACCACTTAAATATTTGTGCTAGGTACCTTTTCAGCCATTAAAAGGAGTGCCTTTGGGTCCTGAAAACACTAGAAATTTTCATGTCAAGGGTCCATTTGAGACGCAAAACAATGCGAGATTCAAACAAAATATGTAAGCCGAATATACTTGAAACATTTTCCTTTGATATTTTCTTAAGACTATCCTTGTTAGTAATTTACTTAAAAACAACGCTATGTTTGAGTTTTTTTCTGTAAGGAATTTATCAATGGCAGCTCGGAGTTTTGTTTTCGATATTTTTATGACAAAAAGCTCGTCCCCTCATAGGATATATCAGCATGCCTTAAAACCCGAAAGATTATAGAGGTGTACCCATTAGTAGACCCCATAATAGTCACATGTAAAAAGTATTTTCGAATGTGAAGTTGTTCGTATAAAATGGGTGCCTAAAGATGTAGGATTCCACTGAAGTCGTCCCAAAAAGAGAAAACGAGACGACCGACGCGTACCAGGAAGAGAACGAGATGGAAAAAATTGGGTGCGGCTTTTGAGGGGAAATGCCTGCCGAGATCGCAAAACTGTCTTAATAAGTATTCGTGACCCTGTAACGTAAAGGACTACTGTAGGAACAACGTGGATTTTAGTAAATACAAGTCTGATAGGTAGTTCATCATCATCACCTTATAATGTTCCCACTGTTGGGACACAGGCCTCCTCTCCGTGAGAGGGAGTGGGCCATAATCCACCACGCGGGCCCAGTGCGGTTTGGTGGATGTCACATGTCTTCGAATTATTGGTTCTAGGCCATGCCTGTTTCCTCACGATGTTTTCCTTCACCGTTTTGAGAGCAGTGGTAGGTAATGAAATATAGTACACAAAATAATGCGCCTGGCGGGGTTCGAAAGCACGACCTACGACTCGTAAGTCGGGACTGATACCACTAAGCCACCACTGATAGTTCCTTCCGCCAAATTATTCGGTCTACACGCCATGAGTATATAATATATCCAGGGTTTGTTAAATCATTGGATAACTTTTAACGACGTAAAAAAAGCAAAAACATTGATCTCAAAGTTTATAATATTTATTTGTCTCGCGCCATGTGTGTGCGCACTAATCCGCACACTTTTTTTTTTTTTAGCGTGGTAAAATCATCAAATAAGTCCTCCAACCCCGGGCAGGGCGGGAGGGACTGTCAGACTTCTACTGACTAAAATCCACGGTGTCCTTCATAGCCTGTTATGTTCCGGGGTCACGGTAAGGGAATAATCCCGCGACCCCGGCAGGCTTTGGCCCTCTGAGAGGGGGGCCCCGTCATTATGCTGACGCTCTTTGAGGCGCGCGTGGGACACAACGCGCCGTCGACCCGGGCATGGTCCCTGATCGGGCAGCGAGTTGCCCTTTACTCGCTGCCCGCATGCCCGCGCCTACGGTGGCCGGAGATCATCTTGCGACGTCCGTCGCCGTGGGCGCCTACCACTGCGGCTGGGGCGGAGGGAGGACGCTGTCCTCTCTCGCTCGCGGCCTGCCTCCTCCTTTACGAGCATTACTGCCTCGCAGAAGGAGCTGACCGCTTCCCACTCCGTCTCGCCCCGCAGCATGGCCGCAACCAATGCCGGGCGCGAGAGGTCTCCGCCTATCGCAGCCGTGAGGACACGTCGGTGCTCCGCCCAAGCTGGGCAGTCTTGCACCGTATGCTCCACCGTGTCCTCCGGGCGATCTTCGCAGTGGTGGCACCCAGGCGTCTCCTCCTTTCGCATCAGACACAGGTACCTCCCGAAACTTCCGTGTCCGGTGAGGACCTGCGTCAAGCGGTAGGTCAGGACGCCATGACTTCTCTCCAGCCACTCCTCAAAGAGGGGTCTTACCGCCGCAATTGCGGCGTGCCCGGCCGTCGGTCGCGACAGTCGTTCCTTCCATACTGCCCTGAGATCGCGCCGGAGGTCTTCGCGCCGCGCCTCGACTTCGCGAGGCAGCGGGGTCACGCCCCGGCGCTGTGCCTCCACGCGCCACTCATAGACGCACTGGAGGGCAGTCGCCTCCAGATCCCAAGGCAGCAATCCAGCAAGCAGGTTGGCCGATTCGCTTGCAATCGTGCGGTATCCCCGGATCATTCGGATAGCCATGACCCTCTGGCATGCGACCAGCTTCTGTGGTCGCGTCCGGATGCTCAGGGCCCACACAGGGGCCCCGTAGAGGGCCATGGACCGCACGACGCCAGCGTACAGCCTACGGCAGGAAGCGTTTGGCCCGCTGAGATTGGGCAGCAGTCGCCTGAGGGCGGCTGCTGTACGGTTCAGCTTTGGGGCCAAACTCAGGAAATGCTCCCTGAAGTTCCACCGGCTGTCAAGGACGAGTCCCAGGTACTTCATCGTCCCCTGTACGCCGATTGGAACTCCTTGCACCGTAATGCTGTAACTCGACTGTGGCGCGTTACGGCGGCCATGAAAACACATGGCCTCCGTCTTGTGCAGCGCCACGTCGAGTCCCAACCGCCGGATCCTGTCGACAACTGTCGCGACAGCTTCCGTCGCCACGTCGGCCGCCGCCTGGTGCGACTCTCCCTGAGCAAGGACGAGCGTGTCGTCAGCGTAACAAATTACGCTGACGCCGTCAGGGAGGTCGCTGCGCAGCACCCAGTCGTAACCGATGTTCCACAAGGGCGGTCCCAGGACCGAACCCTGTGGAACACCGCACGACATCTCTCGCCGGTTCCACTCTCCCCGGTGACCGGGGTAGATGACGGCTCTGTCCGTCAGGTAGTCCTCGACTATTCGGCGGAGGTAGGTCGGCACCCGGTGATACCGGAGAACCTCCCTGATGCAACTCCAGGGCAGGGTGTTGAAGGCATTGGTGATGTCCAGAGACACCGCCAAGACGACCCTGCCCCGGGCCACTGCATCCCCCGTCGTGAGGGCTCTCACGCGCATGATTGCGTCTACAGTCGAGTGCCCCCTGCGGAAGCCGAACTGGCTCTCCGACAGGTTCGGACCCACTCGATTCAGGTGCCCGGCGAGGTGGTCTGCAATTACTCTCTCAAAGAGCTTGCCCACCTCATCGAGCAGCACGATGGGCCGGAATGCGGACGAAGAGTCCGCAGGGCGCCCGGACTTCTGGATCAGGACCAGTTTCCCCGTCTTCCAACGAAGCGGGAACCGGCCCCTCTCCAGGCACGCGCTTAAGAGCCCCCCTAGTCGAGGCCCGAGAGTCCCGAAGGCCAGGACCCAGGCTTTTCCTGGCAGGCCGTCGGGTTCTGGGGCGGTATTTTTGGCTTTGAGCCGTTGTACCGCCACTCTCAGGTCTACCTCGGTCACCTCTGGAGCGTCGTAGACGTCGTCGTCGCTGCTATGATCCGCGTTTGCGTCAGCTTCCTCCTCAGATTCCGTCGGAGACGGAGCCATGGGCGGGGGAGCATACTCCTCCCCTCGCAAAGGGAACAGGGCGCTCACCACGTCCTCCACGAACTGAGGCCGGAGACTCTGCGTCAACGGGGGGGCCCAGGGGCGGAGCTTTTCTCGCACCCACTTGTAGGGGCGGCCCCATGGGTCCCCGTCCAGAGTCCCCAGCATCTCCTCGCGGGCCAATTCCTTGGCCCACCAGATCGCGTCGCGGAGGGCGGTCTTCGCTGCCCTGTAGCCCTCATGCAGCTCCGCCTCTACAGTCGCCGCATCCGGTGGTCGGGTGCGGCGCCTGCGGAATCTGGTGTACTGGCGGCGCGCAGCAACGCACGCTTCGCGCAGCGCTGCCAACTCGCTTGACCACCAGTACAGCTGACGCCGGGCGCGTCCTTGCCGGACCCGGGGCATGGCCACGTCACAGATTTCCGACATGGCCTCCCGGAACCACTCAGCCTCGTCGTCTACGTCGGCAGGCCTGTCCGGTGGTGACACCCAGGCCTGCACGATCGAGGCTTCCAGGAATAGCTCCCGGTCCAGCTGCTTCAGCGCCCATCGCGGACCACTCAGGTTCCGTCCACTTGAGACCGGCGCGTCTGAGGTCTGGGTGGAGACGTCGAACCGGATATACCGGTGGTCGGAATAGGTCTCCACCTCCTCCACAACACGCCAGTCGGTGACGCGCGGTGACAGGGCGGCGCTAGCAAACGTTACGTCTACCACCGACTCGCCCGTCCACCGCACGCACGTGGGGACGGAACCCCGGTTCTCGATCACCAGGCCATGCGCACGGGCCCAGCGCTCGAGCCTCCTGCCCCGATAGCAGTCCGTGCTCCGGGAACCCCAAGCCGGACTTTTGGCGTTGAAGTCCCCCAGGACGAGCGCGGGGAGAGAACCGAGGGCGACGACGACGTCTCCCAGCTCCTCTTGGAACTCACTTGAGTCTTGGAACTCGGCGATAGATCGGTTCGGGGAGAAGTAAACGCCTACCACGGCGATCTCCCCGAACCGGGCTGCGACAATCCCGTGCCCTCTCTCGACACGATCGAGGGGCGGGGTACCGGCGGCGGCCGACGAAATTAGGGTCACCGAGCCGTCCAGGTCCGCTATCCAGTCATTCCTGGGCAGGACAAAATACGGCTCGGCGACCACGGCGACGTTGATCAACCACTGCGCCATGCTCTGGAGCAAAAGATCCTGAGCAGCGGCGCAGTGGTTGATGTTCGCCTGGAGGAAGCGCAATGGAGACATTAATCGGAATCCATTGGAGCCTCCTCCAGGGCCCCTCGCGGGGGTACGGCCACGGCGGCGGCGGCGGCGGCGGGAGTGGCGGCGGCGGCGGCGGGAGTGGCAGTGACGGCGGTGGCAGAGGGCCTACCTCTGCTCTTGGCTTTGGGGGGGGGGGGCGCAGGACTTGCCCCCAGCCCGGTGATCAGCCGGCTTGCCAGCCGCCGTACATGTGAAACAGTGCAGTGTGAGGGGGCAGTGCACGAGCCGGCCTTGTGACCGGGCTGACCGCAGCGGAAACAGCTGTCGCTGCGGTCCACCTCCGAGTTGCAGTTGCATGCCACGTGGTTGCCCACCTGGCACCGGTAGCACCTCAGAGGTCTGGGATCCAGCAGTCTCACCTGCGCGGAAACCCACCCAACCAAGAGCCTTCGGCCCTCCTCCAGTTTTTTGGCTGCCGAGACGGGGCAGCTGACCGTGATGGTCTGTAGCCCCGCAAAGCCAGGACGCAGGACGCCCGCCCTCACCTGATCGGGAGGGCACCCCCCAGTCCTGGCAACAGCAGCCACCACCTCCTCAACCGTCACAGAGTCATCCAGACCCAATATGCGCACGTCTGCGCGCTTGGTGGGCCTGGACACTCGGGCCTCGTCCGCGTTTAAGGACGCTCTGAGCCGTTCGGCTAGAGCGTCAGCGGTTGGGCCACTGGCCGCACCCGGGAGCTCCAGCATCCGAGCCCCTGTTGCGGTGACCCGTAGACGGAGGTCCCCGGCGATGCCGAGCTCCGTGAGGTTCACTGCCTCCCGCGCCTTGGCAAGCACGTCGCGGTACGACACGCCCTTCTTGACCGCGTCCGGCTGCAGTGTGATCACCACAGCCGCGGTCTTGGGGGCGCGCAATCGCGCCGCAGCGTTGCGCTCTTTGCGCTGCCGTCGCCTCTCCCTCCTTTTCTTCGACCTAGCCGCACTGGCAGCCTTCCTCTTCTCCCCGGCCACTTGCCAATCGGCGCTGGCTGGGGGAGTTTTTGGAGGAGGCTGGACTGGGTTGGGCTGGGCCTGGGCGCCCTTCTTTTTAGAAGCCGACCGTGCCGGCCCCGCAGGTGTCGGGGTCAAGGTCGGCTTGGACGGACCCGGCTTCGCCTGGCTAGGCTCTGCCGGGGCCGTCTTTGAAGGGGCCGTCTTCGCCGCAGTCGCCTTCGCCGGAGGTGCCTGCTTGGTCGGGGGCGGCTTCGACGTGGTCACCGCCGCGTACGAGGACGCCGCCAGCGGGGGGCGCAGCACGCGGCTCTCCAGTACGGAGAACCGCTGGTTAAAAGCTGCCAGCTCCTGCCGCACCAGATTTAAGACAGCGTTGCTGCTGTCTTCTGGTGGTGCGGGCTTCGCCGGCGGCTCTTTCTGCCGCGCCTGCGCCTGTGTCCGCGTCTGAGGCTGCGGTTGCGGCTGTGGGACCTCCTCCCGGCGCCCCTTTCGCAGCTCGGCCAGCTCCGCCTTAAGTTGGATGTTCTCCTTCCGGAGAACATCCATCGCCGCCGTAAGCTTCGCGACCTCCTCCCGCATTTTGGACATTTCGTCCGTTGAAGTCGATGCGGGTGGAGGCCGGCCGAGGCTATCCGCCGCCGCCGCCAAGATTTTGGCCGTGACCGCACTTATGGCCCGGTCCTTGGTGGCTCTTTTGCCCGGCTGTTTGTTGGTGAGGGAGCGAAGTGCGTCCTCCACCGTCTTTTCTAGGGAGGGCTCAGTCGTGAGCCCTCTACCTCCAGTCCTGCCTCGGCCTTTACCCCGAACACTTGTCGGGATCTTGGGGCCCGAGGGAGGACCCTCCTCAGACGAGGAAAGAACTTGTCGGGAGCGCTTGAGGAACTCGGTCCTCCTATTGGCGCTCCCCTCACTCCTCCTCGTTGCACTCCCAGAGCCTACGCTCTGGAAGCTCGGGGCGTCTGATCCCGAGTCGGAGTCCGACTCGAGCACCAGCGCCCCCTCCCTCCTCGGAGCGGCACTCTGTGCCCGCTCGACCTTCGGTGCCTGTGAATCGGATGTACTGGACAAGTCCAGTGACTCCTCCTCACGGGCACGTGAGCCTCCCTGGCTCAATGCGGCGACTGCCGGGGCAAAAATTGGATAAAAGCGGTTATTGTCCCCCCCAGAATACGAAGGGACAGACCGGCCGGAGCCGGTGCGGGATTCTCCAGCTGCGGAGCAGCTGGTACCCGCCTGGGGTAGATTCTCTTTTAACAGCTTTTTCATTATTTTTTTTTGGTTTTTCTCACTTTTTTAAAGAGGTGAGTTCCTCTTCCCTACTCCCCGAATTTCCCTCCCCTGGTTCACTTCACGGTTACGTCTAAAGATTAGACGCGTACCGGAAGTGAACCTTTCCCCCCCCTTTCCCCGGTGTATCCCTCTTGGTTTTGGTTTCTCCCTCTGAGCGCAGATGCTCAGAGATCATTGAAACCACAAGCCCCACCACGACGACAACGTGGAGATACGACGGTGGGGTAATCCGCACACTTAGCACGAATTTTCAGTCTTTTACTTTACAGTATTTACAGCGTTTCTTGTATGGAAAAATGGAACAGCGCCTCTGGTGTGCGAAGCAGGAACTAATTTTTTCCTTAAAAATTTGTCTATTTGAAATTGTCAAAGTCCAGTTTACTTTACGTCTCAAATACTGAAAATTCGTGCTAAGGGTACAGTTTGAAGATTTATAACACTGATACTATAATCCATCACTCGTATTTTCTTCCTGAATCAAATCTCTGTTATCTGTACCAACTAATCCTGATTAAATATTTAAGGACGAGGTAAATCCACTGGCTTTTACAAATTATATCATTACTGTTACGAAAAATAAGGGTCAGTTTTCCTCACTGATCTAATGCTCGCGAATGAACTGTTACATCAGGAGCTCCTGGTGAGAAAGCAACTTACTAAATTATTCAAATTACATACGGAACCGTAAAAAAAGCAGGTGAAATGTGAACTTTATCCTTCAGGACTTGCGGGCTACGATGGCGAGTAATGGGTGACTCGGCATCCGATTATGGACCATGGCTGGGTCGGCGGCGTTATAGTATTCCACGCGCTTCTCATGAAGCTGTCAGCAATCTTCAAATGAGTCCTTCCACCCCGGGAGAGACTGTCAGACTCGTGCTGAATAAAATCCACAGTGTCCTTCAATAGCCCTTTATGTTCCGGGCTCACGGTGATGCAATAATCCCGGCAGGGTTTGGTCCTCTGAGAGGGGGCCCCGTCATTATGTTGACGCTCTTTGAGGCGCGCGTGGGACACAACACGCCATGTTACTACCTAGGCTGCCACTTGTTTGACTAATTATTTACAGTCGTGATGTTTTGATAATTAAAATAAATTACTAGTTATTGCGTTACAGAAAAATAACAAATTATAAGGCTATCACGATCAAAGTTCTAAAAAAGATATCAAAAATACCTTCTTCATTGCCAATTAGGTTGTCATAGGAACCTATCATCTTTCCAACTACTAAGATAAGTTACTATGACGACTATTCTCACGTCAATTTAATCGAACGCTTTCAAAAGAATTTTAATAACAAGTAACGTCGACATTTCACTTTTGACTGAACCGTTTTCATTGTGTTTCACAGAATAAGGCCGAGTAATAACGGTAATTTCAAGAAAGGTTAAATTCTGATGTTATTTTTTTTTTCAACAATTTGTCTTCTAGGAATTTGAAACTTTATGTTTTGCTGATGCCATGGATATTACCTACCTTGATAGTGCAGAAATCTGGTATTTAAGGTTTTGTACCCAAAGGGTAAAATGTGACCCGGTTACTAAGACATTGCTGTTCATCTGAATGTCTATCTGACTGTCCGTCCGTGATAAAAATATCGCCTATTTCCTTATATTTATATCGCCTATCGCGTATTTTGACCTTTTAAAAGGCAGATAGTGATATCAGCTCTTTTATACAGTGAGTTTTAAGAAGCACATTATAACTTTAGTGTTTAAAGTTCTAGAGCAGCTTTTAAAAATATGTAGGTTTCACAAAACAAGTAGGTGCTTCCGTGATGAAACTCTGAGCAAAAAAATGAGTTGAAGATGACACAAATGACAGAAAGACATTCGCAATTTGAACATTTTATTTTTGTTAATTAATACCAATATTGATCCAGATGAAAAGAGGTGAAAACAACAGAGGAGTTAACATACCTACTCTGTTACAGTTTGATAAGAGCATGACTAGCTGAGCTACTAGCTTCTTAGGGTTCCGTACATCTGAATGAAAAATAAAACCTTCATCACTAGAGTGCGTCACACGTCTGGCCGTCCGTCACAGTCAATTACCGTTAGAAGGTGGATCTCTCCCTCCTCTTAAAACGAGTTGTATGGTCTATGGTCCCCCGATAATGCATCGTTCGAATTTCAAAATAAAATTTATAATGGCTGCTACACACCTTACGATTGGACGGTACAGTTCGAACTGCAACGATAAATCTACAGGTGTGTATGAGAAAAACTGTACAGTTTGTTTGATTTTCCTCATACACACTTGTCGATTTATCGTTGCAGTTTGAACTGTACCGACTAATCGTAGGTAACGATTTATCGTAAGGTGTGTAACAGCATAAGGTTAAGATTGCCTCTTACCATGATACTATGCTTTTGATGGTTTTACGACATTATCTTTACATTTTTTTGAATGCTTTTTTACACGGGGGTCAATGTATTTTATTCCACACTTATCTGGCGGAAACTATGCTCTCGGCGCACTGTTTCAAGGCTCCATTTATCTGGTATTTTAATTACTTAACCGTCATTCAGCATTAATAGACATATTTTACCTAGTATTACATATAATGCAAACCATATTCGATTTACTACTTATGGGTATTACTATAAAATATTTATCATTATTTACTAGAGCATATAAATTATGCACCGTGCAAGCTACAATGTGAATAAATATATTGCGGAGTAACTTACACACTGCATGATAATAATAATGTAACTTTAGAGCGAATCCCACATGAATTATGCTCTGCTCACATAAAGATTTAAACTACACATAGTATTATATTATTAGCTCTGTTACTAAACACTGTTTTTGTTTTATTGATGACAAATTTTGCTTGAGATCCCTTCCGGTCGGATCCCCCAAACCGATCCACTACCAATTACTTTTTTTTTTATTCCTTTCTCCCTCTTGTGTTCTGATCGGAAATGACGTCACAAAAATGTTTTAAATATAACTATGTATAAAAATTAGAGATAATAATCTAGTTTCCTAATTACTGAAGTATTTTTGGGATAGGTAAGTATTTCCAGTTCGTTCCGCCATCTCTTTCGCGGCCTGCCGCAACCCCATCTCACTGTATCAGGGCTCCAGCTTTGAGCTTGTTTGGTCCACAGTTTGTCTGGCATGCGACATGTCCTGTCCAGTCCCAATTGAGTTGAGATTAATATAACGTTCTAATGGATCGCGATTACAATCTTCTCTATAAAAAAGTTTTTGCGTGACCTAATTACAGCCAGATACATCGAAGAGTTTAAATCTCAGTGTAAGTATAATATACAGTATTCAATATTCAACAACCATTCCTAAAAAGATTCTATGAGTGACTTCAGTTTCCAAAAACGAATGTATTAATAATTTACCAACGTCCCTCATTATATTGTATGGTATCCGTAACTCCCATCATAATATGCGCGTTTTTGCATACATTTTTTTTAACGTGGTAAAATCATCAAATGAGTCCTCCCACCCCTGTCAGGGCGGGAGAGAGCTGTCAGACTCGTACTGACTAAAATCCACGGTGTCTTTCCTTTATGTTCCGGGGTCACGGTGATGGAATAAGTCCCGCAACCCCGGCAGGCTTTGGCCCTCTGAGAGGGGGCGTATTTTGCATACTAGTGGGAAAGAATCAGTTGAGCCACCCCAGCTCTTCGAGGAAAGTCAGCAGCGCCTTCGTGTTGACGATCTCGGAGATCACCTGGGTTACCGAAGTACTTTGCCCTGTATGAAGCAATCTCCGGGCAGTGTAGAACACATGTCAGCACCGTCCCTCATATCATCAACATCATCATCATCAGCCGGAAGACGTCCACTGCTGAACATAGGCCTCCCCCTTAGACCGCCACGCTGAACGACAATTCGCCACTTGCGTCCATCGGTTGCCCGCGACCCTCATATACTTCATACTATCTGAGAGATTCAACAATGTAACTGAAAAAAAAACATCAGGCTTTTAGTGGAACTATCAACTGTCCCCATTCCGTCGGAGCTCTCAAAATTAGGACAGCAAATAATGTGACAGCCTCAAAGTGTCCTGTTCTGCATATTATCTACGGAATTATGCATTGTGCGCGGTTTTGAAACGACACGATATGGGATAGGTTTTGATTCTGGGCCAAGTCTATACATAAGTAAAATGGTACGAAAGTCAAAACTGTACATTGAATATTTATTTAAAAGAATACTTGGGATGCGATCTACAATCGATTTCGAAGACAAAAATATGGTTTTTGTTTTTTTTTTCTGTTTGTGTGTTTGTATGTCTGGGATAAACTCAAAAAGTACTGCATGGATTTACTTCTTTGGCTCGAAATTTACTAAGAAGTCGTGTCAACACATAGGCTACATATTATCACGTTACAACCCACGAAACGAGCAGTGAACTTTTATTTTTTTTACGCATTCTGTAGTTTTTGCCTACTCCCATGAAAACATTTTTTTTTTTTGAGATGGCTTTGCTCTTGACTCTAGTCATTGTTAAAGGAAACTGAGACAAAGCCTACGATGGAGCAAACTTACCTAGAAGAAACCCGTTAACTCTAACTTATAAGAGATTCGGTTTGTATGCGTTCGGAAACACTGACCTAGGAAGCGAGTTCCACTCCTACGCCGTGCGCTTTATGAAGGAAGAATGTATTGTCGAAATGATTACGTATATTTGTAAGTAAAGACGCAAGTCAAAATAACCATGCAGCGCTATAAAGCAGTCAGTGAGGTTTCAAGATAAGCTTTGAACCCCGAACCCGCATTGCGAAAACGCGCCATCTCTCTCACCGTTCTTAAGAACACAAACAAAAAGTTCAATATTAGCTTTCTATTATGGGCTCAAACAAAATAAACCTTTATAACAAAGGTTACTTATAAATAGAATTTCAATACACATAGCTCTTAAGTGTTTGGGGATATTGATTTATATAGGGTGGCTGGTAATTAGTGTACGATACTGAAACACGTGATTGTGCTCATGATAACCAAAAACTTTTACTATAGGAACAAACCTGAAAACTCGAAAAAAAAATTAACTGTTCAGTACATTTATGTTTGTTTCATGTACTGAACAGCTGATATTTTTTTCACGATTTCAGCTTTGGTCCCATAGCAAAAATTGTTTGTTATCATGAGCACAATCACGTGGTAAAGTAACGTACAATAATTACCAGTCACCCCATATGAATGAAAGGCGCTATTTATAATTAAGTACGCTAGGTCTGTTTTTATAAGATGGAGTTCAACATCCTTTTGTGTGGAGCAATCAATCATATTGCAGACCATTGTTGAGGTTCCAGAGATTTTATTTGGGTCAAGCGTTATCTGGAACAGTGACGACGGCACGGTGGCGTATCAACAGTAACCACCAGAAAATAACGACTATCTTTTCTACCACAATAAAATAAAGAACATCAAATAACACACTACTCCATGTACCTTACACATCGACAAAGTACAGGCGAAATGCTTTCTTTATACGGAGTGCTATAGTCTTTAATAGTTTACCATCACACTTAGAAATTGACTTATTCTGCACCAGCGTACACAAAATTAAAAAAATATTGAGCAATTTTGATAATCGCAAATAGCTTTTCTTCCCTATTCTTGATGTTGCACGACTTGATATATAGCAAATTATTTATTAATAACGACTTGATAGTATATTATTTCGACTAAGTGAATTTTGTAACTAGTGAATTAAAGTCACCAACGGTCAACGCAAGCAACTTGTAATTATATAGACGTTCATTATGTGGAATCTTGTCATTAGCAATTGTCCTTATTTATACAAGATTTATTTATACTTGTTATTAGTCTGTAAGCTTTCTTTAAAAATAAATAAATAAGGATACAGACGATACAATAGGCGCATAATAAGATGGCACATGATGACGACATCCGGCATATATCTCTCTCTCTGCTTAGTTTTCAGGAAAAGACTTACGACTATCGTCACTTAACCTTGGTCACCCATCCATTAGTAGCAGTTACTGACATTTGATGATCAACTTAACAATTGGCAAGCTCATTGCGCATCTGTTAGGCTAGGGGAGGTTTGCCTACACTGCTTCTTCACGCTCGAAAAAATGTAGGACTTTCACTCCAGGTGTAAATAATCGTTCCTTAACATAATGTTCTATATTTTTTTGAAAGGTCTTATTTGACAAATGGTCCCATAGTAATCAGGTCAGTATCTGATGAATGACGGGATCAAAATGCGACGGAGATGCAAATCAACCTACCCTGTTAAATAACTTTTCTTTCGAAAGTTGGTGGCCAAATTCCTAAGGAAATAAGAAAGAATACCTAGTCACAGATAATAAATAGATTTTTGATGTATACCTAACCGCAAAGCTTAAAAAATCAATTTGAACCCAAAACAAGAGTCCCATTCCCTTTATTATGGTCCTTCTATCACGTCAGAACCACAGGGGTTCAATAACCTTAGGCACAACCGCGGATAGTAGGCCCTCGCATAAAAATGATAAACGACATATTAAAAGTAAAATATTTGCCGCGTTTACACTTTCCCTTATGAGAAAAACAAAGATGGGGAACATATTGATAAGAACATAGTGGAAGAAATTCTAGTTAGGGACATGACACTCACGGCTTTTTTTATGGGGTGGTTAGGTCATCAAATGAGTCGCGCTATGAGGAGCGGAATCTCCATCCTGTTAAGGTTAATGCTCCAATGAATAAACTGTTAAAATCTCCAAAATCTAACTTACATGCACCTTTTCTATGTGAGAGCTGATGGAGCGAATGTTTTGATCATTCTTGTATTTTAATTTTAAATATACTTGTCGGAGAATGAACACAGAAGCACAATATTTTAGAATAACGCCATCTATTATCATGCTGCGGTATCAAAACAAACACAATTTTGGGATCTTTATTCATTATTGTTAATTTAGAATAACGCCATCTATTATCGTTGACCTGGAATCAAAACATAAACGCGATTTAGAATCTCTATTGATTATTGTGAATTTAGAATAACGCCATCTATCTCTCATTGGAGTAACTATTAAGTTAGAATTGACAGATTGTTTAGGAACGTCAAATTAGTCGTAATTTGGAGATGGTTAGCATGGGGAGCAACGGAAACACCGAACGAATAGTCGAGTCAAATGTCGGTGCGGAAGTTAAATCAGCTATTCGACGTTGACAGGTAGTGACGTTGACAGATGTTGGCTAACCTGTGTGGGGTAGGCCACATGGGCGGTCAGTTTAGTGAAGTGAACACTTTGAATCGGTCCGGCAAGCTGGGTAGACATCTTGGTTGCTCCGCCATGTTAAACTTCTCGCGTTCCTAAGTTTTTAATCGAGCGATATCTCGGACATCCTTGACTATTTTGTATTCAGTGTGTGTTAGCAAGTAATTAAAAGTGTTAACGAAGATTTTGTGAATGTTATTTCCGATATCCCAACCCCTCTGATAACGAATTCTCCGTTATCAGAAGTGGGATTGGACCACGACGACCCACGTGTTCGAAATAAAAACGCTAAAAACGAAAAATGGATGCGTTTGTTGGAACAATGGAACCGCAATTTTCTGATACTGATTCAAGCCGTGAAAATACCTACCACGTTGTCACATGGCCTTCGTTTACCGGATTTCAATCCTGAGAAACAACATGTGGATGCACGTGGTTGGGTGACGACTACAGTGATGTGCTTTCGGACCAAGATCAACATGGCGGGTGTCCAGCTTATGGTCGCTGTAAGCCGCGCCTTGAAGGGGAGAGATTCTACCTGGCTGCCTACCGTGTCGTTTCCTCGGATAACGTGGACTGATTTCAAGCGACTTTTTATTGCAAGACACGTGGCTAGCTACAAAATGAGCTGGAGCGAAGCGAAGCGAAGCGAATAGTGTTGTGAAGCCTCTGAAGTGTTTTACCAACCGCAAGTCGGGTCATCATAGTGCACTGCTACCGCAAAGATGTGAAACAGGATAATCAAGCTACTCCGAAGCACCACGACGACAGCAATGGCAACAAGATTGGTTCATCGACAACTGCGAGGTTTCATGCATCCGGGGTCGCCTGCTTCCACTGCCACGGCGCGGAGAGAGGAGCGGCGCTGACTCCGGGACGTTGAAGCCTGTTAATGAGGAGAGGGTTGACCTGTGCCTCCTGAGCGCGTCGACTGGGAACCTATCCGGTGAGCAATTTTCATTTTGTTTACGACTCTGGTGCCTTGTGTTCTTTATTAAAGTCTGTACCCCTAGTTTAAACCTAGTATTGAGATTTGTTTTCATGTGTTGCCTGATTGTAGCGGGCACTTGATCGATTGCAGAGAATGCCTGAGGGTTAAGTACCATTTTGAGTTTGATGATAAGTGTGGAATCTTATTTCGGCTGGTCAGACCGTACCAGTAGCTGTTTCGTAGCCGTAGTCCTTATCTGATTGACATCCCGGTGGTGTCCATGGATGCGCGGTGTGCGGGTGGCACTGGCGGAGGTCGTGTATTGTGCGTTCATGATGAACGGTGTGAAACAAACAGAAGTTTGTTGGTGGGGCTAGTGTTAGCCATAGGCCACGAATTTGATTCCTGCTTTTTGATGATTAGTTTCTTGCATTGTAATGGTACAATTGCAAAGGTACTTGGCTGCTCTAGGATTTTCGATGGATAGTGCTTGAACTTAAACTTTACTTGGCTATCTCTGGTTAAGCGGTAGTGACGTTATTGCTGGTTAAGCGTTAGTGGTGTAATCGCTGGTTAAGCGGATTACGTGGGCTTTCGCTGGTTAAGCGTTAGCTGTTGAATCGCTGGTTAAGCGAGATGTGTTGACTATCGCTGGTTAAGCGTTAGTGGTGTAATCGCTGGTTAAGCGGATTACGTGGCGCTTTCGCTGGTTAAGCGTTAGCTGTTGAATCGCTGGTTAAGCGAGTTGTGTTGACTATCGCTGGTTAAGCGTTTGTGGTGTAATCGCTGGTTAAGCGGATTACGTTGGCTTTCGCTGGTTAAGCGTTAGCTGTTGAATCGCTGGTTAAGCGAGTTGTGTTGACTATCGCTGGTTAAGCGTTAGTAGTGTAATCGCTGGTTAAGCGGATTACGTGGGCTTTCGCTGGTTAAGCGTTAGCTGTGAATCGCTGGTTAAGCGAGTTGTGTTGACTATCGCTGGTTAAGCGTTAGTAGTGTAATCGCTGGTTAAGCGGATTACGTGGGCTTTCGCTGGTTAAGCGTTAGCTGTTAAATCGCTGGTTAAGCGTGTTATGATGTGGGCTCTCGCTGGTTAAGCGTTAGCTCTTGTATCGCTGGTTAAGGGTGTTATGTGTGCTTTTGCTGGTTAAGCGTTAGAGGGTTAATATCGCTGGGTAAGCGTTATTATTATCACTGGTTAAGTGATAGGATTTGTAACGCTGGTTAAGCGCTACAATGTTAAGTACTGGTTAAGTACTCTGTCAACGGCGTCCGAATTGTAAACACTTACTTTTTGTTGTTCCGTAAATAAATAGTTTTTATTACAGTAATAACTGTCCCTCAGATAAAAACATTGTGTGGAGGTTAATGCCTAGTGTATGTATCATACGTGAAATCGTTTGCAAAGTGATCAGTGACTTTATTTAAACAAAAACATCAAATAAAAACTTAAAATAAGTGACTTTGCAAGTTCTAGTTCACATAAAAGTGGGTGTTTCGAAAATAAATATTTCTCAATACTCCTCCGCTCTGGCCATTACTATCACGAGAACGAACCAATACTTATATTTCGAACCAGAATCCAAAGCGACTGTAGCAGTGTCCGACGACTGGCGACTGAGACGTGAGAAGTTGTGAGTTCGAACCCCGGCGCAAGTTTTACTTTTTGCATTTTTTATTTTGAAGTGAAAACTTCTTTAGCGGCGTTGTACACTTTTTCTGTAATGGGTAAAAAATTTAAAACTCGCGTCAGGGTCACGTGACCCTGATCGAAAATGAGTAAGACGTCATTCAAATTAAAAATAAAACATAGTAACAAAAAAGTTTTCACTTCTACCGGCACTCCTGGAGTGCAACCTTTTTTTTTTTTTTTTATTTCTGCCATTATGATTTGTGCCTGTTGTAATGCTACTATACTCGTTACACAAAAGCGAATAAAATGCTGTTTAAGCAAATGTATCCTTCAATACCACCTGGAATGTGTTAAGTACGATGAAGCGTCAACACCCAGGACTAAATGGACTTGTCCAAGCTGCGTCTCTGGCCGTCCGAAATCGGACAACACTAATACACCAGTCCAACCTAAAGGACACACTGTGTTAGCTGACCAAGCTGGTCCAATAGTTGAAACAGTTGCAATTGATTCCTCTACCTCGGGGTCTATTAGCCAAAACAAACCTAGTCCAAAATTAATACTGGGTCAGAGAAGTGCGCCGGCTGAGAAATCACCACCAGTTACGGTATGTGTTGGCACAGAAGTCAATCTGCAAGATACGATACTTGCCGAGGTTCGTAAATTACGTCAGGATATGAACAAAAAGTTCGATAGTCAACAGGCGTCTTTTGCGAAATTTGAGTCCACTCTAGCTACAGTCAAAAAGGAACTTAATGACATAACCTTAAGATTTTCCTCAACGTGCGAGGAATTTGAGCAGTTTAAGAAGACTGTATCTTTTCTTTCTGACACTCACGATGACCAAGTTGAATTAAATGCTCGGAATAATAGCTGTATTACCGAACTTCTCAAGAATAACGCAGCAATGAGTGCACAAATGATGGAAATGGAGACAAAATTGCAGCAGATGGATCAATTGGCACGAGAAAGCAATATCGAGATACAGTGCGTTCCTGAATATAAAACCGAGAACCTTCTTATGGTCGTAAAACAAGTGGGTAAAGTTGTAGGGAATGAACTTCAGGATAATGATATTCAGTCATTTCATAGAGTTGCTAAGCTAAATGAAGAAACAAATCGTCCACGTAGCATCGTCGTCAAGTTGGCCAGTCCCCGTATTCGCGATAATCTACTTGCTGCAGTTAGAAACTTTAATAAGAGAAATGAGTCGGAAAAGCTGAACAGCAGCCATATTGGAATCGGTGGGGGAAAGCAGCCTATTTATGTGACGGAAAATCTGACTCTGGCTAATAAAAAACTGCATGCTGCAACAAGAATTGCTGCTAAAGAAAAGAAATACAACTTTGTATGGGTTCGGAATGGTCGCATATTTGTGAGGAAAGATGTGACTACTAAACCTCTTCTAGTTAAAAATTTGGCATGTGTAGAAACTTTGTAAGTCAATATCTTTTTGTTTAAATACTTTGCACGCTTAAGAATGTTAAAATTGTTTAAATTCAAGTTTAAAATTGATTACCAAAATGTGAGAGGCTTACGAACCAAGACAGACGTTTTTTATACTGCAGCTCTAAATTTTGATTACGATATCGTTATTGGCACTGAAAGTTGGCTCAATGATGCGGTGTTAGATCATGAGTTTTTAGACAATCGTTACAGAGTGTTCAGGCGCGATAGGTCTTCAACGATATCTTCGACTACAAAAAAGGATGGTGGGGGTGTATTTGTTGCTATTCTGGAAAAATATGAGGTTTCACGGAGATTAAACTGGGAGTCTATGTGTGAGGAGTTGTGGATCACAATCAAATGTGAGGGTGGCTTAAGTATTAATATTTGTGCCGTTTATATTCCACCTCCAATCAAACAAGACTATATAGATGTACTGTTCCAAAACTTTACAGAGGTAATTAATAAAAAAAGTAAAAATAACTCCATCAATTTACTAATCGGCGATTTTAATATTGGTACTATCTGTTGGGAATATAATGCGGATTCTGGTCTATTGGATCCCAAAGGATCCGGTAGCAATATAGAACAGGTTTTTTTAGACATGCTAGCCTTCAATGATCTTTATCAATGCAATACGATACTCAATGCTTCAAATCGTATTTTGGATCTAGTTCTTAGTAGTAGCAGTAACAACAGTGTGCAGGTGTCTCAGGCTTCGATTCCGCTAATACCTATTGATCCTCATCACCCAGCGCTGGAAATCTCGCTAACTTCTAATAATAGCAATCCCCTTATGCAAAACAAAATCCCGTACTTGAATTATTATCTTTGTAATTATGAAATGATTAACACCGAACTTGCGAAAATCGATTGGTCGCATGAATGGAATTCTATAAATAATGTAAACGATATGTTAAAAAAGTTCTATGATATTCTCATGTCAATAATTGAAAAACACACTCCGATTACAAAACCACGAGATGAACGCTATCCTGTCTGGTACAGTAGAGCTTTACTAAAAGTTATTAAAGAAAAAGCTAAATATCATAATTTATATAAAAAATACGGGAACCCTAGAGATAAAATTGCGTATGAATGCCTAAGAACGCGTTGTCGTGTTTTGATAAAGGACTGTTATGCTAGCTTTAAAAAGAACATAGCTGAACATCTACGTACCAATCCTAAGTATGTTTGGAGGTACTTAAAAAATAAGCGGATAGGGAACAATTATATTCCCAATAAGATGTTTTTGAATAACAGTACATTTGCCAGGGGCGGTCAGGAAGTCTGTGATCTGTTTTTTGAAAATTTTCAGTCTGTATATAAAGTTAACAGTAATATAGTAACTTCAACGCCAGTAGAACCTATTCCCTGTAACAATCACACTTTCAGCCAGTGCAAACTTGAAGTAAAAGAAGTTTTAGATTACTTGTCTTCCCTGGATTGTGATAAAGGACCCGGGCCTGACTCAATCCCTCCTCTCTTCCTTAGAAAATGTGCAGCGAACCTGGCTGATCCTCTAACTACAATATTCAATTTTTCTTTGTCACAAGGCGTATTTCCTGACCAGTGGAAAATAGCGCACATTACGCCTATCTTTAAATCCGGTCGTGTCGATGATGTTGCAAATTACAGACCAGTATCCATTCTGTCAGCTTGTGGTAAAATTATTGAATCACTTGTTCAAAAAAAAATGTTTCCTCACTTTAAAAATGTATTGGATGATAACCAGCATGGCTTTCGCCCTAAAAAGTCAACATTGTCCAACCTAGTCGAATATGTTGCATACGTATCATCAGCATTAGACGACGGTAGAGAAGTTCATGCAATATACACCGACTTCAAAAAAGCCTTCGATTTAGTAGATCACGACTTACTCATCTCTAAATTAGAAAGTATGGGCATTCATGGGTCGTTGCTACGTTGGTGCGAATCGTACTTAAAGAATCGCTCACAACTAGTGTATCTCAAGGGCTATAAATCTAAGCATTTTCAAATACCGTCAGGAGTGCCGCAGGGATCACACTTGGGGCCTCCGTTTTTCTTAGTTTTTATTAATGATTTGGGTTGCAAAATTAGTTCAGAATACAAACTTTTTGCTGATGATCTTAAAATATATCGAACGGTTTACGAAGAAGCTGATATCAACAAACTTCAGATAGATTTAAATAACGTATACAAATGGTGCGTACAAAATAAAATGTCATTAAATCCAATCAAATGTTACTTCATTAAATTCAGCAGAAAAAGGAAAACATGTGAACATTATTACTCGATTAATAACTGTCCGCTCCAAGAAGTTGATACCATAAGGGACCTCGGTGTTATAATGGATAGCAACTTAACTTTTAGGAGTCACTACGACCAAATTATTTGTCGAGCATCTAAATTGTCGGGTTTCATTGTCAGGGAAATGAAAATATTTAAAGAGCCTACTCTGACTATTTCCATATACAATAGTGTTATTCGAAGTATTCTGGAGTATTGTAGCACGGTGTGGAACCCGTTTTATCAGGTGCACTCGGACCGGATAGAACGCATTCAAAAAAGATTCTTGTATCATTTAAGTTTCTCAGATCTGCCGTCCTTTAACTAGAGTGCCGTTAAGTACAAAAATCACTTTTTGAGATACGGGGGAAAAACGAAAGAAAAAATTTAAATTGATGCTACTTCCTAACCAGGAGTCGTATTCGAAACTTTTAAATACCAAAAAATATATTTTAAAAGGCTCTTTTAGACAGTGCAGCTGACAGCCAAAAACGTTTCCGTAAATTAGAGAAAATAAACATTTATCATTTTGTTAAAGTAATCTTTAAAATATCTAGCCCTAAAATCATAACTATAATGCCGTAATGCATACCTTAACGGCATTTTTGCTAATGGTTTTGAACTAATAATTTAGTTATTTACCACACTTAAAAAGTTATAATAATACTAACTTTAAAAGCCGCTAAATACGCTTAATGTCAATGTAGGTTAGCTAGGTTAGGTTAAACAAGTAGGCTCGTACCATGCTATATTGCCGCTAAGACACCTTAACGGCAATCAAGACCAGTAAATTTCAATAATTATTTAATCTATTTTTTGCCGTAGATATTTTTTTGTTTATTAAATAACTTAAGTGCCGCTAAATACAAAACATTTCATGATAACGGCATTTTAGATTTGGATTACGTTTCATAAATTGATAGAGAATCAACAAAATTGAAGTCAAACGGGACGCAAGGGACTGTCAGACTTGTACTGACTGAAATCCACGGTGATTTTTCAATAGCAATTTTCGTTCCAAGGTCGCCGTTACCTGGAGGGAGAGTTCTGCGACAGGTAGCCTTGGCCCTTGGCCCTCTAAGGACCCCGTCAGATTGCTGACAGCTCTTTGAAGCGCCCGTGAAACGACGCGCCATCGACCCGTGATCCATGAGACACTCGCCGTTTGCGAGATACCCATTAATTATCTTACGCGTCTGCGGTGGACGGAAATCAGTCACGACGTCAGTTGCCATGGGCGTCTCCGCCTTGGTTAGTTCATAAAGTGAAGACGGTTCTCTCCCTGACTCGTCCCGACTCTTTCTTCGCTAGCATGACTGCTTCGCAGAAGGCAACTGCTTCCCATTTCATTTCATGAGGTTGACTGATTCACCGGCAATCGTGCGGTATCCCCAGATCGTCCGGATGGCAATAACCCTCAGACCAGCCGTGCCGGTCGACAGGAGCCCCGTGGAGGGCCATGAACCGCACGATACCGACGTACAGTCTACGGCAGGAGGCATTTGGCTCACCGAGATTGGGCAGGAGTCACTTGGAGGCGGCCTCAGCCTGATTCCGTTTTGGAGCTAAACGAAATGCTCCTTGAAGTTCCATCGGCTGTCGAGGACGAGTCCTAGGTACTTCATCGTCAATTCAACGCCGATGTCAACCCTTTCTACCATATTTGGGACTCCGTAAAGCACCACCAAGACACCGTAAAGTGGCACGTTCAGACGGCCATAAAAGCACACGTTCTCTGTCTTGTGCAGCGCCAGCTCAAGCCTCAACTGCTGGATCCTGCATTGCCAGGTCGTCTGTCACCTGATGTGATTATCCCGGCGCTAGGACAAGCGTCTGGTCAACGTAGCACACGCTGAGGTCACTTGCAGCACCCAGTCGTACCCCATGTTCCACAAGAGCGGCCCAAGGCCGATCTCTGTGAGACACCACGCGATATTTCTCGCCGGTTCCACTCTCCTCGATGATTGGAGTAGCTAACGGACCTGGTATAACTCCATGGCAAGGTGTTGAAGGCGTTGGTGATGTTTAGTGACACCGCCAAGAAGACTCTGCTCAGGGATACTGTCCCCGTCGTGAGGGTTCTTACGCGTATGATGGCGTCCACAGTCGAGCGCTCCTGAAATCAAACTGGCTCTCATGTATTAGAAACCGACAAGGCTATCCGCAATCACTCTTTCAAAGAGCTTAGCCACCTATTCGAGCAGCACTATGGGCCGAGATTTAGCAGGGCGCCCGTGCTTTTTGATGAGGACCTGTTTCTCCGTCTTCCAACGACGCGGGAACGGAGTTCAGAGTGCCGCGCGTCAATCCCGCACCGGACCCCGGTCCCCGCTTTGCTGCCATGGGAGCAGAAGCACCCAAACTTACTCTCGCAAGAACACTTTTTTGTTTTGGGGGGAAATTTTCAAAAGGCGCCTGGTTTTTGGGGATAAGACCGGGAAGTGTGGAATTATTACCTCACTAAAACCCCGGTGATCACCATCAGCACAAGTAGGAAGGAGCCTGGACCTCTTAAAAGATCAACTCCAAAACCCCTTTTGTGCAACGATGCAAGTATACTTAGCGGCATTTTAGATTAGTTATGTTGGATAGCGGCAATTTAGTATTTTACAATAATTCAAATATTTTGCTAGATTTTTAAATAACTGCCGCTATTATGAATTCTAACTGTACTATACAATGCTTTAAATGCAGCAAAGGGCTTTTAGCGGCATTTATGAATAGGAATCTTAAATAACGGCAATTTAGCTAGGTAACAAATCACAAATTGATTGTTAAAACCTGTAGTTATGGAGCCTTAGCTGCGTTTTAGCTTTGCAATGTCACATAACTACGTTTTAGCGTAGGTTTACTATATGATTTGTGCATTTAACGGCATTTCTTCTTTTCATATCTCGAAAACTATAAAAGCTATTGAAACCGTAATTAGACAGATCGATAGAGCTTTTTTTTCTGATAAAAATGGCATCAGAAAGTAAAAAATGCCAAAATGTCACTTAACGGCATTCTTGTTAAAGGACGGCAGAGATAACAAATGTCGTATTCTGAACTCATATAACGCTAGGTTGAATCATTACAAAATGAAATCTTTGAACGCACGAAGAAAATCTCTGGATTTCATGTTCTTGTATAAACTTATTAACGGTAAAATAGATTCCCCTGAACTCTTGGAAAAGCTGAATATTAGTGTCCCACGTAGTGGTAGTCGGTTGGTTAACCGATCGACTTTTGTGCTGCCTCACAGTCGAACTAACATAGGTAATTTCTCACCCATTTACCGCATGCTTTCTGTTGCCAACTCAATTCGTGGAGAAATCGATGTATTTGCTGGTTCTGTAGCCTCAGCCAGAACTAAACTTAAAGTTATGTTTGTATAATTTGTTTAATTTTATATGCATTTTTTTTTTTCACTATAGTTTTTCCTCATAATTTCCCATTTTTGTTTTCTGTTTTTCACTAGTTTTAGTTATTTTGTTACATAAAAGTGTTTTACATAACATGCATGCTGGATTCACATCTAGTAGATGTCAGTCAGACCATCTTTGTTAAATCTTCATATTTGCATGTGAGATTGTACATCAGTTTTGTGAATTAAATAAAAAAAAAAAAAAAAAAAAAAAAAAAAAGTACTTCAGTGACTGTGGGTAAGAAGTGATGCATGGTGCTGGTTAAGTGCTGTGGATATGTTTGGTAGAGTCATAATGCTTTCTTAATTTTGTGCCAATGTCTATTATGTGCCTTATTCTTTCATTTTAGTTTGTTTTGTTTTGGTTTGGCAGTAGTCAACTTAAAATTTAAATTATCTAGCATAGTAAGAGTTTTCTTATAATCTGTAACGTTATAGGAAAAATAAGGTAGCATGTTGAACAAACCTTTTTGAAATTATTTTGATAAAGGCTCGAAATGATTTGAAGACCGGATGGAGGTCGATTGATTTCATGCTTATGACCGATGGAGGTTATAATGTGTGATGGTGAAGGCCGGATGGAGGTCAGAGTATGAGCGCTGCAAAATATTTTAATGAGTTTCCTATTATTTGAATGAGTATGGGTGTTGTTCGACATGTCAGCTTTTAGAGAAATAGTTTGTTTTGATTTTTATTAGACCCTGTAATTATTTGATGAGAATACCTTTTCCATTTGGGTCAGGAATGGCCGAACGGTTAGAATGATTACTGTTCGAGATTTTTTTCTCATTCCAGATTTCTCACACAAGGATGTGATGTCTCACACGAGGACGAGTGTCTCACACGAGGACGTGTGATTGTCAGAATGGCCGTGTCGGAGAATGAACACAGAAGCACAATATTTTAGAATAACGCCATCTATTATCATGCTGCGGTATCAAAACAAACACAATTTTGGGATCTTTATTCATTATTGTTAATTTAGAATAACGCCATCTATTATCGTTGACCTGGAATCAAAACATAAACGCGATTTAGAATCTCTATTGATTATTGTGAATTTAGAATAACGCCATCTATCTCTCATTGGAGTAACTATTAAGTTAGAATTGACAGATTGTTTAGGAACGTCAAATTAGTCGTAATTTGGAGATGGTTAGCATGGGGAGCAACGGAAACACCGAACGAATAGTCGAGTCAAATGTCGGTGCGGAAGTTAAATCAGCTATTCGACGTTGACAGGTAGTGACGTTGACAGATGTTGGCTAACCTGTGTGGGGTAGGCCACATGGGCGGTCAGTTTAGTGAAGTGAACACTTTGAATCGGTCCGGCAAGCTGGGTAGACATCTTGGTTGCTCCGCCATGTTAAACTTCTCGCGTTCCTAAGTTTTTAATCGAGCGATATCTCGGACATCCTTGACTATTTTGTATTCAGTGTGTGTTAGCAAGTAATTAAAAGTGTTAACGAAGATTTTGTGAATGTTATTTCCGATATCCCAACCCCTCTGATAACGAATTCTCCGTTATACTTGTAATTGCCGCGAATCATATTTTGATAAAGTTACAACATGTCACTGGCCTGCAAATTGCAAAAAACGTAAGAAAATTTAAATTTCGCTGGCTGATTGGAGCATTCACCTTAAGTCAACTTTTTTTTGCGTACCTACCAGAGCCATGGTGCCTTTTTAAGATAGTTTCGCGACCTCGTGGCACTCACGCCTGTAATCTTTAAAGAGTTAGGTAAATGTAGGTATACCTACTTATTTTTAGTCTCATGTTATATTAAGGAATTGCTTTGGATGCTAAAAAGTTTCTATGCCAAATAAAAGCTTAATAACACCTTATCCAGCCCCTTATACAACCGTTACAAGTTGATACGGTTACTAGAACAGAGTGTTAAACAAAAACAGTCGATATGAGAACCTCCTCCTTTTTTGAAGTCAGTTAAAAATAAAGTTGTAGTAGGTAACATTTAATAAGGCTTCTTGAGACAGCTTTCATTATACTGGTAAGTATGCAGTTTATAATATAGAACGTAAGTGGTGTGTTGCTATAGCAACCAGCTTGTAAGGACCTCTGAGTTTCGTAGAGCAAGTCTCTACTAGTAATTTTGATTAGGTAGTACATTATGTTGTACTCTGGTTTCAGCTCTTATGACTTAAAATTTGTAAGACTACATTTACGAGCAATTTTGTGAAAGGTTTATTACGCCTGCTTCTGAAAGGGAAGCGAGTATGATATTTCTTGGCCTATGTTTTAAATTAAGCCCAAAAATGATGAAAAGCGTGATAGTCCAATGACTATCACGCTTTTCACCATTTTTGGTTTAGTAATACGAGTATTGATTAATTTTAAGGACATGTTGTTTTATTACGAAATACCTATCTTCACAGAGTTTTGGAATTTTTCATTAATCATAAGTTTTTATCTTTATTATATTGTTAATTGTTGTAATATTCAAAAATCTAGTTCATTATAACATTGTAAAGGACATGGGCTGCTTTTCCTTAATACAGGTTATTTTGTAACCTAGTAAGGATAGCAGAACTTCAACCACCTTATTGTAATTGTTTTTTAAGGAGGATGGTAATCGACCAAGTCAATGGTTAGCTCAGAATAAGCAAAATTATGATAAGAAAAATTATGATGCGTTTCACTTGACCAAGGGTAGACAGAGATGGTGAAACACCATCAGAGATAAGATGTTTCCAAGAGAGAATCGCGTCTCTCACTAATGAAGAATTTTTGAAGTAAGTATCTGCAATATCCACCTAGCCTTTTTAAAGTACCTACTTTAACTTAAAAAACTCACACTCAAGGAATTTCTCTTGTATCGTGAGTGCGTTTGTTTAGTTTATTGGAAAAGACTGTCAGAGGCATACTGACTAATAACCACCCTGTTCTATCACATGCAATTTGCGTTCCAGGGTCGCGGTATCCTGCTTAGACAGTCCCGCGATTATGCTATACCTCTGGTAAGATTGATAACTACGCTTGGGTTATTGTAGTGCACCAAATATTAAGATTGATAACTGTATTTTTTTTTATCGTGGTAAAATCATCAAATGGACTCATTCATCCATCACTACCACACAGGACAGAGCGGTGACTAAAATCCACGGTGTCCTTCAATAGCCCTTTACATTAGGGGGCCACGGTAATTCGTTAGTCCCGCGACCCGGGCAATCTTTTGTGTTTCATAGTGTTACAAATGTACCAAACATATTAAATCTACCGTCATTACTATCATTTCGTTGTGCCTAGCAAAACTAGAACTCATGAACAACGACTTCACAGGAAACTAAAGTTATCTGTAACAATAATGATTGTTTCGAGGAAATTTCCAACAAATTCAGATGAATAAAGTTTGAATTATATTATTACTATAAAACTAGAAGCATAAGTTATCTCAAGTTAAAACTTGCAGACAAGGAGCAGCTGATACATTAGGAGTATTTTTCTTAGCTACCTACGTTATTTCTGAGCATTTTAAAATTTAATATTCAATAGATTTAGTTATTGAGGAGGAAGCTTTTATTGACTCACTTCACAAAAACTCCCAAATAAAATCGTAACTTGTTTATAATCAGGGATATATTTTGTAAATGATAAACCATTCAGGTGCTGAAAGTAGTTATGGTTCATCATCAGCCTATTAATGTTCCCACTGCTGGGACACAGGCCTCCTCTCTGTGAGAGGGGGTGGGCCATAATCCACCACGCGGGCCCAGTGCGGATTGGTGGATGTCACATGTCTTCGAATTTTTGGATCTAGGACGTGCCGGTTTCCTCACGATGTTTTCCTTCACCGTTTTTGAGAGCAGTGGTGATGAAATAAATTACACAAAGTAATGCACCTGCCGGGATTCGAACCCACGACCTACAACTCGTAAGTCGGGGCCGATACCACCACTGCTCCCCACACAGTTATGGTTACAAACAAATAATTTAATGATGAAAGAAAAAAAAATGCGGAAACACCTATTTTGGTTATCTTTCGTAGTTGGTTCGTAACATATTTTCAGCCCATGAAAGGCTGTTAATGCTTTACAAATAACCCAGTTTATAAATTGTAACGATAATCTCTAAAATTTCTTTCTTATTTCACAGAAATGATACTGACAGACTTTAAACACAGGCAAAATGTGCTGATCATAACAAAATTTAAGTTAAGCCACATTAGATACATTAGGTTTCATTTTACGGTAATTGATTCTTTCTCATTTCAATACAAAATGGTTCTGAAACAAAACATCAAATCTAATGACGTTTAAAATTACAACAGAATACAAGAAAAGAATTAGAACTCTTATCTTAATTCCAGTTTGAATAAAAAAACGTTTTACGAAGACAAGCTCGGCCATTATTTAGATCTGTAACGGAAACACATCGCCATTTTTATAGGGTTAGTTACCTGAATAAACGAGTTTAGGGAGCTATACTTTTGTTTGTAGAAAAGGCCGGGTGTCGACGAACAGAGCCAAGTATAGAGCCAAACAGAGCGAAGCATATAGCCAAACATCGCTACGAACGATGTATCACGGTCTCTCTAGCGAATAGCGCTATAGTCGACGGTTGTCAAACAATTTTTCTTCATGCATTTGATTTGATAGTCGTCTCGGCAAAGTTCTAATAAGAATTCTCGCTAAACGAACGCTCTCGTTTGTTTTCCTGCAATAATCGCAAGATGATCATCAAAAATGCTCAAGTTTATTCAAACCTTTTTTTTTGCGTGGTAAACCCATCAAATGAGTCCTCCCACCCCTTACTGTCAGACTCATACTGACTAAAATCCACGGTGTTCTTCAATAGCCTTTTATTTTCCGGCAGACTGGCCCTTCAGACGGGGGCACCATCATCGTGCTGATGCTCTTTGAGGCGCGCGTTAAACACAACGCGCCGTCGTCTCGGGCATATTCACCGTCCGATGCCCGCGCCTACGGTGGCCTGAGATCGAAGTTTATCCACAGCTTTAGGTTTAAACACGGAAAACATTTTTACATCAGAATACCTTAAATTATTTAAAAAAAAAACTAAAAAAAATGTAGCCGACTTCAAAAACAACAACAAAAAAGTTCAAAATACAAAGAAACTTTTCTTTCAAAAGTCCTTGACTTTATTTCATTGAGTTTATGTCACCTCGGAGTAATCGTTGTAGACAATATTGAAAACTTTTTATGTTTTTGTTGATTTTTCAAAAAGTGCTAGACCTATTTCGATTAACTTTAAATGGAACTATTTGGAAAGTATACCATTTTTAACAAAAAAAGATTTTTTCAAATCCGTTGGTAAACGACGGAGTTATGCCCGAACATAAAAAATAGCATGTTGCGTGATTGTATACAGGGTGAATTTTTCAACTGAGTGTGGATAGCTATATATATAATTATCTGAAATTATGAGGAATATTGAAAAACGTTGAAAGGAGTCTAGAGACTGATTTGACGAAAACTAAAATGGCATCACTAGATTTTAGAAAAATCAATAATCCGAGCCAGGAATTCAATCCGCTGATTTTGGAGAACAAATCAGTAATTACACATTGGTGAAGTCTGTCAGACACTTACGAAGCATAACCTAGCATTTCTAATGCATTTCAATTAAGAAACTATCAAATTACTATTCACAAGAGGATAATATACTCGTACGTACTTATACATATACGACAAAAGCCGTCTCTCATAGCAACCTAACTTTATCACATAGAGGGTTCCTTAGTCCAACACAGAGCAATTTCCTTCATTAATTGAGTCGCTGGACACTACGGAACCCAAGCCTTAATTATTTCTCAGTTAAGCTAGCCTCTTGTTAACTAGTAATTAATTGTTATATTCTTGTAATCCTTTTGTGGATCAGTGTTTAAGTTTTGAAGGAATAATCCTTGTTTGATTAATGTATTGCTTTTGTGCAGTTGAATGTTTGTTTTGGGGTAAGTGTTATTTAGTACTAGCATGATTTTAGTGAAATAGTTTATTTTTGCAATCATAAAATAAAACTGAGGAGATTATTTTGTTTAATCGATTGATTGTTCGATGTTTAATTTTTTCTGCAGAAATATAATTTAGCGTGATAATTCTTATCTTGCTTAGGTACTAAAGTGAATTATATCTAAGTACTAACCGTCTTACACTAAAAAGATAAACATCTATTGAACGCTTGTCTAAAAAAAGTGTATCTGCAAAATTACCCTTATACCAATATTACCAATATGCAATGTCGTTTTGACCTTGACAGTTTATATAACAAGTATTCACTTTTACATGTTTATCTTTCTTGTGGTAAGACGGTTTTTTTTTTTTTTTTGGTGTATGGCATCTCTCAGGTCAACCAATAATTCTCCTTGTTTCTAGCTGTAAATGCCATATAAAATATTAATTTTCCATACGGAAATGCATTGATGCAAATTCGAAATTTATTGAAACGAGCCTTGTATGAAAATTCAAGCAGTGGCAAAACAAACACTTTCATGGTGCTATTTTTTTCATTTTTCGAAACGGGGAAGTGCATGTACCCTTTAAACCTTTTTTTATGTGGCCTAATCTTCGAATTGGTCCTCCCCCTCTGGGTGGAGAGAAAAGTAATGTCAGACTCGTACAGTCAGCATCAAAAGTTGCTGACCACATTCAGATTTTCAAAATCGCTGTACACAGTGAAGGGTGTACAGTAAACTTTCGATGCTGACAGTACCGACTAAAATCCACCGTGTTCGGTTTCCGGTTTAGACAGTCTCCTGAAAACCTCCATCCTTCACATCTTTTTTTTATACTCAGCGAATCATGTCCTTACCTTTTTCTAAGTTAATTATTATTCTTCAAGAAGGTTAAGTGGAAATTAAGTCTAGGAAATTACTTCCACCGGATGAAACGCTGATACACTCTTTGATTACCGATTCGCAAAGAAAATCTAGAATCTTATTAAATAGAAAAGCTTCGTCGTCATAAAAAGGATATTTTATCAACTCGAGTTATAATTCAATCAAGGCTGAGTAAACTTGGATGACTGAGTAAACTAAGAAAATACTCCTAACAATGTATATTTAGGATGTTTATTGAACGCCGGCGGTCCGAACGCGCGTTTCAAACGCTTTGTTTTTTGGAATTGTTAATCAATTGTGTTTCAGAATTTTGAGCTTAATTGGCAATTAATAAAGGATTTCAAATCGATTTGGAATGTTTGTTAGAAAGATGTTTGGTTTAAAAATAATTTGTTATTACGAAAATGTTTACCTATCTTCACAGTTGAATTAATGCTTCGAATTTCAGCAGTTAATAATTGACTGTTGTTTGAAGCATTTATAGTTTTTCGGAATTATTTATGATACAGAATAACAAACTAACTGGCCTGTCCCATTTTTACAGCTAGACAAATACCTCCCTACACGATATGCTATAAAATATGTGCTATAGATATATGCTGTAAATGGTTCAATATTTTTTTAAACAATTCTTTATTTCTACACTTAGAGGCTGATTTTATGCGTGGTCATACATATAAAAATTATTAACTTGTCGAATTGAGCACCTCCTCCTTTTTTTCGTCGGTTAGAAACAGACAGAAACTCGGTGAAAAAAGTGGGTTCTCATGACGCCCAAACGCACTGAAAATGGCATTACAATGCATTACAAATGCACAATAATGCACGGCGTTACATTTTGTGAATTTTAGAAACGTCGTATCTTTGCCAATTTTGGTTTAATAAAAAAAAAGAATAGTATTAAATATTATTTTGAATAATCTAACTGATGGATTTGGTAACAGGATTCAAGCAGACGATTTTTTGCAACATTACTGCATTTTAGGTACTTTGGTAGAATGTGATCACAGTCGGACGTCTGTTTTCACAGATAATCAAATGCCCTTCTAACAATATCATTTAAGAGCCAAAAGAAGCTTAAAGCAATTTAATAAATATGCAAAACGTCTTGCGAAATTCGCATTTGACATTTACGAAAAAACGAGTCACCCAGCTGCCTTTACCTGCCTACATTTAAGTACTTAAGTATCGCCATTCGTAGAGGATGTTTTAATTAACGTAGAAAGTACGTTTATTTACTCTTAATTATGTTTAGTGACTTGCCGCGTACCAGCATAATATAGCCACGTCCTCTTGGCAACAGTTACGGCAAACATTAATTATGCTCCGTTCACGACCCCAGGCGATTCGATTTGGGTTATGTCTTTTTTCTTGGCCTTAATCTAGCCAGAAGCAGAAGCAGAAATAAGGCCGTTTTTTAAGCACTGTTAAATCATCAATTGAATCCTGCCACCCAGGGCAGGGTAGGAAGGGCTGTCTGACTTAAATGCAGACTTGTCCTGACGAAAATCCACGGTGTCTTTCAATAGCCTTTTATCTTCCAAGGTCACGGTATTCGTTAGATCCGCGACCCCAGCAGGAGAGATGAAGACTAAGATGGAGCGAGTTCACCCAGGAGGAACTGGAACTCCTGCGCATTGACAGGACATATAAATACATTCGGCGCCTCATACCGACATATTTTGTTTCTTCCGTTTTTTTTTCCTAATACCTTTCTTGTCATGTTGTGGTATGCCTTACAACTTATTTTCGATGTGAACTATCTATTGATTTCACAAAACAAACTCGTGAGCTGTGACAAATGGCTTGCTAATGCCGTTATGACTCCTTTTAGATAAAGATAACCTCTCTCATGAGTTTATTTCGCGTTTCATAATTGCCAGATATTTCAAGACTGCCATATATATGGTTTTTTTCCAAAGTATTGATTCAGTATCTAGCTCGTGGCTCGATATAACTTATCCTCAGATTTGTGTTTCACGTAACAGTAACATGGACGATTACTGTTTTGTGGTTTTATTTCGACCAAAATATAAAGAGTTGTTCATTGAATACGATAGTCAATTAAATTTTTGTGAATCTTTTTGATCTAAATAATAAAATGAAACCATAAAATACGTGATCATTTGATATCGTATAGTCATTGCGTTTATATCCGTCGCAAGACGTGTATGACTTGTCTTGTAGTTCGTGGCCAAGGCCTATATCATAGTTCTCCTAGCAACGGCAAACATGAGACCCAGAAATATTTGTTAGGACGTTGTGTGGTCTCTCTATTTCATTGTATCCGCCATATTTGTTGATGATATTGTTCCAGGATACATTAAATTCGATCAATACATGTATGTAATCTGGAATTTCAATTTATTTAATTACAATTTAATTTAATTCCAATTTTATTTTACTATTCCACATTGTACCCAATTTAATTTAGTTTCAATTTATTTAATTCCAAGTAAATTTAATATATATTTTTTTCCAATATTGTCAATAATAATGTGGACTGGATATATTTTATTTATATTATTGAACTGTTCTATTTATGAACTAGATTGTAGTCACAGAATATAAATAATAGTACTAATACTAATGTTGTAGTATAGAAATAGTGGATGAGTTGCTATGCTGCATACAACTATATAAATTATCAAGTCCTCGTGAAACTTTATACGTTATGCGTAGGACACAAAGGTCTAATTTATGTTATAAGAACAATTTCCTTTTTCACTTGTTAACACTTCCCGTGATCCAAGAGATTTTTTTTAACATCGGCTGAGCGTAGCCATCTAATGAGGTAACATCGCCAGTCTCATGATACACACTTCAATGCTTTGTAATAGGATATTATTTATTATATTTAAGTAATTTATATTCTATTGTTACTTATTTATGAAGATATAATTATGATTAGTAGATGCAAACGATATCTTTTTAAATTTATTTAATTTTCTAAAAGGACCATTCCACATTTGTGCTTAAATTCTTCCACTACTGAAAAGAAAGGTTACGGGTTTTTTAAAAGGTATGTTTGCGTCCAAATTACAGAAAATTTTATGGCGAATATTTTACTCACCCACACCGTTTACAGAAAAATACATACAAAATCGCTTTTCGGAACAAAAACACTTAAACTTCGGGAAAGCTACAGATTATCGTATTTCGGCAGCATTACTTAAAAATATTTCTCGTAATGACGAATCCTCCATTATTTGTGAAGTTTTTTACGAAACAAAGAGGGTAGGAATTAAAAGAATCGCGCCGTGCACTCACTAATGGCTGCAAAGCATTTGTGATAAAATCTAAGCGACACATCATTGTCATGGAGCAAACAGAATTGTTGGGCATTCATTTTCAGGACGCCAAGCAGTGAAATCTGTACCCTAAAGCTTCATATTCAAGGTTTGTTTTTACTTGGTGAGATAGCACAATTTGTTAAATCTTTTTTCTCCTTTCGGGGATGAAATCTAGTATTCTCGGGACGAGCGAGGGCGTTGTTTCATGTCGTTTGTGGGTAGATATCGCAACAAAAAATATTACATGTATGAACTGCGCTGAATACAAATTGTATCGGATATTCATAATGACCAATTATGCGGGTAGATCTGTGTTATATTGCCGTTAACTGTTTCCTTTGTGCTGATATGAAATATACAGGATGGATTTTTTGTTATTGGATACGAATATTTGTGGTTTCTTTTGTAGTTGTGCAAATTGGAACATCACGCCTATTTCTTTGAAAGGACTTGCAGAGGTGTATTGTATACTCGATTCGGCAGTTGTGTTGCAGTCTGTTGACACTTCTGGGGGTAATTATCGATAGCCATTTTAACGATATAGGGCTCCAAGTTACAGGCACCCCCGACAAGTAAAAGAAAATTATCACTTAACACGACCTCAAATTCTTAAAGAGAGATCTTAATTACAGTAAAAATTTACTTCTAGTGATCCAGAAACCAGTCGTTTATACGGATTCGCGGCGCGCAGTGGTGGCCCAGTGGTATCGGTCCAGACTTACGAGTTGTAGGTCGAGGGTTCGAACCCCGACAGGCGCAATACTTTGTGTAATATATTTCATCACCACTGCTCTCAAAACGGTGAAGGAAAACATCGTGAGGAAACCGGCATGTCTTAGAACAAAAAAGTTCGAAGACATGTGACATCCACCAATACGCACTGGGCCCGCGTGGTGGATCATGGCCCACTCCCTCTTACAGAGAGGAGGCCTGTGTCCCAGCAGTGGGAACAATATAGGCTGACGATGATGATGATTTAGAACTAGTTACTACTAAGTGTAGCCCTACCATGCCATCAATCTGGCTCAAATCCAGAGTGAGAAAAACAAATCTTACAAATCGGAATAGTTTGTAATTATAATAGAAAACTTGAAACTCCTAATTTAATCATAAGTTACTTGATACCTATTTGAGAACAATTTAAATTCAGATGACTAAATCAAGCTGAAAACATTTCCATATTCAATGAGTTTCTCTTATCTGTTTATGTATTGGAATATATTATTTTTCGTTATCCAAAGTTGATATTTATAAGGGTTTCAAAATACAAATTAGAAACTTTGATAGCATCGGAATAAAATTATATTATTGGAACGAAGTTCCTTATCGCGCGTTGTGAAAGGGGGCTAGACGGAAAAAAATCTTACGAAAAGTTGTCACGACACTTTTTTGCCTCGCACCGCGCAGCTCGCGCCTGCACCCTGCGCCCCGTTGTGATGTTGGGGGTCCGATAGGATCGTAAAGAAGAACACAACCACCTTGATCGAACTCCATTTAATAAGTACTTCACTAATTATAATGGAATGCGCATTTTAGGTAAAGTACATCGTAAGCATAATTCACTAAATCACTATTAAGTAGTGCACACAATAGGTTAAGTCTACCTAAGGAGCATACACACTAATTACATACACTTCACCACCCAGGGCAAAGAGAAAAAAAAAAAAAATTTTTCGTTTTTTTTTTTTTACATTGTCTTTTAGCATATTTGCCTAAACCATGACAAAACTATTTTATTTATTAAAAAAAAAAATGACTTAATCCTATTTAACTACTAAACATTGCAATGTTACTTAAACGTAATCATACATAAAATCTATTGAAAGTAAGGCCTAGTTCTATTTTTATGTACTAATTCTATTTTATTATTTTTACTTATCTGAACATTACAACCTAAATCTTCAATTACTTTGTAGGGACCTTCAAATAAAGCATCTAATTTACGACCAGTTTCATTCTTTAATAACACCAAATCATCTTTCTGATACTTAGACGAATTTACAGATTTATCATACAGTTCTTTTCGTTTCTGCTTGTTAATTAATAAATTATTCTTGGCATCAGCATGGGCTAACTGTAATCGGTATTTCAATTGTAATGGGTAATCATCAATATTGTATAACGGTTCTACAGGATCACAAATTCTGCTAGGAATTCGACAGAGTTTACCAAAGACGAGTTCATAGGGCGTATACTTCGTTTCAGAATGGACCGTGTTATTGAAACTAAAACACCAGAAAGGTAACCAGTAACTCCAAGTGTCTGTGTAATTTTCACATTGAATTCTTAAAAATGCACCAAGTGTTTTATGCGCATTTTCAAGAGCACCAATTGACTGATGATGATAAGCTGTTGAGCATAACTTTTCAATATTAAGGATTTTACATACCTGTACCATAGTTGCTGAAATGAATTCGCTGCCGCGATCTGTAGCAATCGTACCTGGGATACCAAACCTTAAAACAAAATCTCTAACAAATGCATCTGCAATGGATATGGTCTCTTTATTTTTAAGAGGGGTGGCATGCACAAATTTTGTTAATTCACATTGCATGGTTAGTATATAACAATTACCGTCGATGTCTTTATCTAAAGGACCCACAACATCTAAGAAAATTTTATCAAACGCCGACGAAGCTGTTGTAGTTATTTCCATCGGCTCTTTGATATAACGAAAGTATTTCGACTTTTGACATTTCGAACATCTTTTGACAAATTCTTGAACGTCTTTTTCCATACCTGGCCAAAAGTACCGTCTTTTAATAGTATTAACCATCCTGCGCACTCCAGCATGACCACTAGATGGCAGTAAATGGAAATCATTCATAATAATGGTTTTATCATTATCATCTGATATTCTTTTTATTCCTCGTAGTATACAAAGTCGTGGTCCGGACCAATTCTTAAGAGAAGTTATTTCATCGCAAATATTTTTAATAAAATCTTCATTGTCTTTATTTTTAATTATACACAATTCGTCGATACGTATCTTTTCACAAACATAAATTAATTTCTGCACAAATTCGGCTCGCGAAAAATGTGCCTTGAAATCAAAATTAATATATAACGTCTTTGTATCCGGTCTCAATGCAAAACATTCAAACTCATCAATTATCATGTTATTATCTCTTAATCCCTTTAATTCATCACCTTCAATAAAACACAATTCTACTGATTCCCGTGGTTTTCTTAATATATCTACAACTCTTGGCTGATCAGACCGTTTGTCGCAGATTTTACTAAGATCCATCTTCTCACACTCATCTTTGCTTTTAGCTAACTCATCCATTCTTTTCTTTTGAGCTCTAGTCATCACAGCAACAACTTGTTCATGCATACCCTTTAATTCTTCTGATGTTAAGCAAATTCTTGATAAAGCATCCGCAACCACATTCTCCTTTCCTTTGACATAAATAATCTTAAAGTTATATTCTTCCAAAGTTAAGCGAAATTTAAGGAGTCTACTTGAAGGATCTCTCATGCCAAAAAGATATATCAAGGGTTTATGATCTGTCATTATTGTAAATTTTTTGCCATACAAGTATGGTCTAAAATATTTTACAGACCAAACTATCGCCAACAGCTCTTTTTGAATGGTGGGATAATTCTTTTCTGCCTTATTTAAGGGCCTACTAGCATACGCTACTGGTCTTAAATCTTTATTACACAATACGGCTCCAATGGCAGTACCTGATGCATCCGTTTGCAATACAAATTCGTTCTTTTCGGAAAAATCCGGGTATTGTAGCACAGGTGAGGAAATTAAAGCATTCTTTAGAAACTCGAAAGCGCTGTTACATTCATTAGTCCATATAAACGGTTCATTCTTCCTACATAATTTATTTAACGGCATTGCTATATCTGAAAATGATTTTATAAATTTTCGGTAATAATTACAAAATGCTACAAAGCGTTTAACTTCATCGGAATTTCTAGGTGTGGGGTATTTTTTTAATACATTAGTTTTATCCGGATCAGGTAAAACTCCTTTTTCTGAAACAACGTGGCCTAAATAAAGTATTTCTTTCTTCAAAAAAATACACTTTTGAGGGTTTAATTTTAAATTAACTTTTCTTAACCTTTCCATGACGTCAGTTAAATTTTGATTATGCGTAGTAAGATTTCTTCCAAAAATAATTAGGTCATCTTGATACACGAGACATTTCTCATAGGTAAGACCTGACATTGCTATAGACATCATTCGACTGAAAGCACTTGGACTTGTTTTTAGTCCCATTGGTAATCGTTTCATTTGATATTGGCCCGTATTAGTAGTAAAGGCTGTTAATTTTCGACTGCTAGGTTCCAAAGTGACTTGATAATAACCCTGGTGAAGGTCAAGGTGAGTAAAGTAAATAGCACCAGATAAAGAATCTAAAATTTCATTTATATTCGGTAGCGGAAATTTATCATCGCAAATCATCTCATTTAACTTCCTATAATCAACTACTAATCGCCATTTTTTCTCACTACCTTCGCTACTTTTCTTCGGCACTAATAAGATTGGACTTGACCATTCACTATTCGACTCTTCTATGATATCATCTCTAATCATTTTATCTATTTGCCTAGCTATTTCCGGTTTTAATGCTTGAGGTAACCTATATGGTTTAACACTCGCTGCCCGACCATAAACAGGTGTAACATTAGGTTTTACTACTATAGATTGTTCACAAATGTTTGTTGTCGTCAATTTATCGCCTTCTACGTAAAAAACGTCAGAGTACTTTGTACATATTGCCTCTATAGACTGCCTCTCTTCTTTGTTTAAATAATTTAAATTTAATTCGGATAGTAACGTTTGAACTCTTGAAAAGTTAATATTGTTTTTACTGAACTGACAAATATCAAAATCACTCAATGATTTTAATTCAGGAAGTACAGATGGCAAGGTTATTTCCTTATCGCTTACGTTAAGAATTTTAACAGGAATCCTATTATTTAGCACTCGCACTATCGAGTTTGCTAAAAATACATCCTTCGTTAACTCACTCCCACAAACAACTACATCTTCAGTCACAATATCATTCACCCAAATATAGTGAATTGACTCTGACCGTGCTGGAATAATTAATGTATTCCTATTATTTTCTATTTCTTCAATTAAATTTAAGTAATATTTTTGGCCATCGTTAGTCAACGTTAAACTATTTGTATTTAAATTAATGTTAGCCTGAAATTTATTTAAGAAATCTAAACCTATGATTCCATCAGCTTTAAGTGGTATAGAATCAAAAATAAGGAAGTTATGATGTAATACTTGTTCTTTGTTATGTCTTAACATCAAGTCAATAGAACCTTTAGAACGTAATTTCCCACCTATTCCATTAACTAAAGTGTCATCTCTGCGCACGACAAAACCTTTTGGCAATATTTCTTTTTTAATTATTGACAATGTAGCGCCTGTATCAATAAGCCAATAGTATTTTATATTGTCAATGTAGAAAACAACGTACTTAGTATTCCCTTGGCATGATAATATGTGGTGTTTAAGATCGAAAAAACTGATTTGAAGTGGCTACATTACTACTTTTCTGGTCGTCACTGTGTCTTTTGTCGTCAGATTTTTCCACTGACAGCATATTTTGGCTTTGCCCACGATTCCTATGGTATCTACCTCTATTGCCATTTGACAATGATCGGAAATTGCCTCTACTTGTGTCGTTGCCTCTAAAATTACCACGTCGTACATGATCACGATTATAAAACGTTCCATATTGCTGACCACGACTGTAATTGTTATACCATTGACCACGGTTATTGTGAAAACCCCTTCTTTGATATTGACGCTGCGGTCGTCTTGAGTAATGTGAACCACGGCCATTGTTAGACAAATGCATTATGTTACCTGACGATGACTGATGGGACGCCGACTCTTCATCCTTAGCTGCTTGGATGGCATCCTTCAGGTTGCTGTAGTTTCGGGCGGATATAATGGTGCCTAATTTTGAGCTTCGCAGGCCATCTGAAAACCGTTTAATTGCAAGCTTTTCATTTAAAGGCTTCAACACTCCATACGTGGCAGAATCACCATCAGCTTGGGAAATAGTTAACTCAGTAAACAATTTCTCTACTTCGGTGCCAAAAGCATCAATAGAATTAGATCCCTGTTGTATATTTTGTAATTGTGTCTGTATAGCCACAAAAGATTTCTTAGGTAAAAGGTGATTTCTCAAATCTTTAATTAATTCTTCAACCGTTTTGTAAGAACCCGAAATACGTAATTTCGCATTCTCCGAGAGTCTACTTTTCAATATAAATGTAATTAATAAAGCCTTACCCTTATCATCAATCATATCCGCGTACATCTCAGCGGAGTCTATCAACCGCTTGGTTGTATTTTCAACACCGTCCATAACTGGAATGAGACTACACGCCACCTTAAGGTCAAACTCCATCTTTCCTAAATCAGACTGAATGGGAAAAATACACAATTTATTTATCTCCTCGTACACCTCCTTAATATTTTGAAAAATATTGATTGCCGATGACAGCTTTACATCCTTGCCCTTTTCTAACAATAAAAATATTTGGCTACATTTATCAAAAGTATCTTTTGCTTCGCCTAATTTTGTATCAATAACTTTGCCTCTATACCTAGCTTGTCCCTTTTTAATCAAGTACTTACGGATATCTACTAAAACCTCATAATGTGTTAACAAACTATCAATCATACTCTAATTTTAACATTATTTCATTATGATATAAAACTACGACATATCCACTAATTCATTATACAATGTTAAAAAAAAAATCAATAGTAAGCTTAACTTAAAATTATTGCGAAACACTAGAAATAATGTCCGACGATGCAGTTTTACGCAAACGGTATCAAATTCGCTGAGTGTTCGTGCACGATTTTAGGGCGTTTAAGTTTTTGCATTATGAAATTTGACACTTCACTCACTGTTAATTAATATTATAATCATTGCGAAATTGAATGCATTTAACTATTAAAAAAAAAAACACTTTCACTGACTCACAACATGATTGATGCTGGATTGTCTAATTGTCTGGTGTACCTCCGGCTTGTCCACGTATCGAAGCTCTTAAACGCTGCATGGTGCTGAGACCTATCTCCTCCTGCATCCAGCGGCGATGACAATTTTTGTAGACCTTCAGCACGAAGTAAATAGCAATCACAGCTATCACAGCGAGGATTATAAAAGTCATAATGCTGAGGCGCTCCACGTGTCCTCCGATTTCTTTTATAGCAGCATCATTGCTTCCGCTGGCCGCGTTTTGGCTCAGAAAGACCTCCTCCTTCTCAACTGTTGACCGACACATTGTATACTTTTACTTGCTTAATGTCGCGAAAACTTTTCTTATAGCCCCTTGGCAGACCTTTTAGGCAGGGTCGCCATGTGATGTTGGGGGTCCGATAGGATCGTAAAGAAGAACACAACCACCTTGATCGAACTCCATTTAATAAGTACTTCACTAATTATAATGGAATGCGCATTTTAGGTAAAGTACATCGTAAGCATAATTCACTAAATCACTATTAAGTAGTGCACACAATAGGTTAAGTCTACCTAAGGAGCATACACACTAATTACATACACTTCACCGTACCCCTCACTCAACCCCCGTTCGTCGTGACTCTTGTCGTATTACGGTGTGCACATGTTTCTCTGTCTCTCTCTCTCTAATAGAAAGCAAGCGAGATATTTTCGTTTCGTCTTTCTATTTCGCATTGAACAGTGTGGTGTTGCGACGATTATTTTTGTTAACTTCGTTCCATCCGGGTGTCCCTTGACACCTCTCAAGTTTTTATATTTTATTGTTTCCTTTTTTGTTTTCAAATGGTGAGTACTTTCAAAATGTAAGCAAATAAAAAAAAACTATGGTAAGAGTCCCATTCTACCGTAGTGATTCGCGTATTTCCATTCTAAACAAGGCCAAAACGCTGACAAAGATTTGGCCGTCCTGCAACGAGGCCGCACTACGTTTCTTTAATTATTATTTTACTAACCATAATGAAGCGGGGCTCCTATGTCTGTCTGTTATATTTAAGAACCCCATATGTCGGCCATCTTCTTCTCGATCAGATGCAATAATTTTTGTCAGACGTCTGTGATGTAGTAGGTACAGTTTGTAACCAGTACAATACACATTGAACAGCGTTACAAACGTGACACGAGCAAGTACGCAAAATTCGCGTATAAATTGTAATCGCAGCTTTGAAAATAGCATTACAAAGTATACGCGAGAGGTTTCCTATGACTGCGTTCTGGCCTTGTATAAATGTACAGATTGGAAATATGCTAATGTGCCTGGGCTTTTCCCTATTCGTATTATTATGATTGTAGAGTTATGGATTATGGTGTCTGCTACTTGAATAGTATAGGATAAGACTGATTTTCAGTTTTTCAGGCAACTGACAATCAGTAAATACTGTCAAAGATTAAAAAGTTTGCTACTTTTTATGGCAATGGCAAGTATAATTACATAAGCGTCCTTCTTTTTTTTTGTTTTTTTTTTTTGTGTTTGAGGTTTTCTTTTTTTTTATCGTGGTAAAATCGTCAAAATCACTCCTCCCCCCCCACCCAGGGCGAGAATGACTGTCAGACTTGTACTGACTATATCCACGGTGATCTTTCAATAGCCCTTTACGTTCCAGGATCATGGTTATCTGACGCGATCCCTCGGTAGGCTTTGGCCTGTAAGGCACGCGTGGTGCACAACACGCCGTAAACAAGGGCATTGTCCATGATCGGACGGCGAGTCACCCGCCGCAATCCGCATGCACATGCGACAGAAGGTACGGTGAAAACTCCACTGAAAAGTGAACGTGAAAAGATCAACTACTTTGAAGATTGACCCGAATCTTCCGAAATAAATACAATTCAAGTAAAAGCAATATTATTTTGAATATTGTCTGATCCGCGATACAGTTTGTATTAAGTTATTAGTAACTTTTAATAAGTTCTCGAAAGTTCTGACGCAAACACGAGCGCAAATACTTGATTGTTTTGACTGCAAAAATTAAGGAGTGTCGGATTAAAGCCATTTAACTTGGAACAATAAATAAGTGCCAGTACACAATGGGTAAAAATTGATAGTCAATAACACATTATTTTCTTATTAGGTAACTGATTCATCTAAAAAACGACAGCACATATAATGATTCCTGGAAAATCTTCGTTTTTTTTTTTAGCATATTTAAGATCATAAACTAGGGTCATTTGGGCTTATCTAAACCTAAACAATTTTTTTTTCGTTGTCATATTCTTTTATACCGAAAAAATATTCAAGCGAATTAAATACCTATATGATATCATTTTATCCAGAAATATGAGTAACAACTTACGACGTAGTTCATAAAAAAACCATCCCAAACAACATACGTAACAAGTACAAAAGTTCTTTTCTAGAATCCGACATCGCTAAAGAGATATTTGTACGGCCAACCGCATTATACAAGATGAATATCGTGAGTTCTATGGATGAAAATACGAGTAAGAATGATATAAAATATGATCGAATACTAAAAAAGGTACTATATAAGTAATACTCAACGTCACGTCTGTAGCTCTAAAAAAAATATACAGATAATATGTAGCTATGTTACTCTTACTTGGACAGTTTTATACCATGAAATAAAGAGCGAACTCAACAGCAACCTTGCATAAGTGTGCTTGTACATCGAGATAACGAATCCCTTGCAATGCTTATAGAAAATTCGGAATATCCGCGTACTTAGTAACAAAGCATGCAAGACATAAATCGATAATGTTAGTCAAAAGTGTCTCATCTCCTCCACGGCATACTGATTCCTTAATCCATGTTTTGAGGAACTTGCATGGGTAATCATTAACCGTCGTACCAGCAGCCTAAGACTATTAAACGTCTTTGATAAAAAAATCCCTTGCAATTCTTCTAAAAATTCTAAAATATGGTACTTATAACAAAGCTAAGACATAAATAATGAGTCAAAAGTGTCTCATCTCCTCCAAACATACTGATTCCTTAATCCAATGTTTTCGGCACGGCATTTACCATTTAGTCTTTTTGATTGGTCTTTTGTCTGGGAAATATCATTTTTTTCATAAACATTTCTTCTTGTTGTCTGAATAGCTTAGTTGGCCTCACTTCTTTGTTTTTTGGCTTCTTTTAATCGGTTTTTAAGGTTTTTCTTTATTTTCATCGGAACAGAGCTTAATCGGTAAGTCATTATTAAGCGCTAGACAACGACTTAGCATCAAAATCAACCCCCAGAAACTCCTTTTGCATGAACTTCAAGCCTCGCTGCATGCACTTAAGGGTAAGCGATTAAATTGTTCAAGTGAACATACTTGAACCAAACTTAACTAAACTGACTATTGAAGTATCTGTTCATACTCTCAAACGGCTTAACAGTTTGGATCAACTCGATGAGGAGTTAGGCTGAGGCTACATTAGCACCATCTTGGAATGCGACTGGAAAAGCGAAAAGAGTTTTAGAAGCTATACGTTGGGTTTGCATGATGGCCGCACGCAATACCGATACATGCACCGATAACTGTAGGTACAGTCTTATACCATACACGCTAAGGCAGTAGGGCTTGCCTGTCGGTTATGCATGCAAGGTTAAAGACCCGTGCAAACCCTAATGTTTACGACCTCTATTACACGTGCTATGGCTAATGTACTTGTACGGTGTAGCCATACCTATATGGTAAAGGGAGATTATTTGGTGAGACAGGCAACTCAGTGATAGTCTTAAAAGTCTCTCAAAACGTTACCTATGCATTCTGTAATACGAAATTAATTATGTGTAACTACGTCTTGTCCACTTTAGTGGTAAACTATTTGCATCATTTCGCATTACTGCATGCATATGGTAACGTTTTGAGAGACTTTTAAGACTCTATCACTGAGTTGCCTGTCTCACCAAATAATCTCCCTTTACCCTACGTGAGCATTCAATTGTTTTAATACCTCATGTAGCACAGATCGCGTTGCAGCCAGTGTTGCCTCAACCTTAGCATAAGTGTAAGAGGAGTGGAAAAACTGTTGGGTCGGCAGTAATCTGTCAACCTTCAATAGATTTTCCATTTTAACACAAGCAAGGTCATTCGGTTGTCATCATCTTAAAGTTTGATTTTGATGATACTAAAATATGTCAACAGAGACTGCCACCACGGGCCTTTTTTTTTTAGACTAAAATCCACGGTGTCCTTCAATAGCCCTTTCTGTTCCGGGGTCACGGTAGAGAAATAATCCCGCGACTCCGGCAGGCTTTGGCCCTCTGAGTGGGGGGCCCCGTCATTATGCTGACGCTCTTTGAGGCGCGCGTGGGACACAACGCGCCCTCGACCCGGGGCCACCATGGGTCTGCGAAAATCTCGAGATACTATATATTTTCGATGCAATTTCATGTTATGACATAAACAATGGCGCCGCGTCACTTTACTCGTGGCGCGGACTCCTTATTCTATTTCACTTTCCTGAATTAAAAGTTTCTTCCCATCATGCTGTCTTCTTTTCACACATATACCTAAAGTAGAACATACAGCTCTTTCACAAACAACCCACACATATAAACTAACTCACGCTACCTGTTTATGAGTAATCAATCACAAAGCAACGTACGAAGCGAGTGCGAGATACGAGATATCGAATGCACACAATACGAAGATTTATGTCTGTGGAACGTTTCCTACAAACGTTGAAACGCATACAATACAATGTTTAATGTCCATGCTTCTTGTGTTACGGAAGAATTTGGGTCGGAACTACTTTTTGAATGTCAGTTAAATCTTGAAGTAGAAGCTGTACTACAGATCAAAAAGAGCTTTGTTTTCCATCTTTCGTCTGCCTTTGAAGGTATTTGAACGTAGATACAGTTCTATAAGATATAATGTAATTTTATTACAGTTTAACTGTGGTCACATTAATTCGCATTGGATATATTTTGTACTCGATATAAGACTTATAATATGCAAAGAGATTTAAAAGAACCTATAGAGCGGGCATTGGGAAAATTGTCATACAAAGTTGATGATGCCGTGCGTCAGTAGCACTATCTAGCGTTGCATAGCAATGCGACTACTAGACTGAGCGACTTTTTACCTATTGGTAAAAAGTTTTGGATCACAACTTTCTTCGTGATGTCCCGTCTATTGATCGTATTATAGTTTAATGTCTTTGCTTATATGCAAATATTGTTTTTTTATGTTATTTTGTTAAGTGCATCGATTGTCTGCAATAATAATCGGACTTGATATTACTTACTGGGCGAACGATTAAATATGAAATAAACGAAACAAAAAACTATTTAATTATCATCTCCGTTGATGAAACAAAATCATACTTATATATACTGAAAATACCTATAAATTAACTTGTGGAAGGTAAGTTTGAGTCAACCCGACTCTACTGATTAAGTCCACACGGTGTTATCCTCTACTGATGTGTACTTCGCTAACATACTTTTGTAACCCACTTATCAAAGTTCACAGAAGCTCGAGGATAATCAATAATTATCCATGTGACTACGGTAAATAACTACCTAACTTGATTAGGATATCTAAAGATTGATGTCATCAGGCTGTCGTACCTAGATTAAACTGGAAATATCATTAACATTACACTTAAGGTACACATGTTTTAAACTAGCATGCTAAAAGAGCATGCTTAAGAGCATGCTTCATTCAAATAAAAAGAATAGTTTACATTTAAATTAGCATGCTCATTATTAGCAAATGGTTTCGATACACATGCAACTAAGTAGCATTTGCTTAAAAGTAGGATGCTCTCGTGCTTTAGCATGCTAGTTTAAAGCATGTGTATTTCTGTACCTTATACCGACGAACCTCGAATATAAAAAACTGCTCAAACCTTCCTACGTAAAAATAACTGAAAAAAAAAACAGGAATACCTATAGATACAATATTACATAGGTACAAACAGTTTCCAACCAAACATGACAAAAATATGTTGAACCACTGTTACAGATCCGCCATCTTGTTAAAGAGTTCAATTCAAAATGGCTGCCGCAGCAAAAGGATTTAGCTTTGACGAATACAGAACAGAAAACTAATCATGCGAGATACGATTTGCACTTGTCTGGTACTTTTTCCTTTACGAAGTAGATAAAAAATATACTTACATTTCGAGAAATCAGTAATGATCGAAGGTTCTAGATAATTAGGTACCTATAAATATAAGCCGACATGACAAGATTAAAAATAAAGTCGTAATACGCATTTGATATTGACACATTTTTCGAACCCTAAAAATTTCAATCTTCTAGCCGAGTATCTACTAAAACACCAAACTTTAGACATAAGTTACATACATAATCTAGGGCTATTAGAATTCACGAATTTATTATGATAACTAAATCACAATAAAAATGTATTCGTACAACTAGAAAATACCAATATTTTAAAAGTCTTGCCAGGGAATTGTCACAATCAAACCGTAATTTGTTGGCAATGAAAAAAAGTGGCGGTAAGAAAAAAGTAAATAAGAATTACTTACCGTTAACCGGTTTGCTAACACTGGCAGTTAAAACTGTAATGCCAATATGTTGGATAACGAATTAGTTAATTAAAGGGTGAGGCTAATTGAAAATTATAAAGTATTCCCAATGTCCCAATAGGTACTCGGTTAATTTTTAATTAAATAGGACAATTTGTTTGCTTGTATTGTATTAACTAATGTACAATAGGTATCACTGAGGTTCGATTTGGTTAGGTTCCATTAAAAATGGAAAGGCTTCATCGACATAATTATGCCCACAAAATTTTTATTATGCTTTAACATTATTTGGACTAGACAAACTATGCTTAAAAAGTTATACGTTAATAATATTCTAGACAAATTATGTTTAAGAAGTTTCACGTAAAGCGTAAACATCTTCAGGATAAACATACTACGCCATGTCATAGGTATTATGTCATAAAATTGTATGTAAATGGACGGAAGCTTTTGACAACCAACCATCATCATTTTACCACAAAACAATGCCATAAGCTAGAGTGCCTTTCGGTCTTCCCCATCGGATAATCCTAGATTTCCAGTACGCGTGTACGAACATTTTGCAACTGAGCAAGCAAAATGTATCCACATATGAACTGCACTCCCGGGAATAGACGGTCTGAATCCACGAAGCTCTCTAAGCTCTAATCGTTCCTAATGTCGGCTACATTCTAATCAAGTCCGGTGCTAACCGACCTTTAATCTATGATCTTCAATTCCTATGTCTCCTGTTCCCGTTAGCTTTGCAGTGAGCAATACATAGGTATGGTAAACTTCAGAGAAAACTCACCTTCTTGGTAGTGACATTACTACTAAAGGGGTTGAAATTTCTCTGAAGCTGTACAGTTACAAACACTAATAATGTGTTTACCGTAGTGGTTTACGGTAAATTAATGTTTTTTTTAATGAGCTAGGACTCATTTTGCAATAAAGAGTAGTGTTAAGTAATACTTTAGAAGTGATTTTACAGTAAAATAATTTGGTAAAAAGTGAAATCATAAATCATGTGACATTTCCCAACCTGCACTGGGCTGGCGTGGTGGATTACGGCCCACTCTCTTATAAAGAGAAGAGGCCTGTGGCCCAGCAGTGGGGAGATTTAAAAGCTGATGATGACGATAATGACACTTTACAAAACCATTATTTGAAGGAGACTGTGTCAGTTTCGTATTGTCTAAAGTTCACAGGGTTCCTTCAATAGCCCTTTATGTTACACACAGTTAAGAAAGTCCCGCGACACCGGTAAAACGTTCCTTGAAACGTACAACCTAAAGTCCTTTGCCAAAAATTCTTTTTTGACAGTCTTAGGAAACTATTTTTATCCATAACTGAATTTAGGTACATATGTATAATGTATTGAATAATAATCTGGGACTGTTGATACAAAAGTATTGAAAAAGGAGATAACAAAATACACATTCATTTCGCTATGTGTTTACCTTGTAGATTCAACAAACAAACCCACATTTTTTGGTAGCAAGAACAATGATCTTTAATAGATGTATTTTTGTAAAAATATTTATGTTTCAGGACGAGATGGGTCAGAGCCCATTCGTACCCTAAGATTCGCACCCTGTGCCCACTCGTACCCTGGATGTTTTGAGGGGCCCACTCGTACCCTGAAGAATATTTATTTTTATTCATTCTTCTAATATAAGTACATGTACATGTGTATACTGCAGCTTGATAGTCCTGGTACAGTCGCGCAGAAAAGTGTAAAATAAAAAATATAGTAATTCGGTAGAAATCGTGTTTATTTCAAATAAGATTAAGTTCAATAAATGCCTCTAGGCTCTAGGCATTAAGTCAGTCTTTAAAATAATAAATCAACTTTTGGTTTCTTGTACATTAGTAAATATTTAGCAAAATATATGATAACTATAATAATCTTTATGCAGTAAAATAAAACTGTGTAACTATTTAAATACAATTTCAGTAGTAATTGAATTTTAGATAAATTTGCATCCAGTGGACAAACAAATAACCAAATATCAATACCAATATAACAAAAATAACAATTAATAATTGTTAGTCCTTTGTACAGTCAAAGAGATCTACAAAATAATGCAATATTACAATAACTTTGTATAAAATAAATATAAAAACTATAAAAAGTAAAATCAGCCTTCATCAACTATGTAAAACCAACATTTTTACTAACAACAAATACACATGCAAAATCACAATGTCCTAGAAACTAACAAAATACAACTCTTTTTACACAAATCAGCCTTGATTGACCATCATAAATATATAAATCAACATTAAATGTAAAATATGCAAAAAAAATAGAACACAGTCATATCAACAGTAAATAATCACTTCTTATTTTTTTGTTTATATACGAGTACCAACTAAATACATGCAAAATCATAATAACTTAAACTAATTACTTGCGCGCAGATACTCTGGCTAAGAATTCCACAGCCCGCGCACATCTAGAGAGTACTTACCAATTTTAACGCAATTTTTGGAGCAAAACAGAATTAATGTTAGAACGTTCATTATTTTTAACCGTCTTCCAGAAGGAGGAGGTTCTCAATTCCGACGTTTGTATTTTTTTTTGTTCGGGCATAACTCCGTCGCACAACCGATTTGAAAAATTCTTTTTTTTTTGGATACTTTTTTCCATATTTCCGTAATGATCCCATTAAATTTTTATCGAAATCAGACTAGCACTTTTTGAAAAATCAAACAAAAACCTAAAAAGTTTTCAACTTTGTCTACTCCGAGGTTTCTGGTCCGATTTCGATGATTCTTTTTTTGTTTGATATACTTAGTATATCTGCCATTTGACCCCATAAAATTTGGGTTGAATAGTGAAACAAAAAATAAAAAAAAAATCAAAAAAATAAAAATGTAACCGTCTTCAAAACAACCACAAAAAAACTTTTCTGAACAAAAAGTTTATTTCGCTAGGCGAACTTCATTTATTAAAAGACCAAAGACACATTGAACAGTCTCGTATTCGCAGTCACTTTCAAGAACCAATATGTCACCGAAGCAGCCATAACATACAAACAAAACACCTTATCTAATTTTGTAACCCGTTTTTTTTAACAAGCCATTCGTAGAGAGATAATCTTACATCGTAAGCCTATCGACAGGTTATAATTATTATTATCACGACGGATTATCATTCATCATAACTCTTTTTAACCGACTTCAAAAAGAACGAGGTTATTTCATTGAGCTGTTATGATTTATTAAATTAATTCCGTTAATAAACTGTTCACAAGTGTACTCTGTTAACCGTTTCTTTTGTACAATATAGCTAATTTTATCTCAGGGTACCAATAGGCACCTGAATAGGTGCCGAATCATTAAATTATATTGTATTATATTAGAGTGGACGAATGGGTACCTTAAAAATAATATTTTTTATTAAAATATTAATTGGTACCCTACCAGGAGCCCAATGGGCACCTATATAGGGGCCGAATCCACAACTTTTATGCTAGGGTACGAATTTTAGGGTACGAATGGGCTCTGACCCGACGAGATTGTGTTTTATTTATAGAACCTTAATATTTTAAAATGATGTTTAAGAGGTTATCAGATAAAACTTTAAGAATTACCCATTTATAAGTAGAATCAAATCTACAAGGTTGGCTCAGTGGCTGAACACTTGACTGTTGCGCTGCTTATTACGGATTCAATTTCAGCATTTATAACATTTATTTTGCCTTTAGTTAGTTTAAAAAAACACTATAATACGAACGTGATTGCCTTAAAAATGCGCGAAAACGTTTTTATCACATTTTTGTGGCTACATTAATGGAAACCGTTGTAAGTACATTGCTGGCAATTAAAACCAGTATAAGTAATAGCTGATAGCGTGTAATTCTGCTATAAACTTGACCCAAATAACTGACAGGGGACTGTTCAGTCTAGAGCCAATTAGACGTAAATACTCTAGATCCGTTTAACTTTAAACAAAACAAAACTATAAATTCTTTTGGCAACTAAAGGTACGGCTACGGATAGAATGTTGGTTTTATAATGCGAATGCTACACGTTAGATCCACTTTATACCTGACCCCAAAATATGTAGTTGGCAAAACAAACCCGTGCATGAGACCGCGCGTAGGCAAGCGTGCTGGCAGGATGTAGGTATTGAAAGGACTGATAAAGAAAAAAAGCGGGAAATCGGGAGATGTGACGCTGTTTGGGGGAGGCCTATGTTCAAGAGTGGACTATATTGGAGGCCTATGTGCATGAATGGTGAAATGACGATACCCTTATCCTTACTAACGATTCTATGGCGCCTTTATTTGAAGCCGCTCTTAGTTAACATAAATACTATTAATTAAGGGGTAAAAGAAGAGCGTTACGGGAGAGAACCTCATATAAAAAAAAAAACGTTTAAAACTGCTTAATATAATATCTGATTTGAAAAATTTACCTACTTTTTTTTACGTTTAATTGCCAACTCGCTTCGCTTTTGACTTGGACTGAAAAACTACGTCGACACGCGAATTGGGTGTGGACAACTCACATGTACGTACATTTCTAAAACTATTTCCATTAGCTAAATTCGTTACCCGAGTACATTGTCTAGGAATATTCCAGAATAACAAAACTACTCCATAATCTTTTCACGGAATTCGTCGACATGTATCGAGAGCTAAATGTACTCTTTAATCTAATGGAAAGTTGTCGTGGGATAAATACCTTAATGTAATGATGTTTAAGGTCGTGGATGTTGTTCGTTTTCAGTTGCGTCTGGCCCTTTTTTAATTAATATCGTTATATGATCATTTCAGTGAAAATAATTGATGTTGACGTTGTTCACCCAAAACGGTGGTAGATTAGATACATCTCATTATTACTATTTGAATGATCCTAGTTGTGCATTTATGTTAACGTCGAAGTTGGTTAAAAATACTGCAGTATCTTCTTTACATATAATAAAATCGTAGAGATGTCATTCCTGTACATTGAATATTTTTTTCTTTTTGTATTTTTTTCGAGATAAGGGATCGATTCTGATGCCAGATCAACTTTTATTTTTTTTCGAAATTTTTTATGTTTTTTTGATTTGATCTATCTCCGAAACTACTGTAAAGTTGTCGATCAAATTTTCCTCAAATATTCCTAATAATATGCTTCTGTTAATATGCTATGTATGATTACGCTATTTTTCCTGGGAGATAAGCAATTTTGAATTTTGTTGTTTTTAGATGTTTGTTGATAGTTGGAAGCTAAACCACTAGATATTATTTAGTCAATTTTTCCTCAAATATTCCTTAAACTGCTGTTCTATTAATAGGATATGTATAATTACGCTTTTCCCCTTGGGGGATTAGCAATTTTATAATATGTTGATTTTCAGTCATTGTTGACATTTGTACAAGAACCGCTATTTGAAAATCACTGTCAACGTACTAGCCAGTCCGGTCGGTAACCTGCTTGACTTTCGTGCAAGGGGTCTCTGGATCAAATCTCGCAGTTTTTTTTTTCTCTTTTTGAGTTTATTTTATTTGTCCTGAGAGTTTTAAATAATTAAAAAAAATGTGCATACTTTTGTTTCAATATTATTCGCGATTTTAAATAATTACTATTTTTTTTCAATACTTCTCTAGGATAAAAATCTACACCGATTTAAATTGTAGGTAGTAAGTTGGGTATTTTTTTTAATTGTAATTGTTTCGAGGTGTGGAATTTAAAGATTAGAAAAAAATCAGGGTTACTATAATTTGTGTTTATTTATGTTTTGAATTGGTGCTCAAACCAGTGCATAGATTCTGTTCTAAACGACGACAAGTTGTACTCATCGAGTCAGATAATTAGTTATTTTTTAGGTATCACGCGGTATGCTAAAGGGAGAAGAGCAATGCTATCGTACGTTCAATTTGCAGCGATACTGTAAATCGACCCAAAAATGATAGTCTAATGTTTAAAATAAACACGGTTCTTTGAAATTAATGTCGCTCAAATAAGGACATTTCCTATGCAAACTATGTACCTAGATATAACATTATTGATCTAAACTAATAATAAAAATGCAAGTATGTTTGTTTTTTACCTTTTCACGCATTACTACCTACTGAATCGATCGTCCCAAAATTTAGCATATACGTTGTCAGGAGTATAGACACGGATATAAGGTATCTTACATCCCGAATAACAGAAGAGAGCTATTTCCGAGAAAACAATTACGTTCATATTCCAGATGGCGCCACACGATCCGTATTGTTTGTCAAATTCTAAAATAACGCAAGCGAAGCCGCGGGCAAACACTAGTTTAGACAAAAAATAGCATATTTTTTTGCCCTTCTACATTATTTTGGGAAAGGTGGGGTCAATCTCCTAGAGTATCAGAGGACCACATAGTACTTGTTACTTGCGGTGATCAGTGATCCTATTGGCAGAGGTGGCAAACCTCACTAGAGCAATCTTTTTTTTTAACTTTCTATATTTTTTAAATTTCTCTTGCATCGTGAGTGTGTTTACAAAAATTTAAACTCACTTACACAAACCCCCAGACCCGGAACGATAGCTTGTGGATCATACAATTATGGGTTCCGTGCAGGAATCGGACCCGTAGATCACTCTAAGGCCCTTCGTACACAAGGCGACTCAAGTTTCCGATACCTTACGACTTCGGTATCCAAGCGGTTATCGCAATAAAAACCCATAGAGGTTCGAACACAAGCACACGTCAATGAATACCAAAATCGTAAGGTATCGGAGATTTGCGTCGTCTAGTGTACGAAGGGGCTAATATTGTTTCGTGTATGTCTCCAACCCGCGACACGAAGCGCAGCAGCCAATAGCATAGCCACTGCATACCGTCTAAATGAATAATAAAAGTTCACTTTTTCTCCCCATTATTATTCAAGAACGATCTTTCAAAATCCCTTTTACTTATGCAAGTCGTTTAAAAACTATTGAGCTAACTTTAATGACTTTTCTTTTGGTGCGATACTTAGCCGCGATAACGCTTCCGTTTGTCTTGGAACATTTAATCTTTTTTACTTTATGGGGCTATAAGCAGAATTATAAACTGTCGAATATATTTGGTATACTGTTGGATTTCTACGAAAAAGTCGAATGGAATTGTTCCCAGGAAATATAAAACTGATTCTGATACTGGTAGCTTACATCACCCCACTGCTGGACAAAGGCCCCTCTCCGTGACTTCCAGTTTTCACGATCCAGGGCCACTGGTTTTGGTTTATTTGGTTGTTTGTTTTAAGAGACTTACTAGATTATTATACTAGATTATAACAAAAAGAACTTTTTCGTAAATGAATAGTTTTTTATAGATTACTCGCTTTCGCACCAACAGACTAAGGGCGTGGACCCATGTCCACGGTGCAGTGCCGCTGGCCGCGCAACGTACTAAGTAAAGTACTGGGAAACACGGTGTTTGTGAACAGCGCATCAAACTCACAGGAGTCCACGCCAGACACACAGCAAACATCACATACGTCATTAGCAGGCACACAACAAACATCACTCGTAACAACCTCACAGCAATCACCTATCACACAGCATTCATCTACCTTATACACATCAAACACACAAAATCAGCCATCAACTAGCACAAACAATAGACGAAGAAGAGGAAGGAGAAACTACAGGTAGTGGGGAAATGGATATCTTTTTTCTTGCGGGACGCGGGACGGGATATCTATTCTACCGACCGACACAAGGTCGAGTATCGAAAGATCGAAAAAAGACATAATACAATACATAAACAATACTATATAACACTAATTCACACGAATAGTCGGCGTCGTGTGTCGCGCGGTGTCAGGTATCCGGCCTCGGAATCGCCGGAACACTACACCTCTCGGCCAAAATTCCTCCTTCGTGAAAGTCGACAGATGTTCAGTCAGCACCCTCACCACAAAAGAATTGAAGTTTACATTGTGTGTATATGTTATAATAATATGTTTTCTACAGCCCTTACAGTAGTTAACAGCCTCAGAAGCAATCAAGGACAGGAAAGTAGTGATTTCCTCTGTTTGAAACTTTCTCGTAACTTCAATTAAATCATGTTTAATTGTGGGACAGTATTTTGTTCCTTTTCCTTTTGTCCTCCGGCCGTCCAGTGTCCATTGTCCCTTTAGTTTTTGAGAAACAAAAGAAGAATGATTGTTTTGTTGGTTGACCCAGTGCTATTCATAGTACACACTCCGGGGTGACCTCCTAAATCTGTACACGCGCATGTAACCCGCGCAAGTAAACGTGCGGGTTACCCGCGCGAGTAACATATTACTTTATCAAGTTACCTGCGTGGTGCTTATACACGGCGCATGCTACTCGCGCAAGTAATATTGCGGGTTTGCGGTTTACCCGCGCGAGTAACATGCGCAAGCTCTTGATCGCCTTGATCGCATGAAGCTTGAGCATGTTGAGGCACTTGCGCGGGGTACATGCGCCGTGTACAAACTGTACAAGCACCCTTACTGCGTGATCCAGTTTTCGTATTCCCATCGTCGACGTCCGTATATTGCTGTAGCATCCCACAGAATTGCGGGCATGCGGACAGCGAGTAATGGGCGACTACTTCTCTGATCATGCACCATGTCCGGGTATACGGCGCGACGGGGGGCCAAAGCCTGCCAATAGAAGATAATAATATTTTATCTTTACAGAGTACAAAACAAAATACCAGTATGTCTGTACGGTCGGTTGCGGAACTTATCTCATTACCGTGACCCCGGATGTAAAGGGCTAATAAATGATGAAATAACCACAAAAAAAAACCACAGTGAGCCATGCAACGCAGCCACCCAATTACTCAGCCGCTGCGTACCCTTAGCACGAATTTTCAGTATTTGAGACGTAAAGTAAACTGGAACTTTAACAATTTCAAATTGACAATTTCCAATGAAAAATTTAGTTCCTTCCCGGCACACCAGAGGCGCTGTTCCATTTTTTCATACTGAAACGCTGTAAATACTCGAAAGACGCTTTAAAGTAAAAGAGTGAAAATTCGTGCTAAGGGTACTGAGCATAAATCCTCAATAGAAAATAAAAGGTTTGACTTTGACATTGTAGACTCTTAATTCTTTATTTTTTTTTCGAATAGGAACAACTTCTTCATCCCAAGATATCTCCTCTAAGAAATTCTTAATTAACTTCCTAGTATCGATTTTCCACGATCTCTATAACGAACGGTATGCTCCAATTACTTTCCGTAATAGAACTGCTGACTTGAAAATCAAGAAATAACTTACTTCGCAAATTATTATGAGAAACCTGAGGGACTTTGAGATATTATTGTAATCAATTTTTTATGGGACAAAGGTTATAAAAATTGCTGGAATCGTTGAAGAAAATGTTGTGTTTTTGTCATCAGAAAAGACGGTGATGTGTCGTTCATCGAAAGACTTAAAGTTTATCTTTTTGCCATCTTTTTGTCTATGTACGAAACAATATTAAATATTGCAACATTTCATACATAAATGTTTATGATTCGTACATTTTTTTTATATCTCATTCATTCTTTCATACATTTTATATCTAAGTAAGCAAACTTAAGGCTAACTACGCACTGTCGACTGGTCGCCGGCGTTTTGTTTGACAGTGACTGTGACTTTCATTAGTTCAAATAAGTGTTTACGCTCTTGTTCGACACTTACTGCTTACTGCTTACCTACGTTTTGGTCGCCTAGGAACAGAGCCGATAGTGCGTAGGGGCTCTAATCAATCAGTTATGCACAAACACTCATACTCATACACACTCACACACACATACACCCACTCATAGCCAACTCTCAGTCATTATACAATTGTGTTCATTCTGTAGAATTTATAAGCTTAGAAGAAAATTTTGCAAACATTTATTTCCTACTAGTGTCTGCCCGCGGCTTCGCTTGCGTTATTTTAGAATTTGAGAAACAATACGGATCGTGTGGCGCCATCTGGAATATGAACGTAATTGTTTTCTCGGCAACAGCTCTCTTCTGTTATTCGGGATGTAAGATACCTTATATCCGTGTCTATACTCCTGACAACGTATATGCTAAATTTTGGGACGATCGATTCAGTAATGCGTGAGAAGGTAAAAAACAAACATACTTGCATTTTTATTATTAGTTTAGATCAATAATGTTATACCTAGGTACATAGTTTGCATAGGAAAGGTCCTTATTTGGGCGACATAAATTTCAAAGAACCGTGATTATTTTAAACATTAGACTATCATTTTTGGGTAGTATCGCTGCAAATTGAACGTACGATAGCATTGCTCTTCTCCCTTTAGCATTCCGCGTGATACCTAAAAAATAACTAATTATCTGACTCGATGAGTACAACTTGTCGTCGTTTAAAACAGAATCTATGCACTGGTTTGAACACCAATTCAAAACATAAATAAACACAAATTTTTCTAATCTTTAAAATTCCACACCTCGAAACAATTACAATTTAAAAAAATATCCAACTTACTACAACAACCTACAATTTAAATCAGTGTAGATTTATATCCTAGAGAACTATTGAAAAAAAATAGTAATAATTTAAAATCGCGAATAATTTGAAATAAAAGTATGCACATTTTTTTTTATCATTTGAAGACTCTCAGGAAATATAAGAAAACTCATTGCGAGAAAAAAAGAAACTGCGAGTTGATCCAGAGAACCCTTGCACGAAAGTCAAGCAGGATACCAAAACTGGCTAGCACGCTGATAGTGGTTTTCAAATAGCGGTTCTTATACAAATGTCAACAATGACTGAAAATCAACAATTATAAAATTGCTAATCCCCCAAAGGGAATAGCGTAATTTTACATATCCTATTAAAGAAGAACAGTTTAAGGAATATTTGCCCGGGAAAAATTGACTAAATAATATCCAGTGGTTTGCTTCAACTATCAACAAACAGATAAAAACAACAAAATTCAAAATTGCTTATCTCCCAGGAAAAATAGCGTAATAATACATAGCCTATTACAGAAGCATATTATTAGGAATATTTGAGGAAAATTTGATCGACAACTTTACAGTAGTTTAAGAGATAGATCAAATCAAAAAAACATAAAAAATTTCGTCAAAAAGTTGATTTGGCATCAGAATCGATCCCTTATCTCGAAAAAAATACAAAAAGAAAAAATAGCAATGTACAGGAATGACAGCTCTACGATTTTATTATATGTAAAGATAAAGAAGATAAAGAAAAGAAAAGAAAAGATAAAGATAATATCGGGGTCTACGCTTTCGCTACGAAGTGCTACGAATCGCTACGCCAGTTCAAGTGGCGTAGCGCGTAGCAAAACAAAAACACGAAAGCTATGGTACTTATGCATTCGTAAAATATATTTGCATACAAAAAAGCAACAAAACGTACGTCTATAAATACGTAATGGGAGCTTACTCACTCGCTTCAGTATTTCAGGAAAATACTTCACTGAAACAAAAGTGTTTAAGTGTTAGCCAATTTTTTACGAAACAATAAGAATAAAAGATATTCGTAATAAAAAGGAACGTAAACCACTTCCTGTTCTAATATTCTTGTAAGGCTATGAGCTTAGTGTGTAAGCTTTGTCAATGTTATGTAACCTTTTTATATTATTGATAGTCTCCGAGTCATTTTGCTTACAGACCCGAAGTGATACAACTGTGATTTATATATTTGTGATTTACTCCTATGTAATGTCGTGACAACAGGGCAATGAATATTAAATATTTCGAGCAGACTATACGTCGAGTTCAGAGAGACTCCACCGGAAATATGACTTCATTACGTGGCAAATCAAAACCCTAAGCACTTGACGGGCCCCCCCGTAGAGGGCCAAAGCCTACCAGGGTTACGACCTGCGGGACTAACGCAAAAAAAAAACCGTAAGCAAGTACGTGTTGTGCGGCGAGTAATGGGCAACTCGCCGACTGACCATGGACCATGCCCGGGTCAACGGCGCGTTGTGTTCCACGCGCGCTCCAAAGAGCGTCAGTAAGATGACGCCCTCTCCCCCCCAAAGCCTACCGGTGTCACGGGTTTTATTCCATTACCGTGGGACACCGTGGATTTTAGTCTGTACAAGTCTGACAGTAAGGGTGGGAGGACTCATTTGATGATTTTACCAAGCTTAAAAAATGCAAGTACGTGTTTGAATTACTAGTCGGGTAAGGCTGCTCCAGCTTTGCTATAATCCACTTGATAGTCAATCACGTACCTACCATACGCTGAGTAGAATTTATTCAAATTGAGCCAGGCTAGAAAAATTGAGGCAAGCGATAAAAACACTTAGCTCTTACTTTTAGTTTTATTTACTCTCAAGTAATGATGGCCCAAAACGTGACTGACATTGGCAATGTGATTATTGCCGAATCATAAAGCCGCTTTTGAGCAACGTTTATTGTTATCTACATTGCAATTTACAGTGACATAACTGGGTAGTCAAATATTCATAATACTCGTAACATACTTACCTTCCCTTTTGTTTTGGGATCGGCTTCCGGTCGAATCGGATGCAGCTAAATATTATTATCCGGGCTCTATATCGGGCCCATGTAGAGCCCGGAAAAAGCACCCGTGAAGCTCCTTACTCTAACATACCTTCATGCGAATGTTAGTATCATGCACTTTAGGTTTGGGCCAGTTCTCTTTAGCCAAGGAGAGCGGGGTGAGGCCTTGGCCACCGCTCATCATCTCGATACATTCCCACGTCAGCTTCAAGGAAATATTCCCTGAGATTGCATAATACGAGTATCTCGCGATTGAGGAGAGACTTAGTTTTTAAAAAACCTCAACCAAATCTTCGCGGTATATAGGTACAATCTCGTATCTGAGGACCGCGGGAGATGCATTCGTGGTGGTTTACGACCTCCAACCTTAACCCAATAATAGGTGTTTCAGAAATGCTTCTGCAAATATGCAAACTATCTCTGTATTTGTTCTACGCTACCTTACCACCCTCCCCGCTAGATCTTATCACTCTAATCCCACCAAGAACATCTCTACACAACTCGTTTTACGTGTGACATTTCACTCGATTCCAAATAATACGAGTACGATTCTAAACTGATGCGCATAGTGTGGTGGTTCACGACAAATGCTCGTACAATAGGAATTCGAATGTATGTGTCGAATTTCCGATGCTACTAAGAATTTGGTAGTACGAAATGTTTTATTTGCGGTGAAATGGTACTGTTTGAGTATAATTCTGGACGTCCGTCCGCTGCAGTGCTAAGGTCTATTTTTGGACAGCATCAACATGTTAGATGTGGGCTTCAAAATCACAGGATTCCACAATGAAATATTTCTCAACGTTAATAACATAAACAGATCTATATTAGAATATCTGGAATAAAATTTTAGTAATTTTGCACATAATGTAACTATGTTTTTTGACTTAATAAAAAATATACCTACCGTAAAATATTCCGTGCCAGTTGGTACAGCAAGTGAGCGATTGACTGCTGCACTGTCGCGAATTCGAACCTGCACCAAACAAATATTTATATGATCTACAAGTACGTCTTGTAAAATGGAACTAGTGACAATAAAAATACCCAGTAGTTCCATCATGGAACTGATTAGTGACAGCAAACTTATTTTTTTCGGGTCTGACCGTTAGTGCATGTGAGTTTAAATGTTTCAAAACAGGAAAATATCCTAGTTTAAATGTGGGGGAATTTAAAATAATGGCTCGGCGGAAAAAGATTTAGCTCCAACGAGGAGATCATACTCGAAACCAATGCCTATTTCGAAGGGTTGCCTAAGTCATACTTTACGGAAGGGATCGAAAAGTTTGAGAAACGCTGGATGAAGTGCATTGAGTTAGATGGAAATTACGTTAAAAATTAATCATAATTTTAAAAAAAAGTTGTTTCCTTATTTCAATTTTACCAGACTTATCACTCCGCCCTCGTATGTTGAAAAAAAACACAATATCCCTTTGAACAGTTGCTGAAGACTACACGGGTAAAGCAGTGAGTAGAAGCTAATCATTAATAAAGCAATTTCACTCAGGAAATCTTTGCTGGCTAAGATTAACTAGTAAAATACCAAGAAAATTTATCTTTCATCTCTATTTAAATGAAGTCAAGGAATACCGCCGCTTGTCCTCAGTATAAACTTTTGATTATTATTATGTAAATACTCTTAAAGCTGGAACCTGTCATAAATTCTTGTAGCCTGTATTTCAATTCCTGAAATTGTTTTTTTTTTTAATACTTTTTTACGGTATAGTCTTAAAAACTTTTCGGAGCTTTATTTGGAAAGAAGTGAGATGAAAATTTTATTCTTTTAGTATTTAAATTTTCAATAAATACACATAAGTATCCCTATGTGTAATTATTGAGAATTTAATATTAGAATTGTATAAAAATAATGAAACGTATTTTTGTCACGGTATAAACGCAGTTCCCCATCCTCCTCAAATCAACTATTCGCAAACAAAGAAACATTTTGTTTTTGTTATTTCACTTGCCCTTTATGTTCCAGGTAAGTGGTGCTCTTTTAAAGACTGTTCAGCGAACATGACAAGATTTTCTTCACAAGTTGTGCACTTAAACAATTTATATTTTACTTTGAACTTTTGAGACTCAAATGTTGCAATTCTTAAAGCATTGATGGTGGATTAATTTCTTAGTTATTCACGATCAGATAATGACAATAGAAAGGTAACAGGTGCTCGTCGATCAAAAATATTATATTATCCAGTTATTATACCTTACTTGAGAATGCTTTCAGTTATCTTTGCTTGCAGAGTGTTTAAAATCTCAACTATTATTATAAATCCAAGAGTGTGTATGTATGTTTTGTCTGCGCGCTTAACGCATTGGTGATACCCGCGTATTATTGACATTATATTAATTAAATCAATACATTATTATTAACTATATCTTTAATGTCAACATTTCTTTATTATTTTATTGTATTTATTTTGTTATTTTATGTATGTACTGTATTTTATCTTAGTTTTATGTATTTTTAGCCGGCTTGATATCCGTACTCTTGTTTATTCTTTCCTTTTCTTCTTCTTCTTTCGGGTGACCACTGAAAACCAGGGCTGTGCTGTGGGTCTCTCACAGCGCAGCATTATGCTGAGTGGTCCTGGTGGTACCTTTCTTTTTACAGTCATGGCATGCAGCTGTCGAATTTTTGTCTTTGTTATTATGTCTTTCTTATGTTTCGATTATGTTAACTTTTTTATTTTTCTCTGTTTTCTTTTTACTTATTGCATGCATTTCTTTCAAAAAATAAAATCACTTTCTTTCTTCTATGTTTCTTTTTCACATCAAAACGGCTAAACCAATTTTCATAATGTTTGGTACCGAGTTAGATAGGACCCTTTTTTGGTCGCAAAGCCGCTTTTCAGCCGCCTTTTGCGTTCTATAGTCAAGATAGAATGAACCCTATAAACGATTAAATGCTTTATAGGGTGTGGGAGCAGTGGTGGTCCAGTGGTATCGGTCCCGACTTACGAGTTGTAGGTCGTGAGTTCGAACCCCACCAGGCGCATTACTTTGTGTAATCTATTTCATCACCACTGCTCTCAAAACGGTGAAGGAAAACATCGTGAGGAAACCGGCATGCCCTAGAACCAAAAATTCGAAGACATGCGACATCTGCCAACTCGCACTGGACCCGCGTGGTAGATTATGGCCCACTCCTTCTCACAAGAGAGGAGGCCTGTGTCCCAGCAGAGGGAACATTATAGGCTGATGATGATGATGATGATGATGAGGGCGTGGGCCGAGCGAAGCCGCAGGCAACAATTTGTACCTAATATAACTTCAAACACGGTCAGTCGTCTCAAAAACTAATCCCCTCTAGCTTTCAAAATGAATCTAAAATAGTTTTAAGAAACTTCTGAGCGTGAGTAATCCTGAATAATGCCCTGGCAAAGTGACTCGAAGGGTGTTCTAAACGAAATGATATCACGTTTAACAATAATAAATTTCTTCTTCTATAAATTTTTGTGAACTATAGAATATTAATATTTGTTACTGTAAAGGCGTGTTTCTATGAGGCACTTGTATACAAAATTGTAAATTGTGTACAAGTAACTTGCATAGTGGAAACGGGTTAAGTACGTAACGAGCCTAAATGTTTTATAAAAGGGTCAGATGGAAAAGTCAATCTTTGGGAGTAAATAGAGGCGAATCTTTTATTAAAAACTATGCGTGACTATGTGTGAACGCATCACTAAAAATGATTTTTGCCCAGGATTGTACTCCTGATTGTACTTTTTTTTCTAATGAGGCCTTCCTACGCCCTACCTTCCTACCCAGGGCAGAACAAACCACCACTGCGAAGATCGCCCGGAGGACACAGTAGAGCATACGGTGCAAGACTGCACAGCTTGGGCAGTGCACCGACGTGTCCTCACGGCGGCGATGGGCGGAGACCTCTCGCGCCCGGCATTGGTTGCGGCCATGCTGCGGGTCGAGACGGAGTGGGAAGCGGTCTGCTCCTTCTGCGAGGCAGTAATGCTCGTGAAAGAGGAGGCGGGCCGCTTGAGAGAGAGGATAGCGTCCTCCCTCCGCCCCAACCGCAGTGGTAGGCGCCCGCGGCTTCGGACGTCAGCAGATGATCTCCGGCCACCGTAGGCGCGGGCCATGCGGGCAGCGAGTAAAGGGCAACTCGCTGCCCGACCAAGGACCATGCCCGGGTCGACGGCGCGTTGTGTCCGACGCGCGCCTCAAAGAGCGTCAGCATAATGACGGGGCCCCCCTCTCAGAGGGCCAAAGCCTGCCGGGGTCGCGGGATTATTCCCTTACCGTAACCCCGGAACATAACAGGCTATGAAGGACACCGTGGATTTTAGTCAGTAGAAGTCTGACAGTCCCTCCCACCCTGCCCGGGGTTGGAGGACTCATTTGATGATTTTACCACGCTAAAAAAAAAAAAGGCAGAATAAAAGGTAGTTAGGTTAGGTACCGGTCAAAAAGAGTACCTATGGGGAACAGACTGATAAAGTTTATAGTAGAACAGACGGAAAATGAATCAAAATAATATCCAGCAGATCAGTTTTTTGATATACTAAGGGTATATAAAATTGTCCCAAATTCTTCTCGGAAGTCATCGCAGTTCAGAGCTAAAGTTACTGTTGTGATATCTGATAACTTTGAAGAGGCCAGTAAGTTTTTCGAACCAAAAATTAATGTAACTAAGTATCGACGACAATGGACGCTTCATCAGGAAAATTGAGGAAAATGAACAGAAACTCGAGTCGACAGTAATATGATATCGCAAAAAAGGTTGGTCACAAAAAGCTCAAACATTTTTTGTTAAAAATATTTATTTGGAGAATCGGATAACTTTTAAGGTCAGACTTTATGAGCTCATGGACCAGGCATTATACCTTTCATGCGAATATTTATTCCGAAATCTAGTCCTAATGTCATTTATTCGGCCTAACCCTTCGCCCGCTGAACAAATGGCCATTATGCGTAGGCCGTTTGACGATATATTGTGTCATTTGTTTCTATGATCATTCTGTTTCCGAACGTGTCTGTTTTTCATTTCTGGGAAATGAAATGCGTTATGTCATACGTTTTGTTCGTTCCCAATTGTTCGAAATGACAAAGACACAAAGCATAATGGGTAAATAGTGCGTAAGAGTGCCAGTAATTGGCTTGTTGATGGCCAATGAGGCAACAGTTCTGCGGTCAAGTCGATTGAAGGTATTTTGTGCTTAATTGAGCGTACTTAGTTGCGCCATTGATAGCATTGGTGGGCGCAAATTAATAGTTAGAAGCCTGAGACTGAAGTCTTATATTTAATAGTGTGGAATGAATTTTATCTTTAGTTAAGAACTACCTACGAGAAAAAAAATATGATTACTCTCGCTCTAAGAGTAATTATACTTTTCCATTAGGAATTTAACATTACTCCTAGAGTCTGTTTTAGTGGACTGTTAGTTATAAAAAGTTCTTCCTTTAAACTAGGCAGATGTTGATGATTATACCATTGACTTATCCAAAAAACGACCCAAATGATATGGAATGAGAGAAAGACAATAAAAAACACTTTTTTATTTGAAAAATACTTTTGGGTCAAAAATACCCCTGCTATCATTTACCCGGTTGACAAACATCGAAGTCACGCCTGCAAATGACGTAAAGAGCCATCTTATTCATCGCGAAAAATCGAAGAGAATTGCCTCGTCCGTACATAATGGCAACGCCGTAATGGCTACCACAAAAGATACGAAAATTATATGAGGCGATGATAGCACAGTAATTTGGTATCCTCGCTCTGATGGACCTCTCAATCTTGTTATGATGTTATTGGAATATAATCACTAATAATAAAGTTTTTAGATAATAGTACTTTTTATTTATAGTAATGCAACTGGTGTAATTTTATGTATAGTAATGCAACTGGTATAATTTTATGTATAGTAATGCAACTGGTGTAATTTTATGTATAGTAAAGCAACTGATGTAATTTTATGTATAGTAAAGTAACTGTTGTAATTTTATGTATAGTAACGCAACTGGTGTAATTTTATGTATAGTTAAGCAAGTGGTGTAATTGTATGTATAGTAATGCAACTGGTGTAATTTTATGTATAGTAATGCAACTGGTGTAATTTTATGTATAGTAAAGCAACTGGTGTAATTTTATGTATAGTAATGCAACTGGTGTAATTTTATGTATAGTAATGCAACTGGTGTAATTTTATTTATAGTAAAGCAACTGTTAGAAGATGACGAGAATAAAGAATGATGAAGTATAAGAATCATAGGAGACAGGTTTGTATGGTTTCTCCCTATCGGTACAAGACGAGTTTTTTACAATATTGTTAACATTACATAATCAGCTTATAAAGTACCCACTGTTGGGAAACAGACAGGTCTCTTCTCCGAGAGAAGGGCGATGCTGTAAAACACTGCGCAAGTCCGTCTTCGAATTTTAGGTTCTTGCATTTCAGGTTTCCACGCGATGTTTTCCTTCGACATTTTAAGAGCAAAGGTGATAAAAATAAAAGATATATACCCACGAGTTTGAACCCACGCCCACAAAAGTCGTGGGCGAAGTGCTAGTGGCTCAAAAAAAAAAAAACTATCTGTTCCATGATAATAGTGAGACGTATTCACAATCGTCCTCGAGGGTCCTCCTACTAATGTAAAAGGAGATGGGTATGTATCTACTTGTTCAGGCTCTCGATAATTATATTCAAGTATAGTAGGTAGATATTGTTATTTATGTCCCTTTGATATCGATCGCACGAAACCCTTTGATTTCGTACTGAATTTCAATTCCAAGAACTCCCTATATCATCGCATTGTGAAATTGTGAAACTCGATATTCAAAAGGCTGACTGTAGACCACAGAGTAAATTCTGTCGTATCACAATAACCGCATTGAATCGACATTCTGCGTTTATTGCACCTAGCTGTGGCCTTTTTCATGCTGCCGTGGGGCCTCCACGGCAGCAATCTATCCCAATTCGGAGCAAAGGTCTTGTTCCAGTTCTCGAGGCTTCTTTTTTCTTTGGGGTAGTATTTTTTTTTCAGCGGTTACAAACAAAGAAAAATATGTCACTGATTGTTATCATCATCATCATTAATCAGCCTATAAATTTTCCACTGTTGGGACACAGGCCTCCTCTCTGCGAAAGGGAGTGGGTCGTAATCCACCAAACGGGCCCAGTGCGTAGTACGCGTGTATCTCGCGCCGAATTGGTAATCAGGATCATTATCACTTTTTCGTTTCACTTTGATATCATTTATCATTCATAAATAGATCTTAATCTACCGGAGTCTTAAAGATGTAGTTTACTGAAGATAAATCTAAAAAAAAGTCGTCAAGATCTAGGCAGGTCACACGGTACAGTCACTAGCAATGAAACGTATGTACCTATTACTGATGGTTCAAAAGCAATTTTCTTCTACTAAATTATTTAAGGTTCGGCACATTTTGGAAACCATTACGAAATAGGTCTCATGTCAAAGTTGAAATAGCAATTTCACGAGGAAATCTCATTTAATATTGCTAAATAAATATTTACCATTAACACATTCATTGATTTGAAAAGCTCGTAGCTAATTAGTATCAGCCGCACCTATCGATTTTCAAGGTTAATTCATGATTGCCCAATTTGATCTGTAGATGGGTCACCACTCATTACAATATAAGTACGGTGATTCTTAAGTATCTCTGAAAAAAAAACCTTATTGATTACACCAGTGGCTATGTTATTTTAAGATCTTGCACTTCTCTATCATCATCATTTCAGCATATTGCAGTCCACTGCTGGACATAGGCCTCTCCCAGGGAGCGCCACAGCGCACGATCTCATCTTGACGGGGGCGTCCCACTCTACGATCATCTACACGCGGTCTCCAATTGGGAACCTGCCTACTCCACCTTTTGTTGATTCTGCAGCAGACATGACTAGTACCTCTCTATAATTTTCCATCAATATAGAGACAAAGAAATTTTACAAAATTGTAAACTCAGAATTGTCAGAGAAAAGTTGCAAAAAAGCAAAGTATGTATAGTTGATGGTATTTCGTTTCCGATGACTGTACATCTTGTTACTTTTAATTACTTTAATCACGGAGGGTTTCATTTATAAATAGGCCGTATTTATTTTGCGAGATAGTTTCCATAATTGGTTCGTATCATTTCGAGTGAACACGAGTAGGTATTTTTAGGACAGGTGCTTTTATTAGAAATTAGTGTTTGGTAAATTGATATGGGTTCTTTTTTTATGTGAGCTGTTGATTATAATTAACTTATACGTATTGAAAATGGATAGGAGTGGTTAAAGATAGAGCTCGATACCTACTAACAATTAAATAATTGTAATAATTATCTAAGTTCTTTCTTAAAACAAAGAAACATATTTAATAAAAAATCATATAACACAAGATGCCTCAGGGCGATTTTTCTCCATGCTATAAAAGAAATTTAAAAGAACTTAGATAGCATTAGGAAAATTGACATACAAAATTGTTGATGCCATGCGTCAGTAGCAATGTCTAGCGTCGCATAGCAACGCGACTACTAGACTGAGCGACTTTTTACCAATTGGTAAAAAGGTTTTGGGTCATTACTTTCTTCGTGATGTCCCGTCTATTGCTCGTATATAGTTTAATTGCATGCTATAATTTTTTACTTCTTGTATTTTTGTCTAGTGAACGGTCAACGGTTAGCGTTTGGCGTTGTTGTTCAGTAATTAAGAGCAAACAAGTCAACATTTTTTCCATAGAAACTTCGTTGGGGTTTACTCCATTAATTGACAAAGTACATCCAAAATTAAACATGGTATCGTTTTGTCTCATTATTAATTTTGTCTGTACGGAAGCAGAATTGTAAAATATGAAGCTATTAAAAAGTTACGAGCTTCTAAAGATTCGTTTTTTTGCTAATTTTAACACAACTTTAGGTGTAAATTAGAAGCTAAAGAAGCATCAAATTTCCAAAACGAAGTCCGTACCGACACAGCAAATTTATCGAAGAATTTAATAAATTTTATTTGAAATTAATTGGTGCAGTGGTTTTTTCATAAAACCCCAACAGCCAAAGGCTTTTTCGTATTTTTTTACGCGCGCCTTTTACTCTGAATGATCGTGCATCTCACTGAATAAGTTTTCCCCTGTTTTCTCCACGGGGGGATGACGCTCGCGCACATATGAACAATATGGCTCGATTTCCGGTGAAATATGGTTTTTGACCATGCCTGCCAGTGAGTTCGAGCTCGCGACTAGCGCCGCCTTAATTGCTCTGAACCATATCGCTGGATCGATTCCTGCATAGAACAAGCAGTTTATCCGAGTCAGATGTGTGTGTGTAAACTCATATTTTTTTTCTCAAATTTCAAATACAAGTTTAAAAAAATAATTATACCTCGTTTTTCAGCGTGGTAAAAAAACTACCTTATCATTCTTTGCCAGCTTTGCCATATCAATTTAACTTTACCAACATATTTACCTAACCCAACCCTAAACTGCAAAGGGGCTTAACCAACTAAAAACTAAAAGCTACCAACAAATCTGGGTTGATTGTAAAAAGTTAATGTAATGTGTGTGTCATGCCAGTCGCCATTAATGCCCAATGTGTTGTGACACGCAAATGAAGCGTATTTGTGCTACAAAATTTGTTTTAATTATTATTTATTTTCAGCATTTTAGGGGAGGGTTTTGTTGTATCATTTTAGTTCAAATAGGTGTTTTTTGTATAGTGATTTTAAAGAAAATGTGAGTAGCTGTCAAGGGAGATTCATAGAAAAATAAACGTGTTGCGCCGTGTTGTTGAGTCCAGTTATCAGTACTAGCACGAATTTTTACTCTTTTACTTTACAGTATTTACAGCGTTTCTTGAGCTTTCTTGTATGAAAAAATGGAACTGTGCCTCTGGAATGCGAAGAAGGAACTAATTTTTTTCTTGAAAATTGTTAATTTGAAATTGACAAAGTTTCAGTTTACTTTACGTCGCAAATACTGAAAATTCGTGCTAAGGGGTACAGGTGCAGTAATGTTTGAAGTATTTTACTTTGGGACAATCCCACTGCTCTTCTCTCAAAGCATTGCAACGACTGAAAACCAGAAAAGCGCCGAAACAATGAAGCTCGACGTGTGTCGAAGAATAAATTTAACAACCTTGAATCCTGCAACGAAATTAATCAGAAAAGAATAGTGGAGGAGTAGGTTTGCAGTATGTAGTTTGTTGTTTTTAATGAAAGCGTATTCCTTAGGGATACGCTGGCGAAATAAAGACGCAATGAATAGATTACGGTTACACACCCAGAGTATCACAAGTTTATTTTATAAGCTGAATACCGACGTTGCCAGCTAGTGACGAATTAGGTACCAGAAAATAATTTTAGAGTGCTTGTGCACAACCAGTCCAGCCATTTATAAGCCTTTACTCTTAAGAAATATGGCTGAGTTTTTAATATTTATGTAACCCATATAAAAATACTCACCAAAACCACAACTCCATGAAAGACAATTTAATTAACTAACTTTCGAAAAGTCCTCAAAAACACAGCAGTGTTTAGAAAATGGCGTTCTTAACACTCTCCTCAGATCGCTTATTATAATCCTCGTCACTCTCACACCCCTCCATTATATTATGAAACTAACGCTGCTTTAAAATTTACTAAATTATTTAACGTAAATGGGTCATACATGCTTAATACCGTGACATCACCGCATGATGTCACACGCCCCACACGACATTTTCCCGCGCAACGCTTTGACAGGTAGACCGATGTGTTGCCACTTTTCAAAACTTCCCGCCAACGTTGTCCGCCATGTTTAATCTATGGAAAATGTCGCCAATTTTAAGTTTTGTGTTAGAATTGTTATGTTTATTTAGTGAAAGTTAAAATTATTCGTGTGAAAAGTGAGTTTCTCTGTTGTTCAGTTAAATATTTTTTTTAATGAAAGGTGCCATTTTGCCGCGTTTGTTATTATGTACTAACAAAGTGGTTTCACACTGGTGCAATTTACTAATGAGCAAGTTTACAATTAAAAAAGAAATATTTTCATTCATATTTTTAATTTTATAAATCTTATCTTGAAGATTAACATCTCCAAAGAAGGAATTAACCGATATGATCCAGCTGGTCTCAAGTTTTGCGTTTAACTAAATATTTAGCCATTCCTTTTTATAGACTTTTGTCTATTCTTGAATAAAAGAATTGAAAAATCTTTGTACTTAAGCAACTTCTTCCCTAATAATTGTAAAAAGGTTTATATGTAGACATAGCCAAACAAGGCCATTAGGTTTGTCTATGTTAGATCTAGACTAGAAGAAAATTCTCCCAGATGATGAAAAGTTTCAAAGTACTTATTTAAGGAATGAAGTAAAGTTTTTAGGAAAACAAATAACACAGAAAATCAAACATCGTTAATAATTTTAAGAAATTCAAAGAATCAACAGATTTTTAGGGTTCCGTAGTCAACAAGGAACCCTTATAGTTTCGCCATGTCCGTCCGTCCGTCCGTCTGTCCGCAGTTTAGCTCAGAGACGCACAGTACTAGAGAGCTGTAATTTGGTGTAAATATACGGATTTGTTGTGCCAAAAAAGTGGTAAAATAAAATCTCGTAAAATATTTTTTTTTAGGGTACCTCCAGTACTTACACGTAAAGTGAGGATTTTTTTTTCTCGCGTACCCCTTAGTGTGGGGTATCATTAAATAGGTCTTTAAAAAATAATGATAGTTTCCATTAACAATTTTTTGATAAAAAAATTCGTTTGTGAAATATTAAGCTTTAGTGCTAAATTTTGCTCGATTCGAGTGTCGCCCCCCTCTACCAGCTAAACGGTTATGTTTGGGGGTGTGAAAAAAATCACAATAGTAGTATATATAACGAAGTTTAAAAGAAAATTATCATGACTAAGTAGGCTTTACAACTTTACGAGTAATAGTCGACCAACTTATAAAATGTACTTGGACATCAAATTTTCTAAACAAAATGTATCGGAGACAACTGCAAATGTAAGTTTGTCAACTTTATTTTTACAGCTTTTTTAAGTATGTTTTTTTGGGGTAGGTAGGTTTTTATCGTCAACTATTTTTATAGTCCAGTCATTTCGCACCTTTAAAGTAAAACCGTTACTAAACGGAACTTTACAATTTTACAGGAGAGCCAAAATTAGAAAAAAGTCAACATTTTTTGTCAATAAAATCTGAATGCAGGGTTCTTTAAGACGTATAATAAGGTATTATTATAGATATCTGTTTACTTTATAACACGTGATTTAGAAAAGTTTTTATTTTTATTTACATTATTATTTATTGTGATTTATATTATTATAGTAACACTTTACTATTAATAATTTTGGTCATTAACACAGAAAACTGTGTTTAAACAAATTGAAACACTTTACCTATTAAAAAAAAATAACATCTTACCCTTTTTTGTGACATTCAGCGCCTTGTTTATCCGAATTATAACAGTTTTATTTTAAACTTCCGTTTTTAGTCTTCCATGAACACGTTCTTATTGGTATAGACACAATATTGTATTTCGTGAGCCGATCATAATTCGGTTTAGGAACGCTTTGATTTATCGCCAGATGGCGTAAAATACAATATTTTTTAAAAATGACAAGTTTATGTTAAAGTTTACGTATATTTTACATACTTAGATGGCATTCTTCCCTCCGTGCAACGGCTCAGTGTAGTGGTGATTTGTTTCGCTGCCGATAATTATTACTTTTTACGTGTTTCGTCGTCGATTACCGGCTCGTGAATTGATCCCAGCTGTGTGCTTTTGTGCTTAGTGGTGGTTTTGTGAGTTTTTAAGGGTTTTTTACGCGTATTTTATTGGTAAATATAGTTAAAATTAGTTTATCAGCATTCGGTGAGTACTTTTTATTTTTTGGTTCTGGGGGTACCGTGAAAAAATTTCTTTTCGAATTTTTTCTTCGTTTCTACGTTCTTATTTCAATTTATTTGTTGTTTTTAATTCAATATTATGTTGTCCAGTAATGATGAACCACCTGATACCGGTGGTGTAGACTCATCGCGTCGAATAACAAAGCCACACAGGTCACCGACCTCCGCTTATTCAAAACGTTTGTTTGTCGATATGTCTCCCTCTTATTTAACACCTGAGGATAACCCAAAGAGACAACATTTAACCGATTCTTTTGAAAAATCGTCGCCGGTAACAACTAATGTCATTAATTCGAACGAGGAGTATTACGACTTAGTAAATCAGGCGTCTGCATATTTGTCGAAAATAAACGACATTGTGAACGATCAAGGATCTCGTATTAATATAGCCAATAAAACCGCGATTATGGACATGACACAGCGTATTACGTCTATTGTCTCTTTGTTAGCCATACGGTCATCTTCCAATGAAACGAAGTTAGTCAATATTGAGCGCGAACTGGATAAAGTCAAATCAAATAATAATGTCAGTATTGTCAAAAACGATTCAAACAAAATTTCTTATGCTGATTCCCTGAAACTTCGTCTGCCGAAGGTCGCTCCGGTAATGGAGTCTAGACCACCGCTTCCGTGCGTGATAGCATACCCCGCCAATGAAAAGTCAGCTGATTTCGCGACTTCGTCAGCTACCAAGGAAGCTCTTAAAAAAGTTATTAAGCCAAGTGATGACGGTTTTCAAATTGTAGGCATGAAAAAAATCGCGAAATCGGGCGTTGTGTTACGTGTCGCTAACGACACTCAAATAAATAAGCTGCAATCGGTAGAAGGTATTAGATCCGCCGGGTTAAGACTCGAAAAACCGAAAGGACGAAGGCCACGTATATTAGTCAAAGACGTTCCATCCTCAATGGAAGACAACACTTTTTTGCTTGCTTTGTACCGTCAAAATATAAAAGACGAATTGTCAATCAAAGAGGAAGACTTTATTAAGTCGACAAAAATTATACGTCGACGTAAACTAGATAACGGTCGGAAGTGGGTAGGCATTGAGATCGACGCCGCCATACGACAGCATTTAGTTAATACCAAACAGAAGCTTTTTATTGACTTCGCGACTTGTCGGTTTTTTGATGATGTCGATGTAGTACGTTGTCTGCATTGTCAGCAGTTCGGTCACGTAAAAAAATACTGCGTCAATAAATCGCCTACCTGTGCTAATTGTTCTGAAGCACATGAAACAAAAGAATGCCCGCATAAGGATAACTCTGATTTTACACCAGTATGTGTGGCGTGTAAACGTTTTAAAAAACCGTTTGACCATCGGTGCGGTTCTCAGCAGTGTACCACCTATAAAGTTAGGCTCGAACAGTTAATACTCAACACTAACTACTAATATAATGGATGGTTTAAAAATAGGTCAATTAAATCTCCATAACGACAGAGTGGCGACTTCTGAATTGGACAAATTAATTATCGATTATAACTTAGACATTGTACTGATTCAAGAACAATACCAAAACACGAGCTTACGTCACAAGGTAGTTCAGTTGGATAACAAGGCACGAGCTGGAATTTACGTGTCGCGTTCTTGTAACTTTACAGTAACGTCTTTGCGTAACCTCATGACGCCTCACTGTGCAGTTGCGGAAGTCTCATCCGCTACTTTTAAAGTTTACATTGTGAGCTGTTATTTTCAATATTCAGACCCTGTTGCTCCTCACATACACAACCTCCGTCACGTCTTGCGGTCACTCGCGGGCTGCAAAGTTATCGTAGGCGCAGACGTTAATGCGTCTTCGTCCTTGTGGTATGGCAAAGTCCGGTCCACGGACTACGAACGGCGCTGCGCTGTAGAAGACTTCATTGCTGAAATGAATCTAACAATTCACAACACCCCCGATGCACCACCTACTTTTTGCAGCCCAATGGGCGAATCTTGTATTGACGTCACACTTTCTAGTGCCGACGTACAGCTGGATAGGTGGCGTGTCCTACCGGACGCGTCTTGTAGTGATCATCGCTTGATCGTGTACGAGTTTGTTCCGGTTTTTATTCAGGGTTCCTCACATGTCATTGGTAACTTTAGGTACAAAAGTAAAGGCGCTAATTGGGAATTCTTTAGATCACTTTTTGCGTGTCATGCCAAAGAGTTCACTCGCGATGGGCTGTCAGCTGAAGAAAGTGCTGAAATTATGTCAGACACCTTCACGTACTGTGCTGACATTGCCATTGGTCGCGGATCTATGACCAATATACGTAGATGTGACTGGTGGTGTGACTACCTAACCGAACAGCGTAAAACTTATCGACGGGCGCGTAAACATCTTAACAAGCTTAAAAAACGTCAAGTCACCGGAGACTTGCTAACAACTGCTTTAAATACATTTAGAGTTGCCAAGTCCCGTTACAGAGCATCGGTTGAAAAAGCTAAGGGTAATCTGTTGCGTAAAGTAGTTGATAAATTGGAAAAAGAAGGTCCGTGGTCTCCTTTATATCATGAGTTTAAAGCCAATCGATCAGTCGACCTCGCGTTTGTTCAGAACATTAAAGTAAATAATATACACACGACTGGTATTGAAGAAACAACTGAGGTTCTGTTAAATACTCTTATCCCGGATGATTCATCTGTTAATGACAATGACTACCACAAACAAATAAGAGCGTGGGCTGCAGTCGCACCTGAATCACCAGCGTCAGACCTTCCATCAACTGACGAATTCCTTAATGTTGTCAGGAGACTGCCCCTTAACAAGTCATCAGGTGAAGATAAAATTTCGAATCGTATGATAAAGGAAGCGTGTAAATCGGCGGGTGACGCGATATTAATTGTTTACAACCGGTGTATTTCCGAAGGCGTTTTTCCTCGTATATGGAGACACGGCTTTATACGTATAATACCTAAAAGCGGCGACAAACCACCTGATGACCCTAAGTCTTACCGGCCCATAACATTATTACCCTCTCTGGGTAAGCTCCTTGAGCGGCTTATTGTTCCGCGATTGTTACCGGACGGACCCAAATTCCATAAAAACCAATTTGGTTTTACTGTCGGGAAATCTACCGTAGACGCGGCACTCTCTGTTAGAAAAATAGTTAATACCTCCGAACACAAGTACGTACTTGGAATCTTTTTGGATATTTCTGGGGCTTTTGATAACGCGTGGTGGCCAATGCTTCTGCTTAAAATAAAAGGCCGTGGTTGCTATAATAATATATATAATCTCCTTTGCTCATACTTTTCAAATGGTTCTGCAAAACTTAAACTCGGACATAATTCCGTATCGAAACCTCTCACCATGGGCTGTCCTCAGGGTTCGGTTATCGGTCCCCATTTATGGAATCTAGGCTTTGATGATTTCCTCGCGATTCCACTTCCTAGTGGCTGTTCTTTAACTGGTTACGCGGATGACGGTCTCCTACTCATTCAGTCGAGTACTCGTGCTGGACTCGAGAATTTGGCTAACACATGCCTACGATTAATATCTCAGTGGGGCGATCGAAACCGTCTGACTTTTGCACCACATAAAACCTATCAGCTCCTTTTAAAAGGAGACCTTAAATCGTGGCCTAGTATTAAATTCAACAATGTTCCCGTTAAAAAGAAGCAATCAGTGTGCTATCTCGGTTTAGTCTTAGAGAGAAATTTTACATTCATAGATCATATAAAAACGGTTGGGGAAAAAGCTAAAAATAACTTTTATGCCTTAACGAGAATATCAAAATCTACTTGGGGTTTGTCGTTTTTAACCTTAAAAACTATTTACGGGGCCACTTACTTGGGCTGTATGTGCTACGGAGCACCTGTTTGGGCCGATAGGGCCACCATAGGGGCGGCACGGCGTAAATTGCTTCAGAGTCAGCGCTTGGCTTTGTTATTCTTAAGTAAAGCATACAGGACCGTCAGTACTGAAGCTTTACCGGTACTTGCTGGTGTTCTTCCAGTCGACCTTGAAGTGCAGCGACGTGCTGCAATGTACTATTCCGCACGGGAGACCACTGATGCTGATTTTTTACCGCAACGTGAACGTGCTAAAATATCTAGGTTATTCAAACCACAAAGTGACGTTTGGGAGGAACTTTTATCCGAATGGCAATGTAGGTGGGATAATTCCATCAAGGGGCGGCACCTCCACCAATTCTTTCCATCCGTTCGCGAGCGGTTGGCTAGGACGTGGCTGGAGGTGGATCACTGTGTTGCCCAATTTCTCACGGGACATGGTAACTTTAAAAGTAAATTATTTTCCTTCAAGCTTGTTCCCTCGCCTTTCTGTCAATGTTCAACACCAGATTGTGAATATGAACAATCAGCACATCATATTCTATGGGAGTGTATTCTTTGGCAGAACGAACGCAATATTATGTTGGATACTGTACAGGCTACATCTGGAGTCGTTTACTATACGGACCTTGTGGAAACTCGAACAAACTTCCGTGCGTTCAAGCGTTTTTGCCATACCTATTATTGGAATCAAATATAACAGTTCACAATTTAGGACCCATTAATATTAGTCATTTTACCCGTGGTGCTAGGCAACTGGGCTTCTCCCAGTTGTAATGTCCCTTTGTGCCTATTGGCCTTGTTTGGTTCTGTCTCCTGCTTGCATGGAGGGAAGTGGGAACATATATTTTTTCCTACTCCTCCACTATTCTTTTCTGATTAATTTCGTTGCAGGATCCAAGACAGGTAAATTCATTCTCCGGGACACGTCGAGCTTAATTGTCTCGGCGCTTTTCTGGTGGTTGCCACTGTTGATTCTGGCTTTCAGGAGTTGCAGTGGTTGGGAATAGTGTGGTGGGTTTGTCCCAAAATAAAAAAAAAATACTTAGATGGCATTGATAACTCAATTTGACAAAATTTTCGTTTAGTAACGGTTTTACTTTAAAGGTGCGATTTTAGCTTAAATTAGGTAAGAATCTCGGAATTCGAGATACCCAGCTGTAAGTCTGTAAATACTTGTATTTGGACACCCTAAAAGTTGTCTCAAAACCTACATATGGTAGGGTGTACGCAACTATAAAATTTCAGGGTCAATATGTCATATACAGGGGTCCTGGTTAAGTCGACCTAGATCCTTTGAGGGGTTATAGTAGACGTCATTCTTGACTGATTTTACTATGGGAACCCCTATCCCAATCCTTACCGTTTTTGAGTTATTAGACTTTTGATTTTTTTTTCAAAAATATTCCTCCTCTGCGTCATAAACTAGTTATTGTAAGAATTTTACGACGTTAAGGACGCTAAAGCGATACTTTTTTGATAGCTTACGAACGACTCATTCTATTAAAACTAAGTAGTATATTTCATAAATGACTCATAACTTGGGAAATAAATGGCTGTAAAGTTCAAATATAGATTTTTTTCTGGAGCTACCCTTGTCTTTCGGGCCCAATTTCTCAAAATAAATGTACCGTATTAGATTGGCAGATTGCAGAAAAAACACTGATGTCTCATTAGCTTTTTTAAATGGTATCACAATATCCACTTTTATTAAGTAATTTCCAGAAAACAAAGGTTGATACTGACAAGGTGGTTTTTTAACCAAACTCGTCAATACTCTTTTAACCGATTTCATTAGAAAAAGGAGGTTCAAAATTCGAATGTACATTTCTATTAAATTTGTCAATCGACTTCCTCCACTTACAGTCCGATTTTTCTTACTCTGTTGCGGATTTTTTTGTTACCTATGTGGTGTTAATCTTTTGACCCAATGCTACTGAATCCTTTATTTTCTGGCCACATTCTTACTAAAAGTGGATATTGTGGTACCATTTTAAAAAGCCAATGAGGCATCAGTGTTTTGCTGCGATCTGCCAATCAAGTACCGTAAATTTATTTTGAGATATTTGGCCCGAAAGTCAAGGGTAGCTCCAAAATTCAATACATATTTGAACTTTCCAGTCATTTATTTCCCAAGATATGAGTAATTTATCAAAAATACTGGTTTCAATAGAATAAGTCGTTCGTAAGCTATCAAAAAAGTATCACTTTAGCGTCCTAAACGTCGTAAAATTCTTACAATAACTAGTTTATGACGCAGAGGTGGATTATTTTTGAAAAAAATCAAAAGTCTAATAACTCAAAAACGGTAAGGATTGGTATAGGGGTTCCCATAGTAAAATCAGTCAAGAATGACGTCTACTATAACCCCTCAAAAGATCTAGGTCGATTTAACCAGGACCCCTGTATATGACATATTGACCTTGAAATTTTATGGTTGCGTACACCCTACCATATGTAGGTTTTGAGACAACTTTTAGGGTATCCAAATACAAGTATTTACAGACTTACAGCTGGGTATCTCGAATTCCGAGGTGAACCTACTAATTTGACTGGACTATTAACTAAATTCAAAAAAAGGAGGAGGTTCTAAATTCGTCGTAATCTTTATTCTTATGTATTTTCCCCGATTTCTCAAAGACTCCTGGACCGATTTTGAAAATTCTTCTTTTTGAAATTATTCAATTCAGCGAATCAGTTTAGTTAGTTCCCATAAGTATTTTGATGGGCAACTACGGAACCCTACACTGGTCGTGGCCCGACACGCACTTGGCCGGTTTTTTTAGAACTAGTTTTTACTCGCGTCCTTGCTTATGTTAAGTCCTTAAAACGTCATGCCGGGATAAAAACAATTCTATGTAATATTCTAGGTTATAAACTACTTGTGTACCAAATACCATCCAAATCAGTTCAGTAGTTTTTGTGTAGAAGAGTTACAAACAAAATTTTTAACGTTTATAATAGGTAGTTTATAAAGAAGAAAGATAAATTATATTTGTCACCAATAACCAAGTTGTTAGTTATTTTTAAAAGATTTAGGACCTCATTTAATCACAAAAAGCCTTTGGGAAAACCAATGTGTGTAAAGCCATGTTTTTATTTCTATTGGTGGACAGTCTTAATAATCCATCTTAAGGCCGAGACAAACGTTCATCTCGCCCTAAAGAAGTGATTGAAACGGTTAATATTCGTAATATTCGTGCATTTTTCATGTGTGTGTGTGTTATTTTTGTATTATTTCGATTTATGACCGAGTTATCGGTAAACAAAGATTTCTGCAAGGAAGACAATGATAATTATATTGAGATAAGAAAAATTCTGCTGCGAGCGGGGTTTGAACCTGCGTCTTCTGGATAGGTACTTCAGACACCTTACCAATAAGGCCATCGCGACCACCAATTTCAAAGCTGAATTTTTCGATCCCTCGTTTTTTAATGGACGTTAAGGAAGACAAAGTTCAAAAAGTTTTTAATTAACATAATTTCACAAAAAATAACCAGTTTTCTATGACCGTGGTTATGAATGTGGTTGAGGAAAAAGAGTATGTTAGGATCGTAGCAGTAACTGCCTACCCCCATGAGAAAACGCAGTGAGTTTATCTTATTTTAACAACTCATCATCATCATCATCGACGTATGTTGCTTAAATTAAATAAAGGAATATTCGCAAACTTAATTCATTTACTAACATTTCTTCAAGTAAGTATTATGTTCATAGGCAGAAATTGAACGGATAAAAAAATAAACACCACGTTGTGATGCTTAAGTAAGCACTTACTATGTCAAAAAGGAAAAACATGATTTTCTAACATTTTCTCAAAGAGATTAACCTGCCACGTGTACTTTGAACTTTTTTGCTGTATTTAAACAATGAGGTTTTACCAATAGAGACGTCATACTCATTGTAAAGAAATAAAAACATGGCTATATTTTAGTAACATATTGTTGACGTGTGAATTGTCAACGTCAAACAATGACATTTCATCGGCTGCCAGCTAGGGTGAAATGGGGAAAAGTAGGCATATAAGGCAGAATAAATAAAATAAAGTTTTTTTTTTTCAATAAATGTTTATTTGATGTAGGCTAGCAGTAGAAGTAGTAGTAGTAGTTTTATTTACAAATAATATAAATAGATCTAAAAAAACAGGTAGGGTAGGTTTACTACAAGGTTAGCCTAGATAGGTTTATGCCAAGGGGGGTAGCTAGTTATTTATTTTGTTCTAATCATTTGTGTACCTTATTAATTATTTTAAACGCATTAACGCATGCGACGCGCATCGTTAATGCGAAAAGCGTAAACGAGGAATAGAGAAATTCAGCTTGCAGGTGTGGGTTGCGATAGCCTAGTTGGTTAAGGCGTCTGCAGTACCTATCCAGAAGACGTGGGTTCGAATCCCGCTTGCAATCTAATTTTTCTTATCTTTACTTGTGTACCTTGTACCCATTTTTAGGGTTCCGTAGTCAACAAGGAACCCTTATAGTTTCGCCATGTCCGTCCGTCCGTCTGTCTGTCTTAGCTCAGATATAACCCTTATTGTGAGGTATCATTAAATAGGCCTTTAAAAATATTGATAGTTTCCATTAACAATCTTTTGATAAAAAGATTCGTTTGTGAAATAAGTGCTAATTTTTGCTCGACTCGAGTGTCGAGAGAGGGGGGGCCCTCTACCAGCTAAACGGTTATGTTTGAGGGTGTACTTGGAAAACAATCATTTTACCTAAACAAAATGTATCAGAGAACATGTTCTTCAACTGCAAATGTAAGTTTATCAACTTTGTTTTTACAGCTTTAGTAGGTATGTTTTTATGGTATTTTTTTGGGAATAGGTAGGTTTTTAATGTCAACTATTTTTAACTAACTTCAAAGAAAGGAGGAGGTTCTCAATTCGTCGTAATCTTTCTTTTTATGTATTTGCCCCGATTTCTCAAAGACGCTGGACCGATTTTGAAATTCTTCTTTTTAAAATTAAATTCAGCGAATCAGTTTAGTTGGATCGCATAAGTATTTTGATGGGCAACTACGGAACCCTACACTGTGCGTGGCCCCGAGACGCACTTGACCGTTTTTCTTTCATTAATCCTTTTTACGGAAATCTAAAACAAAATAAAAATTAATGTTGAAAGTCAAAAGTTTTTGATTTTGTTGTTGTTTGTTGTGTTGATGCGTTTACCTACTATGGATAATTATTAAATACCAGTGGTGAAAATAATATTGTGGCCCCATATGGCCATACGACCCCAACATCCTCTAGCATCGTCCGAACTGACAACATCGCGCGCTATTTTCTCGTTCTCTCTGTCACTCATACATGAAACGTACTATTTGTCTCGTTCGTGTAGGTGGCAAAGCGGCAACAGCGCGACAGTGATTTTTGAGTGAAATAAAATTTTTGATTTTCCGTTTTAAATAGATTAGACGACACTTACAAATGAAAAGACACATCCTTCTTGCTTTTTACAGCCGGCCCAGTATAAGTTTTGCAGTTTTGAAAGACACAAGTAGGCATCTTTGTTAATTTTTTACCTATCAAACTCCCGCTGACGTAAATTGGCATCGCAGCCAGACGCAGGACAGACTGAGTTGACTCGAGATAGATAGCTTGTATTTGTATCGCCACGCAGACGTCAGTAAGACGTATCTACCTCAGATTATATACAGTGTGTCCGGGCACGAGTTAGCGATATTTGAAGGGGATATTCTAGGCTCTTTTTCATCGACAAAAATGCTTAAAAAAAATTCTTACTCCAAAACTTCGCGAATGGCAGCCACTTTAATATTTTGATCTGTGTGTACAATAAATTGCAAATATCTTTGAATTCAAGAGACCTACATTCATGCAAATGACTTTATTGCAAAGTTAAACGTTGAGGCTTATCAAAAACTTGCGACTTTTTTTTAAATAATATGTAAAAATAACCGAAAAACATGGGCAAACAGGAAATTGTACACAAAAATTACTGAATAATTTCACATTTTTAACTCTAGCTTGATAAGTACCCCTGAATTTTGGTAGGGTTATTGCATTAAATTAAAAGTATTTGAGTCAGGCTATAAAATGATGTCAAAATTATCACTCTACATTAAGTATCTTAGGAGTTATTCTCACTTGAACATCACCTTTCCTCAGCGCATGTACCCCAATATTACAGGTGTCGGATTCTTTGGGTGAGCTAAATCGTTCCAACGAATATTTATGAGCTGGCATTATTGACCACCGCGTAAATGATCCCCAAGTAAGCATCCTTAAACTGAAATAGTACAGTTTCTAGGATTTATTGCTGCGGGGCGAGATGGAAGGGTTATGTTCAATTGAGAATAACTCCTAAGATACTTAACGTAGAGTGATAATTTTGATATCATTTTATAGCCTGACTCAAACACTTTTAAATGAATGCAAAAACCTTAGCAAAATTCAGGGATACTCATCGAGCAAGAGTTAAAAATGTGAAATTATTCAGTAATTTTTGTGTACAATTTCATGTTTGCCCATGTTTTTTGGCTATTTTTCCATATTATTTAGAAAACTTTCGTAAGTTTTTGATAAGCCTAAACATTTAACTTTACAGTAAAGTCATTTGCCTGAATCTAGGTCTCTTGGATTCAAAGGTATTTGCATTTTATTGTACACACCCCAGTTCGACAGATCAAAAATTTGAAATGGCTGCCATTCGCGAAGTTTTGGAGTAAGAATTTTTTTTAATGCATTTTTGTCGATGAAAATGAGCCTAGAATATCCTCTTCAAATATCGCTAACTCGTGCCCGGACACACTGTATAATATATCATTGTATATAAATACATCATAATAAAACTTGTGTCTTTTGATACATAACATACCATCATACATTTTCTAGAGTTCTATTAATATAATTGCCCTTTTGCTATACCTAATAGCAAAAGGGCAATATTGTACCTAACCGTTGTCATAATTACGCTTGTTTTCGTCTGAAGCCAAATTAGAAGGGTTTTAAGGTAATGTAATCCCACTGCTGGGACACAGGCATCTTCTCTGTGAGAAGGAGTGGGCCATAATCTACTACGCGAGCCCAGTGCGGGTCTTTTTGGTTCTAGGCCGTGCCGGTTTCCTCACGATGTTTTCCTCAATCGTTTTGAGAGCCCAACCAGGTGCATTAGCGAAGCAGCCTGTCGTATTAGTAACACAGCAGCTTATTAGTGCTGAGTCTCGGGATCAAATCTTGGGTTTTTCTTTCTGCCGGAGTCGCGGGACTATCGGCTAACATTGGCCCCGGAACGTAAAAGTCTGTTGAAATATATGGTGGGTTTTAGTCAGTACAAGTATAACGGTCCCACCAGTCCTGCCCTGGGTGGGAAGACTCCTCACAAGCCAGGCATATCCATCCATCCATCCATTCAAACGTCCGTTTTTATAATATAAAGTAAGGATTGAAACACGAATGTGCCCCAATCAGTCCATTGAACTAAAAGCTACGACTAATCTCTAAAAATACGCCTAGTTGAACATTTCAAAGGTAACAAATAAATAACAACAATTTTTAAATGTTAACATAGAGCGGTTGGATATCCGCTTCAAAGGATTATAAACATTTTCATTCCATGGAATACCGATATGATTTTTTTAGTCCACCATGTATGTTTTTATTTAGCTTTTATAGGTAAGCGTAGGAATATTATTTTGTGCACCAAAAAGAGATACAGGGACGCAGGCACAGGGACGCGGGACAAACGAATATCGTACCCCAGAAAGTTAAGGGCTATTGAAAGACACCGTGGGTTTTAGTCAGAAGAAGTCTGACAGTAGGGGTGGGAAGACTCGATTGACGATTTTACCACGATAAAAAAAATGCCCTTTATGCCCTTTATGTTCCGGGATCACGGTGATGGAATAAGTCTCGCGACCCCGGCAGGCTTTGGCCTTCTGAGAGGGGGGGGGCGTCATTATGCTGACGTTGTTTGAGGCGCGCGTGGGACGCAACGCGCCGTCGACCCGGGCATGGTCCAAGGTCGGGCAGCGAGTTGCTCTTTAGGGTGCTCCCACATCTAACGACGCGGCATCAGCTTTTTCCATCGCCCTCTCTCTTTCTGTCGCTTAGGACTGCCATTTGCTAGACAGAGACACTAATGCCATTCGCACCGGCTCGGCTCGGATCACTGCTCCCGAACCGCGCCGAAGACGGTTGAACGCATAGCCTTCATCTCCGACGGTAGCTGTTCGCATCCGTACGGCTGCGCGGCGTCGAACTGCTTCCGAATAGCGCCGAAGATGGCCGAACGCATATATCTTCATCTCCGACGGCAGCCGGACGGCGCCGGAGATGGCCGAGTACCAACGATGGTGGCATAGCACAGTGTTTTACGAAGACCATTTTTCGGTCATAGCTTTTTTAATGTGAAAATCTGATAGTTTAAGTTATTTAAATGAATTACTTTGTATCCCCATTTGTACTAGCATGTCTGATTTTGAGTTTTTTTTTTTTTTTTGAAAATCAACAGTTTTCAATAAGCCATTTAGAAAAAAAAATTTTTTGAAACTAAATAATTATGAAACGCAAAATAATTACGACCTTAGAAAAATCGACGGAGTTTTAAATGTTGCATATTTTAGTACTCAGTAGATTCAGACTTATACGAGGTTTTTAGTCTTTATTTTTTTCTTTGATGTTCCGTCGTATTTGTGAAACTGAAATTATGCTCTTCATTTTCCTTGCGCACCAAAAAAATACCACATCCCACTTGCGTGGAATCAATGTCCAAAAAATGGTCTTCATAAAACACTGTGCACAGGGCTTGTGGGAACAGGCGCGGTGACGAACAGATGCGAACAGCCGTCGCGACGGCCGTTCGGAGCAATCGACTTCCGATAGCATGCGAAAACCCGTCGCGGCAGCTGATCGGCGGTAAGCCGAGTAGTGTGGTGATACGCACTCGGCTTAAGGGTCTATAGTACCTCAGTATACTTTTACTCGCTCGCACTTGCACGTACCACGCACTATTGCTTGCTCTTTCTTTTAGCTGTCTACACGCAAATCTATTTATTTTACGGCGAAAAAAAAGGAAATTCAAAAAAGTAAATAACATAAGACCTGCTCTATAGTTAGTTCAGTTAGTATAAAAAGTTTCATGATCTAATTTTAAGTATTGTCTGATTGCCAGCGTTTTATTGTTAAATTTAGAGGTAACTTTGGGATTTTTTTCTATCGAGAAAATTTTATGGAATCATGTTTTCGCCAAACATAAGACCTAACATTAATCCTCAACTTTACCATATATTTATTTCAAAATTAATGCCGTAGTATTTTCGACGTATCACAGGTTTCTGCTAAGCCATTTGAGGTAGTATGGGCTCTTAAGCCGATTCCACGTCGATAAGTTTGGGAGCACCCTTACTCGCTGCCCGCATGCCCGCGCCTATAGTGGCCGGAGATCGTTTTGTGACGTCCGTCGCCGCGGGCGTCCACCACCGCGGATCGGGCGGAGGAAGAACACTGTCCTCTCTCTCACGCGGCCCGCCTGCGGAAATCGAGCCTGCGATACGTAGTATAACAGTCGATCTGGGCGACTGGAAATGTACTGCTAAAACGAATGACTAACAGCGTGTTTATCACCAAAGCAAAATTAGTATTAACAATACTATAAAAACACGAATTAAATACGCCAAAATGAACTCTAATGCTGTTCTAAAATAGCAAAAGTTCACAGAACAGTTTCAAACGTCTGCATATGTGTGAATATGATACTCGTAAGCAAACTCCAAACTTCATATGAATAGAGAAATTGCAGGCACGTGATGCAATGCCAGTCCGCGCGAAATGCAATATTGTGGGAAAACATCGCGACTTGTGTTTTTATTTTATTTCAATATTCACGTCAAAACCGGATTGCATGGAATTTTGTGAAATACAGATGCAATTTTTGCTGAATTATTCGTTACATGTCCCTTTGAGTCTGGTTTGTGGATAATTGAACTGGAGTTTTCGTGGCGGAGTTGTACCGGAGGTATGTCGATTCTACCAACGTTTTTGGAACGAAGTTTCTTATCGCGCGTTGTGAAAGGGGGCTAGATGGAAAAAAATCTTACGAAAAGTTGTCACGACACTTTTTTGCCTCGCCCTGCACCTCGCGCCCCGTACCCCTCACACAACCCCCGTTCCTCGTGACTCTTGTCGTATTGCGGCGTGCACATGTTTCTCTGTCTCTTTCTCTCTCTAATAGAAAGCAAGCCAGATATTTTCGTATCGTCTTTCTATTTCGCATTGAACAATGTGGTGTTGCGACGATTATTTTTGTTAACTTCGTTCCATCCGGGTGTCCCTTGACACCTCTCAAGTTTTTTTTTTTTTAATACGGGGTGAAAATTAATTAGCAAGAAATCTCCACAGACGTGTGTACGTCATAATTGCAAAGTTCATTACCGCCACGATGTACGTTACTGCGAATCTGCGTGAGGAACCCCTAGAACCATGCCCTAGAACCAAAAACTCACCATGACATTCACCAACCCGCACTGGGCCCGCGTGTGCATTATGGCCCACTTCCTCTATCAGAGAATAGGCCTGTGTCCCAGCAGTGGGAACATTTATAGGCTGATAATGATGATGACCACAGGGCCCCTAATACGGTAAAGATGGCCCTTCATTCTAAGACCCACTTTCAGGCAATTCGAGCGACCTCAATGATGTAGCAGAGATGTGAACTAATCGGAACGCTTAGCAGCGACGTGTATCAAGTTTGTGCTTTAAGGCGCGGGCCACATAGAAAAGACGTAAGACGCAGACGGGGCAGAGACATATTATGTCTCTTAGGCGTCTCTTTCATACAAAATGTATAGAAGCGTCGCGACGTAAAACACACAGAAAAGACGGGATGCGCGACTCTCATACAGTTTTGCACGTTCGCGACGCGTCTTCGTCTTACGTCTTTTCTATGTGTCCCGCGCCTTAGGTTTTGAAGTAAGAAAGTTTTGAAGAAAAAGAAGTTTGTTCATCAAAATTTCTAGTTCCCAAGTATTGAAATATCTCAGTCCCGAAATAATGCACTGTGTAGAATAGGCATTACTTTTAGTTACCCGAAAAGTACCTTCGACCAAACATATTCTCAAACACCCTGTAACGTTGTGGATTACCAACGTTCATTTCAAAACTATAAATAGTTCATTAATATAAATTTGTAGGTATCTAGAAAATATTCTTGAATTACGTCGAGACAAAAAGTAATTTATAAGTGGGTAGTTCTAAACTGGTAGTAACAGTTATTTGACAGTTCTGTAGTGACAGAACTGTGGAATGTTCTAGCTGCGGATAAGTGAGTGGCAATGCTTATGCCGTCTCACTCTTACGCGTGCAAAGTCCAATTCCCCTTCTCTTTGAGCGAGGCATTTTGTAGCAATCAGCTGGGACATGATTGAGTACAGAAAAATATCACCGCGAGCTAACACGTAGTTAGAGTTACCGCAAGTAGTTCCTTATATTAGGACTATTTAATTTTGCTCGTCCCAGACTTACAGTTTTTAGTCAAATAATAAATACCTAATTATATTAATTAAATTCTGTGAAGTGTAATAACCCCGTGAAGGGTAAGTTTGCCAAACCAAACCTTTATAACTGCTAGCTATTGTGTTTCTATCTTTTTGTATTGAGCAGTTACCTACAGACTTATTTTTTTGTGTTCTAATTTTTCTTTGTTAGGTTTTTATTCCGTTAAGCCTCGAATGTGCCATACGCTCGAAGGCCTATAAATAATATTGTGTTAATGCTTCACGCTAATTTAATATTGTGTACCTGCCATGTAAACTCCGTTCTGATGTTGACCAAACTCACAAACGCCTCAAGCGCTTTACGTCCTAGGCTTTCGCTTACGCTGCGAGGTCATCATCAGAGAGGATTTGCAGTGGACCTTTTATTTACCGCTGGACGTTGATTCCAGGGAACAAGATTGGGGTTTAAAATACCCATCCTCAACGTTCGTTGAGTTCGACAGTGACTCACGCTACCGAACGTTCGAGGCCTGCGCACACACAGCACCTAGCCGCACACAGCTGACCAGCCGGCGCATCCACCATCCTGTCCCTGGGGTCTCTCTCACCTCGGGACAACTCCTCGCCATCGCGTCCCTGCACCACGCGATAAGCCAGGACAGTACTTAGTGCGCCTACTTCCACGGAACGATTAAATACCAAGTGACGGCTGTGAACCACGACCTATAATAAATTTATTGTAAACGTTGGTGAGTTATTTTATTTAAACTCACCCGCTAACCGTTACATTGGCGCCCAATTACGTGGTTTTTTTATTAAGGTCGCTTGGTTTTTTTTTGTTCTGTGGAGGTAGTAAGTGTGTTATTTTGGTGTTTTGTGTGTTTTGTGTTTTATTATTTTTGTGTTTTGTGAAAACGTTTTCGGTTATACGCAACCAAGGTGTACCCTACCCTACACAATTTTTTTCTTTTGTTTAAAAAAAGAAAGTAACGATTTTTTTACTTTTTTTTTTTGAAAATTATTATTTTTTTTTAACTCATCGTAGTAGTAGGGCTCTTGTGAAGGCCCGTCCGGGGAAGTACTACCACCACACTTATTTCAACCGCATAGCATTTTATGTTTCGGTTGTAGGGTGTGGGTGCCGGGATTCCATTACAGGCACATACAACCTTATCACCTGGGTTCGTCTGCCTATATTTAAAAGAATTATTACTTTCTTTTCTTTTATATAGGTAAATTGTTTTTTTTATTGGTTATTGCAGACCCTACCTTTTCTGTCAATACCAATATTTTAATTTTTTTTTCAATTCATTTTGTTCAATATTAATAATTTGAAATAACTTAACTTTTGTAAAAAGTACATATTATTGCAGACCCTACCTCATTCTGTCAATATTCTGTCAATTTGTTTTTTCAATTTGTTTTAAATTGTTATTGCTTTTTAAAGCTTAACCTTTTGTAAAGCGTACACATTGGTTGCATTAACTCCTTTTGTGTGTTTTTTTTATTTTCATTTCGGTGCAATTGTTTTTTGTGCTTGTTTTCTAGATTGTTCTCAACCAAAACGTTACTAGATTTTTAAATTCAAATTGTAACAGACGGAGTGTTAGTACATATAACCGTTAATTTTATTTTTCTCTTTGAATTTTTTTTTTTTTTTTGGTTTTGGCACTTACCCTACACTTTGAATTTTTTTTTTTTTTTTTCTCTTTTGAAAAATTTTTAAATCATGGCTTATCCAGTTAAGTTTATGTCGCTTCAAAAGTCTGAACTCGAGTACGAGGTGGCCATTAGAGGCGAAACACCTGCTGCCACGGTGCAAGACTTACGTAAACAGATAGCTAAATGTGGACCATTATTTCCATCGGAAGACATTCTAGTTAGTCCCTTCGACCCAGCGGAGGACTTGAGGGGTGTAGTTGACGTCTTGGAAAGAATTAACACTAGTTTAGAAGCTTCGACTTTTGATAGAAATTCTTTACTCCGGTCTCAGAATTTACTTAATCATTTACATCATCGTATTAATCGCATTACTGGTATCGATAAAGTAAAAGCTGATTATGAACGTTGCGTTGGCTATTATAAAAATACCGTTTCAAGGCTTTCAGCACTTGGTAATTCTTTGGATTCCCAACCTACTACAGATTTACCAACAGCTTCTTCCTCTGCAATTCCAGTCACTGTTTCGGTTACTTGTGATGGCAACATGAATAAGTTTTCTAAATTAAAATTCGACGGCAAATCATGTGTTCGAGCTTTTATACTTAGGTGTGAGGAATTTTGCCAAGTTAAAAATATGTCGCTTAATAATATTCTACCCCACGCTATTGAAATATTTACTGGCGATGCCTTACATTGGTACAGAAGCATTAGAGAATCGGTTTCGAGTTGGGACGATCTTGCGGCTTCATTAAGACGTGATTTTGATCAATCTGATTATGATTACAGACTTCTTTCAGAAATTAGGTCTCGCACGCAAGGGGAAACAGAAAATATAATAATCTACTTATCCATTATGGCTGGACTTTTTTCACGCCTGACTAAGAAACTTTCAGAGGAAGACAAATTAGAAATCTTGTTACATAATATTCGTCCGATTTATGCTAATACACTCTCTTCCGTTTCGGAGATTAAGTCTATTGATAATTTACGAACTCTGTGTCGAAATTATGAGGCTATACAAGCACGTTTTTCGCAGTTTAGGGAACCACCTAAGCCGTGTTCAAGTACATTAGCACCTGAGTTTGCTTATTCAGGACAGTCAGCTGGGAAATCAAATTTTAAAAATAATTATAATAGCAAGTTTGATAAACCAAATTCAAATAATAACTCTTCACCTAATTATGTGCACGCAGTTGATAAGTCTAAAACTAATAAAAGACAACCTTACTGCCCTCGTTGTCGAAACAATACACATATGCTAAGGCAGTGTACCGCTAAGAGAGAGTTAATTTGTTTTTCTTGTGGCCTGAAGGGTGTTAAGACTCCTGATTGTCCAAAATGTAATAAAAAGGAATCTAATCCAAAAAACTAGTTCACGGGAATTGTGTAAATAACTTTAATATTGAGGACTGGAAGAACTGGTTACAAACTGTCACATTATTTTCTAAATCGTATAACATCTACACAATTCTCGATGATAGGAGTGATCTTGATGATAGACCTTACGTTTCTGTGAAGATTAATGATCTTACTGTTTCCGGTTTACTTGACTCTGGCTCTGCGGTCACAATTATAGGCAATAAAGCTCATTCTGTGTTAGAAGCATATGGCCTGCCACTTGTAAAGGCGGATTGCATTACAGTAACGGCAGCGGGAGGACAAACTTTAAAAAGTATAGGTTATATTAATGTACCCGTAAATTTTGAAAACCAGTTTCACATTTTAAAAGCAATTGTTATACCGGATATTAAGCGAAATCTTATATTGGGCATAGACTTCTGGCGTAAGTTTAAACTTTGTCCAAAATTTATTAATAGTGTTTCTATGAACAAAACGGACAGTTGTTCTCTAGATAAATCTCATCCTACCTTCATACAAGGTTATGATAATCTTACTCAGTCTCAAAAGCAACTGGCTGATAATGTCATAAAGCAGTTTGAGGACATTTCTTTCTCAAACAAAGGCTTAGGCGTTACAAGTCTTATCACTCATCATATTGACACCGGTGACTCTGAGCCAATACGTCAGCGATACTATCGTTTGTCACCAGAGAAGCAGCGTATCTTGGTTGATCAGGTTGATGAGATGTTGTCAATGGACGTAGTCGAGCCTTGCGAGAGCGCGTGGTCTTCTCCCGTTCTCATCGTTACTAAGAAGAACGGACAACCTCGATTTTGCTTGGATAGTCGAAAACTTAATTCTGTCACAAAACGGGATGCCTACAATCTCCCTTACATTTCTGAGATTCTGGATAATTTACGGGATGCTCGTTATCTATCTAGTATCGATTTATCCAAGGCTTTCTGGCAGATTCCGATTGCTCCTGAAGACCGTGACAAAACGGCATTTTACGTTCCCGGAAGAGGCACGTTTCGTTTCAAACGGACCGCTTTTGGTTTAACAAATGCACCAGCTACTCAGCAACGATTAGTTGATTTATTATTTTCTAATTTTGATCTCAAGGTGTTTGCCTATCTGGATGACGTAATTATCATTTCTGAAGACTTTGATAGCCATGTGACACTACTTTTGCGTGTGCTAGAAAAGTTGAAACAAGCAAACTTAACAATTAACCTTGAAAAGTCAAATTTTTTCAGTTCTCAACTGAAATATCTGGGGTACGTCGTCGATGGCTCTGGCCTACGTACTGATCCAGCTAAGGTTGAGGCTATACTTAATTATCCGACACCTAAAAGTCGTAAGGACCTTAAACGTTTTCTGGGCACTGCGACGTGGTACAGGCGTTTCGTTCCAAACTTCAGTACTGTAGCCGGTCCCTTAAATAAGTTAACATCTTCTAAGAAAGGCACTCCTCCTTTTGAGTGGACTGCTGAGGCTGACTCAGCGTTTCAAAAACTCAAAGAGTGTCTAGTCTCAGCACCGGTTTTATCTTGTCCGGATTATACTAAGCCGTTCGAAGTACACACGGATGCCAGTGGTTACGGTATCGGTGCTATGCTGACTCAGTCTTTTGAAGGCAAAGAACATCCAATTGCTTATATGAGTAGGTCACTTACTGCCGCTGAAAAGAACTACAGCATAACAGAACGCGAAACATTAGCCGTTATTGTCGCTCTCGAACATTGGCGTTGCTATATCGAAAACGGACAACAGTTTACAGTTTATACCGATCATAGTGCTCTTAAATGGTTCCTATCATTAAGCAATCCAACTGGACGTCTAGCTCGTTGGGGTGTACGTCTTTCGGCCTTTAACTTTGTCATAAAACATAGGAAAGGCGTAGATAACGTTATACCTGACGCTCTGTCTAGAATCATACCAGTAAGTGCTATCAGCATATCCAACTCTTATTTGGACACTAAAGACAGCTGGTACAAAAATATTTATAATGGTTGTTTAAATGATCCTTCTAAATTCTCAAATTTTGTTATTAAAAATAATTCATTATTTAGATTATCAAAAAATAAACATGAACTTACTTCGGAGTTCTCGTGGAAAGAGGTAGTTCCTTCCGAATTTCGCGAAGCTATTTTCAATGAGAACCACGCTGTTCCTACGGCGGGACATATGGGTATTTTTAAAACTTACCGTCGTCTTGCTTTACGTTACTACTGGCCTGGTATGTACCAAGACGTTGTAAAGCTTATTGGTTCTTGTGATAAATGTTTAGCTTACAAGTCTCAAAATCATCAAACCCTAGGAGAAATGGGTCGTCCTAAACAGTGTTCTCGACCATTTCAGATGATTTCAATAGATCTCATGGGACCTCTTCCCACTACTAGGAAACAAAACAGTTACATTTTTGTGATAACTTGTTGTTTTTCAAAGTTTTGTTTAATTTTTCCTATTAAAAGAGCTACAGCTGATATTATAACTAAAATTCTTGAAGAATCAGTATTCTTAGTTCATGGCATACCACAAACAGTGATGATGGATAATGGCACTCAGTTTACAGGTAAAGTGGCGGAAGCGTTGTTTAAGAAATACAACATTCCTAATGTTCATTATACACCTAAGTACACCCCTCAGGTAAACTTAGTTGAAAGATTCAACAGAACCATCATCACATGTTTATCTACCTACGTTAATGATGATCATAGATCTTGGGACTTATTTATTCCCAAAGTTCAGTTCGCTATTAATAACTCAGTTAACGAGGCTACTGGTTTTACACCTTCATTTTTGGTTTTCGGCCGTGAGCTAGTTACTTGTGGATCTCATTATTTGGAAAATGACCTTGGTAACGAGATAATTTTCTTGCCACGTGACTTATATGCAGAAAATTTAGGCTGCTTATCTTCTATCTTCGACAGCGTTCAGTCAAAACTATGGCAAGCTCACGTAAAGAACACCTCACACTATAATCTCAGACGAAAGTTTGCTGAGTTCGACGTTGGAGACGTAGTCATGAAACGCGCTTACGTCTTAAGCGACAAGGACAGTAAATTTTCGAAGAAGCTGGCTCCTAAATTTATTAAGGCTAGAATAATTCAGAAGAGGTCGCCTCTAGTTTATGTGCTGCAAGACATGTCTGGAAAGAATTTAGGCTCTTGGCATATTAAAGATTTAAAATTAGTAGGAAAAAATATAATTGAAAACAATTAAATAAATCTTAATTTTTTTTTTTAATTTAGAATACTTATTACTATACCGAACCTATCTAACCTACCAATTTTTTTTTCTTTCTCTTTGTTATAACTTTTGGTCTACCCTATAGTTATTTATGTATAATGATGGCCTACCCCATTCATTATATTTTATTTTTTATAGCCATCGGCCCTACACCGAAGGTATTTACTATATTGATCGTGGCTCTAACCCATCGATCACTTTGGTTTTGTAATTCATGGTTGTGTTTTTTTCTTTGCATGGTTGTGCTTTTCTTCTTTAGAGCGGTAGCAACTCTTTAAATAAGCCCTTGCGGGAGCGGTCGATTACTCCTTAAATAAACCATAAATCATAAAGCACAACTGTGTCTATAGAGCGGTAGCAACTCTTTAAATAAGCCCTTGCATCATAAAAAACACAACTGTGTCTATAGAGCGGTTGCAACTCTTTAAATAAGCCCTTGCAGGAGCGGTCGATTACTCCTTAAATAAACCTTAAATCAAAATGCAAAACCAAAGGACATAGCTTCTTCACTTAATACTGATGGTCTACACCATTTGTGTTCTTTTCTTTAGAGCGGTCGCAACTCTTTAAATAAGCCTTTGCAGGAGCGGTTGGTAACTCCATAAATAAGCCTTAAACCAAAAACATAATTTTATCTGCGTGGTGGCGCCACTGCTACAGTAAACAATTTGCTCCGTATTTAAAATTATTAAAAAATAGTCTAACAGTGTAAAAGTGTATAAAATGTTATTTAACTTGTGCGTAAACGAACAATAGTTGCTAGTAAACGTTTGCAACAACGTATGTGAATGATTAGTGTATTATAAACTCAAAAAACAATTTGCTAAGAAGTTTGTTAGTAAACAAGTGAATTTAGTGACAATCAATATAAACATTATATCAAATACGCCCAAAAACATAAAAACCTTTTTTGAATAATCAAAACATAGTGAACTATGCGTGATAAACCATATAATAAGTAAAAACTACTTTATCTAACCATTTCTCAAGAAATTCAAATTTAAACGACGCGCTACTCATCGCGTCTTTTATAACGATTTATTTTACCTGTACTTCAACGGTTATTTCGCGAAATATTGTCGTGCACAAATAGCGCACTTGGTACTCATAGTACCTGGAATCGCAAGGAACTCGAGTTCGAATTTCACTGGAAAAAAAAAATCTCTTTTTGGATTTTAAACTTTTCTTATTTCTTTTTTCTGCATGACACTAGTCTAAATTACAAAGAAAATAAAAAGTAGAATTTGATTTAAAATAATAATAGTGAAGAAAAGTGAATAAAACTAAATGAATCAATAAAACATTAACCAATTAAATACAATGTAAGTGAGTGTTATCCATGGATTTCATACACAATTTGTGAAGTGTGCCTTTTAGTTTTACGAAACATTTTATTCATTAACTCTACTGTGGAAGTTCTACATAACAAGAAGAATAAACTCGAAACTAATAACTTGTTACTAAAAAGCGCCATCTACAATTTGTTTGGTGAATTAATGTTAGAACTTGCAACCTATTAATTGACTTACGATCTGTCGACATTGGTATTTTTAATTTTTTGATGTCGTCCTTTCTCCGCAAGATGGCATTAGTGTGTACTGACTGTTAAAAACTTTTGCAAGTTAGCCTGTTGGCGTGTTAAAAATTAACTTGTAAACAAAATAACTTCAACATTAAAATTGTAATTATGAATTTTCTTGAGAACATCACTTTCCGCCGAAGCCGAGTGCGAACACATTCGGATCCAACCCCTCCTCATGACGAAAGTGACGTTATTTCACAGACATTGGAAGGCACTACTTCTAGCCTACCAGACATTTCAGGAGACGAAGATTGTGATCAAGTAAGAACACTGAAAGAAAGAATACTAATACTCGAATCGAAATTAGACAGTGCTTTTAAAGAAATAGAATTACTAAACCAGGAAAACAGTCAACTAAAATTAACAAATAATAATGTGAATAAGAAAAATCAGGCTCACAATAAAAAGACAACAGTGAATCCAAGAAATCAGAGTACGCCCAAGAATGAAAAATCGGCTGCCAGAAAAACAATGGCAACAAGTACTAATACTGCCGATGTAACGGACCAAAAAAACAAGTCGCAAGAAATAAATACTTTATCTGATCTAAGTAAACCCGAACAACCTCCTAAAAAGAAGTTTTGTGTTCTTAGCACAGATCCGAATCATCATGTCTTAACCACTGCACAAAGAATATTAATAAAAGATAAAGATGAAATATGTCATTATCTAACACCCAAGGTAGGAATAAAACATCTTTTGAGAGAAATTGAATCGAAGCTGGCAGATTTTACAATAGAAGACTATTGCATAGTACTTATAGGACAAGAAGACTTTAAAATAACGAAAGAATATCTCAAGATGATCATTTGCATTCGAGATGTTCTAAAAACAATTAAGCACACTAACATAATATTGTGCTTTCCTACATACATATTACGGAGTCATAACAGCCTTTACAACGCGAGGATAGAAACATTCAACAATTTACTCTACTCAGATTTATTAGTTCACGAATACGCATACTATCTAGACTCCAATAAGAACCTAAAGGCAGATTTTAGTATGTTTAACAAAAAAACAGGATTAATAAATGATAAAGCATTAATGACAATCTTTAAAGATCTCAAAGCTTTAATTGATGACATAGAATACACAAACATAAAATGCTTGAATAAACTCAGAGAAAATATAGATATACAAGATACAACAGATGAAAATGAAAACAATAGCTGTAATGAAAATATGACAGGTTTTTTTCGTAACTAAATACTTACACCTAATGCATCAAAACATTGCGGGATTATTTACAAAATCTGATGCAATGGCAGTATGTTTAGAAGAGTTGGCTGAAAAAGGAAGCCCTGTGGACATTCTATGCATTACAGAACATTTTATTATGGAGAGCTTTGAAAAGTATTTGACCATACCTAACTATCAACTTGCAGCATGTTACAGCCGCAAAGAAAGTAAAAGGGGTGGAGCATGCATACTAACAAGAAGTGGACACCAATATAAGGAATTAGAACAAATTGCTAGAATATCAGAAACAGGTGTTTTTGAGTGTTGCGCCATAGAGTTAACTAATTATAAGATAGCTATTGTTTGTGTATATAGAGTACCAAAAGTTAATAATATTAATATGTGCATGGACAAATTACATTTGATTTTACAAGAACTAACTAAAAAGTCTTTTAAAAATATTGTCGTCGCAGGAGATTTTAACATAGATATCTTAAAAAGATCTTATCAAGCATTAGATTTTGAATGTTTGTTTTTAAATTATAATTTGAAATTATCCGTAAATGAACCCACTAGACTTAAAAGTAATACATGTATAGATAACATTGCACATAACTTTAATAAATCCTGTAAAATACAAATACTAGAATTCGCATTGTCAGATCACACAGCACAATTGATAAAGCTACCTGTACAAAATTGTTTACCCATTACATATTGGCGTATAAAAAAACGTAATTATTGTGAAGAAAATACTATAAAATTTAAAGATTGTTTACGTAGTTTATCATTCTCCGAAATTTATGAAACGGATGACCCTAACCTATCCTATAACGCCTTCATAGAAATACTTTCACTGTTCTACTGTTTATGCTTTCCTAATGAAACTGTAACTATACACACAACAAAAAAGCCACCGTGGATATCGCGTGGGATCAAAGCTTGCAGCAAAAAAAAACGACAACTTTTGTGGACATATAGGCGAATCCCTAACGAAACAAATAAAATAAAGTTGACCAAGTACTCTAAACTACTAAAGAAAATTACAAAGCTGACACAATTTGCTCAAAACAGTTACAAGATAAAAACATCAGACAACAAATCTAAGACTAGTTGGAAAATAATTAATGATTCAAAACAAAACATCCCTAAAAATCCTATAACAAAAATAAAACATGAAAATAACGTTATAACAAACCCCCAAAAAATAGTGGGTGTTTTTAATGGTTATTTTATTAACAAGGTTATCCAAATACCAGAATCGGGACATAATGTTACGTCGCAAATCCTTAATAGTGAAAATTCGTTTTTCATGCCTCCCTGTCTACCACAGGACGTATTTAAAATAATCAATTCTCTGAAAAACACGAATAGCGTTGGTCATGACGGAATATCTACAAAAATTTTAAAATCGGTTTCTGGAGAAATATGCAGGCATCTAAGCCATCTCATTAATTTGACCATAAGCACAGGTATCTTCCCTGATGCTTTAAAAAAATCAATCGTCAAACCATTGTTTAAAAAGGGAAATAGAGAAGAAATAGAAAATTATAGACCAATCTCGATTATAAGTGTTATCTCTAAAATTTATGAAAAATTTATACATAAAGAATTGAGCAAGTATTTGGAAAAGAATAATTTATTAGTAAACGAACAAAAAGGATTTAGAAAAAATCAAACTATTAATATGGCATTGTACGATTTTTTGTTCAGAGTTATGCTAAATGTTGATAAAACCAACCCTGTTTGTACACTATTCTGCGATTTGACACAAGCTTTCGATTACGTTAGGCATGATATTCTCTTAAATAAAATGGAAGCATACGGTATCAGAGGTAGTATTTTAAAACTATTTAAATCTTATTTAGAAAATAGAAAACAGCTCACGGAAATATCCTTAATAAATACAAAAACTAAACATGAAAACATATTTCAATCAGGTGAACTTATAATTAAATATGGAGTTCCTCAGGGCACCGTACTAGGCCCTCCACTATTCATACTGTATATAAATGACCTACCTAAATCAGTTGATCAACCTGTGACCCTCTTTGCCGATGATAGTACCATAACGATTCAATGTGATATCAAAGAGAAGTATAATAGTGACATTAATAGTTCTCTTAAATCGATAGTACAATATTTGGATAACAACAATTTAAAAATAAATCTCAATAAAACTAACATTATGCATTTCAGCCAACGCTTACCAACTTCATCTGATGTTAAAGTCCAATATAATGACAAAATAATTGAAGAAGTCAGTACTGCTAAATTCCTCGGTGTAACTATAGACAAAAAGTTAAATTGGAAAGCTCACATTGAAATTTTAACCAAAAAAATTAGTAACTCTTCTTATGCCTTACATAATAAATTAGTTCCAGTACTTAACACTGATGCGTTGCTAACAGCTTATCACGGCTTGGTTTCTTCACATTTAAGGTATGGAATTATCTTTTGGGGTAATTCGACTGACAAGGATATACCTTTCAAAGCCCAAAAACGTTGTTTAAGGGTAATGTTTAAATTAGAATCAACTGACAGCTGTAAGCCGTATTTCATTAAATATAACATACTGACGTTACCATCGCTATACATTTTTGAAGTTGTCATGTTTGTAAAATGTAATCGGCAACTATTTCCACGTATGGCAGACAAAGTCAATCGTGTTAGACGCGACAACACTCTCCTCTGCTTACATGCTTCCAAAACAACTTTAATGAGGAAAAGTGTATTTTGCATGGCGCCTATAATATTTAATAAGCTTCCAAAGGGATGGAGGGAACTAAGCGCACATCTATTAAAAAAGCGGCTAAAATTATTTTTAATTAAGAAAGCATACTACAGTATTTTAGAATTTTTAAATGACAGAGAGTGACATTGCAAATTGTTTAAGAAGTTATTTTTATAATTTTTATTTTTTCATTTATTATTATTATTTGCCTACTAAATTTTACGATTGTATGAAAAAGATTATGATGTTTGTTATTTAATTTATTATGATAATGTCATAATTTAATTTAAATGTCTTCATCTTTTTTAATGTTAATTTTTGTATGCCTTATAGGCCGAACATGACAGAACTCTTTTATATTTTTATGAACAACTTGCATGCCTTGTATGTATACTCATGTTTCTACAAATAAATGTCTTGTCTTGTCTTGTCTTGTCTTGTCTTATCATCTAATTTTAGATTCAATTACGTACATTAAAATTTAAAACTGGTAGGTGGATTAGTATTGGTCGGTAGATGGTTAAAAGGAAAAGAAATAATTTAACATTAACATTTTATTGAACTCGATACATACGATTGCATTATTCTCTCGCTTAGTACACTTTCATCTTTGAAGAAAACTATTGTAAGGCATCAGGTTAATGACAACAGGATTCCTATATATTTTATATTTTGCGACAGCTATCTCTCGTATCACTGAATACAATAGCTGCCGCTGGTTATGATTGTGAGAAGTATGAATGATGATTTTTTTTGATAGGTAAAACAATAGTTAGATCTAATTCTTCGTGCGGATTTTGTCATTATAGAAGACAAAATCCTTGACTGCGCGAGGGGGTATTGTAACGTTGTGGATTACCAACGTTCATTTCAAAACTATAAATAGTTCATTAATATAAAGAAGATGGACCAAAATTGCCCCACGTCCTATAGCAAAGAGACATACGTCAAAAAAAAGATAAAAAATTAAAAAAAAAATATGGCGTAATTATTAAGTTAATTTTTTTACACCTTCATATGAAAAAATTGATATGAAAATAGTTCAGGCGCTATTATGAAAAATTCATTCGTATGAGTATTTATGGACCGATTTAAAAAAATCTTTTTTTGTTTGAAAGGGTACCCCCAAGATATTACCACGGCCATAAAGTCAGGTCTCCTGGTTTCAGGATCCTGGAGCAATAAAAGTAAAATCTCAAAAATAACCTAATTTTTTTCAATTAAGGTAGCTTTTAATATATTACATTTACTTCTTTCAATTAACGATCAACTGATGATTATCTCTTTATTACTACGAGTATACTATATTTAATAAATATTACATTTTAATTAAAACATTACTTTTAATAGGGACCATATGTAATGATAATACTGAAATTGTTTCTTCATGTGTAAAAAGCAGTGGTGGCCTAGTGATATCGGCCCCGACTTACGAGTTGTAGGTCTTGGGTTCGAAACCAGGCAGGCGCATTACTTTGTGTTATTTATTTCATCACTACTGCTCTCAATATGGTGAAGTAAAACATCGTGTGGAAACCGGCATATCCTAGAAACAAAAATTCGAAAACATGTGACGTCCACCAATCCGCACTGGGCCCGTGTGGTGGATTATGGCCCACTCCCTCTCACAGAGAGGAGGCCTGTGTCCCAGCAGTGGGAACAGAACATTAATAGGCTTATGATGATGATTTATTTATTTATTTATGATGAAATAGCACTTCGTCCGCGACTTCGTCTGCTCGTGTTTCTAACTTCGAACTCAGTGAATTTAAATGGCCGGTCAATCTCCTTGTAGGATACTTTTGGAAAATCAAAAAATGCTCCAGTAGTTTCGGAGCATGGGCTCACATGAATAGTCAATACAAACATACAATCAAATCTTTTCTCTTTAAAATATTAATGTGGACAAACTGATTTTCCAATGTTCACCCCGCTAGGGGTTGATATCTTATATATAGGAGACGGATCCTTTATTCGCTTAAGAGATTATTTAGGCCTACTTTTGAGTTTATCGAAGCACCAATGTTGGGGGTGATTTTCTAAAAACCCAAAAACTCGTGTTTGTTTATTTTTTATCTAATTTCTTTATACTGAGTTTCAAATTCATCGGGTCGCACGTTATGATTTTTCTATACAAACTTTAACATCGTCTAGATTACCAATGGAGGGTAATTAAAAAAAAAAACTTCCAATAACTAATAATTCCCCTATTTACTAATACTCATATTCGTACAAAGCTTCAAGTTTATAAAGCCTAGTAATAAGATTTTACAAAGGTTTTCACCCCTTACATGTAATCCACACAAAATCCTTTCTTAGTGCTGACCTACGTAATCAATTGCAACTACCGTCCTAAATTCAGGTTACACGTTTAGATCCTTCTCTTTAAACTTGAATACCCCTTTTCACTAACTTTGGGCATGATTTCCGGAAAATCCATAAACACGTGTATGATTATTTCTGATAGGTATTAGTATTAGTATAGGTACTACACCTATACACATACTAATATAAATACTGACTTTCAAATTCATCAACTCGTGCGTTTTGATTTTCCCATGCAAACGTTATTTATTTATTTATTTATAAAAGGGTACAGTTACAGAATACAGACTAGTTATAGTTAAGATTACATAACACGATACCATTTTTAAATCTGCACTCCAATTACTACTGTACACAACATTTAAGATTTATACATCTTCATAAAGAGGTTACCAAAAAGAAAAGAACATTACAAAAAAGATAATAATTAAATAGTTTGAAACAGTATTACAGCAACATTAAACAAGTAGCAGCACCCACACAGTTTATCTATTGGCGAGTAAACAAATTACGTAAAGATTCCATAAAACTACCGTGACTATGCGCAAATATATCAACATGAGAACATATATCATTATATTGTCTACACATTCGGAATAATGGGTTATTATGGGATACATTATTATTGCATGTTGGTATTCGAAACAGCTGCTGAGCGCGCACAGATCGAGTAGGTACCTTCAAGTGTAACTGACTTAGGAGAGTGCTGGTAAATGAGCCATTACAAATCTTATAAAAGGTGGACATATCACTCATCCATCTCCTTTTATCCAATCCAACCATGTTGAAATGATGAAGTCGAGCTTCGTATTCGGGTACTTTACGCCGTAAGCCGTATTTGGTACTTAAGCTTCTGACAAACCGCCTTTGAACAGATTCTATACGGTCTACGTGAGTTTTATATATTGGAGCCCACACAGATGCGCAGTATTCAACAATATTCCTAACTAAAGAACAGTATAAAGTTATCAGTGAAATAGCCTGTCTAAAAGGTTTTGTGTTCCGGAGCACGAAAGATAACATACGGTTAGCCCTATTGCAAACCTGATCATAATGTGGCCTGAAAGACATAGTTGAATCAAAGATTACACCCAAGTCACGAATTTCTTTTACCCTATCTATTACTATGCCCTTAATGTGATAGTTGAAATTGAGTGGTGTTTTCATTTTAGTAAATGATATAACCTGACACTTTTTAATGTTTAGCGACATAAGATTCTCATCACACCATTTGACAATCGTATTAATATCCGATTGAAGAGCGTCACAGTCTTGGGGGTCGGAGATACGTCTGAAGATTTTAATATCGTCAGCGTAGGCTAAACATTCACTGTCTAACTGAGCAAGTAAATCATTTATAAATATTAGGAACAATAGGGGCCCAAGATTTGTGCCTTGGGGGACGCCTGAAGTCGACAAAAATGGGATAGATTCATACCCACTAAGTGCAACAAGTTGAGTTCGGTTCAATAGATAGAATGTGAGCCACCTATACAGATTCCCGTGTATTCCGGCATGTTGGGCTTTCAAGAGTAAAGCAGAATGGTTGACACGATCAAACGCTTTTGAAAAATCTGTATAGATAGAGTCCACTTGCTGTTTGCAATTAAATGATTCACATATATAGGTTGTGTAACATAGCAGGTTAGAGTTAGTCGATCTGCCCGTGATAAACCCATGCTGGCGGGGATTCAATAAATGAGTGACATGATTATATATGTGTCTATAAACAAAGCCTTCGAATATTTTTGCAAACCAGTTTAATATACTAATTGGTCTATAATTAGAAACGTCACTTTTATCACCAGATTTATATATAGGAGTGATTTTAGTGATTTTCCACAAATCAGGAAATACTCCCTCTCTGAGAGATTTGTTGAATATTATTGATAGCGGAGTTACTAGGCCCTTTGCGCACAATCGTACAAAGATGGGAGGTATACCGTCAAAGCCACCATTCTTTGTCAAATCCACGTTTTTTAACTTTTGCAAAATATCCTCATCAGCTATATGCAAAGGACCAATGGTGTAGTTTGAAGTTTGATTTGAAGTAGAACAGTAATTTGCAGTTGCATTGTGGCTGTAAACTGATGAAAAATAATTTGCAAATAGGTTGGCAATATCACCGCCCGTGGTGCAAACACTATCCTTATAAAAAACGCATCCAGGAATGCTGTTAGTAACACGTTTGCTTTTCGTGTAGCGCCAAAAAGCCTTTACATTAATTCGAAGATCACATTCGATTTGCTCAATATACGTTCTAAAGCATTGATTTACGACTATCTTAACACGAGCTCTAAGCGTAGAAAACATATCGTAATCTCTGGGATTTCCATAACGTTTGAACTTAGCATGGGCTTTGTTTTTGGATGCCAGTAACTTAATTAAATCCCCGGAAAACCAGGTGGGATACTTGTTATTAGAAATTCTAGTTTTAGGGGTATATTTTTCAATAATTGAGTTAATTTTATTTAAAAAAAAATTGAACAAAATCGTTACATCCAAGTTCCGATGCGTGTTTCTCCCAATCAATATTTTCTAGATCCCTATTACAGCTCTCATAATTTGTTTTACGGAAACACAATTTTGTAAGTGATGTATTATGCTTCAGTGTAGCGGCACCAGTGCTCAATACAAGTTCGAAAGGTGGATGATGCAAGTCAACGCGACTAATGGGTAATGTAGGCATCGCTCTGAGCACATCAGGGCAATCAGTAAAAACTAAATCAAGTATGCGGTCATTGTGGTTTCGTGTAAAATTGAGTTGCTGTATCGTTGTCGAGTGAAAGAGGTCGTGCAATGATTTGGACTTTTCACAGTTATAGTTTAAAGGGCATCCTGTTTCACTCGACCAATTGACATCCCCAAGATTATAATCACCCAGAACACAAGTAATATGCTCCGGTAAACTACTGAATACGGTGTGGCATCTACTGAAATGGGCACAGACGACATTCGTGGGCAAATATTCAGGAAGGTAAGCAACACATAGATTAATGATACGAGAACCATTCACCCTTAACTGTATCCATAGATCTTCCAGGTATTCAGAAAACCATTCATTTTTTATTGAAATTTGAAGCTTTTTCGAATACGCGATAAGTACACCTCCACCGTGGCTCTTACCATACTGAGCACGAAACCTAGCATCTCGATCTCTGCGCACCACACAATATCTGTCATCAAATAATTCAGAAGATAATATCGTTTCGTCAAGCCAAGTCTCGCACAGGCAAATCAAGTCAAAGTTATTACCTAAAACAGTATTATATATTTCTATCGTTTTGCTTTTCATACCTCTTATGTTTTGATAATATATTGACAAAGACATCATTGTGTTAATATATTAGTTTAAGATTAAAACCACTTTAAAGAAATGCATATAAAATTATTAACATATGAGAGTGAGGCTCTCTTGATTTTTGATCAGTATGTACTTGCTTTCGACTGCTTTCCTGACAAAAATACGTCCATTTTTTACCCACACAAATTTATATCCCAGTTCTTTTGCCTTCTTACGCGCTGCGGCATGCAAGGATTTATTAGATGGAGACAGATGCTCCGCCACGTACACTGGTACCCTTTCACCTGCTATTCCTAGCAGCGCAGAATTAAGTTTATTAGTGGGATTAGACTTATTATATCTATGCACTGCAGAATAAAAGTCATCACGTTTTCTAACACAACTGAACTTAGCGACAATAGTGCGAGGATACTTGCTGTCCTTGTCCAATCTTGCAACTCTGGTGCACTTCACAACATCACCCTCCTGCAGTTCGTAACCCACGACTTTAGAGCATTGATTGAGGAGACTGGGCAGATTTTCGTTATGGTGTTCGGGTACGCCTTGTATCTCCAAGTTGTTTTCGCGTAAATGTTGTTCCAGATTATTGAGACGTTCGGATAATTCAGCCACCGTGGATTTTAGGGTGGTGTTTTCTTTTGATAAGAATGCATTATCCTTGACCAAAGTTTCAACCATGTTCTTCATTTTGTCATACATATCACTCAGGAAGTCCACTGATTTTCTATATCCAGAAATCTCTTCTTTAATTGAAGATAGTTCGGTTTTCAGAATAGACGAAATCATTGCAGGCAGCTCAGACTTCAACGCTACAAGGACTCTATCGCTAACTGCAGAAATAAATGCATCATCTCTACTGGGCGTGGCGCAGCCAACAGAACCCGGGCTGCGCTCAGGGGTTTTTCAGCTGTCTTCATCCTGTTTCTTTCTAAAAGTAACGTTGTCCAAATCGATGGTTGCAGCCGGTGATTTACATGGGCTTGCCTCACCCTCCCTAACGTTACGCACTGGTGTATTAGTATTCCCGAGCTTTGGTTGTTTACTCCTACATTCATGGCAGGTCCACTTGATTTTCTGCTCTTTGCTCATACTAGCATATATCTTCTTATCGAGGATATTCGCGCAAGGAAGATCATAGTGTTTACAGCACTTACTGCACTTCAGACACTCTCGACTATCAACAACACTCTTACAACCAGCACAAGTAATGCCCACCGACGCCATCTGTGTTTAGATGCGCAAAGCAGTAGCAGCTTAGATAAACGTTAGTCGGATTCACAAAGCGAGATGTCCAAGTGTTTATCGCAAGAAGTAACAGATGTCGCCCTGCAAGCACTCCAAATGTACCACGTCGAACGGGAGTGTTAATTTCACCGCGCTGCGTCACCAACCTGACGGCGTGATGGCTACGGCAGTTGCTTGCGAAACCGCAACCTCAGGTTCGAATCCTCGTGCGCTTCGATGGCACTTTTTCAGAATTGTATTTACAAGTTTGATATTGCAAGCAATTCTCACCAACTTGTCTGCAGCCAGGAACGACCAGAAGCGGCAAGGGGTGTGTCCCGTGATTTAGTATCTCTCTCTCACCGCCCACTGGGAGGAGTTCTTCATAAGAATCGCACAGGAAAAAACGAGAGGCACCGATTTTAGGAATTAACCAATCACTAATTATAATTATTAAATTTAGAGCAAATTCAAAAACTAAATTGACACACGTCCACTCTCAATGAAGACAGAAGACAACTGATTATCCGTCTTAGATCTCATTTTAAGTGAAAATATCTGGTTGACCGAGCTTCGCTCGTTTTTTAAAATGTCTATATCTTGGGAACCGGGCTTTTCTCGAACCTGGGACCTTGATAAATCGATTCCTTGAGCCGAAAAACCCCTAATCTGTAACTTTCATAAAAATCCTTGGAGCCGTTTCCGAGATCCTGATTATATATAAATAAATATAAAAGAGTTGCTCGTTTAAAGATATTAGATAGTAGCCTCTGGAGACCACTCCCTCGCGATACCTTTGATTCTGTCTCATCATAATGCGTCACAGTTACATTTTTTTTTAACATTGCCTCACACCAGGAATACCTCCTGTATCATGGGTGCGTTTACAAACATAGAAACTCACACACAAATACCTAGGGGTTTGTGTATGTGAGTTACATACACAAACGCCCAGACCCGAAACAAATACTTGTAGATCGTACAAATCTTTGCTCCGTGCGGGAATCGAACCCGCGACACGCAGCGCAGCAGTCCAACCGCTCAGCCACCCCGCTAAACGTGCTGTCAAAAGAAACAACAAGAGAGTGAATAACTAATAATGTATAATACAAAAATGAGCTTATTTTTAAGATTTTTCTTTTATTTATCCGGGGTCCTGGAGACCGAAGACCTGACTATACGGCCGTGGGACTACCATGGGGGAACCCTTTCAAACAAAAAAAAAAAATTTTTAATCGGTCTATAAATACGCATACAAACGAATTTTTCTTATCAGCGCCTGAACTATTTTTAAAGCAATTTTTCCATATGAAGGTGTAAAAAAATGAAGTAAGGGAGTATCCCATATTTTTTTATGCATTTTTATCTTTCTTTTGAGGTATTTCACTTTGTTATAGGACGTGGGGTAATTTTCTATGGATTGTGATCCTTCTTCTTTGTAGGTATCTAGAAAATATTCTTGAATTACGTCGAGACAAAAAGTAATTTATAAGTGGGTAGTTCTAAACTGGTAGTAACAGTTATTTGACAGTTCTGTAGTGACAGAACTGTGGAATGTTCTAGCTGCGGATAAGTGAGTGGCAATGCTTATGCCGTCTCACTCTCACGCGTGCAAAGTCCAATTCCCCTTCTCTTTGAGCGAGGCATTTTGTAGCAATCAGCTGGGACATGATTGAGTACAGAAAAATATCACCGCGAGCTAACACGTAGTTAGAGTTACCGCAAGTAGTTCCTTATATTAGGACTATTTAATTTTGCTCGTCCCAGACTTACAGTTTTTAGTCAAATAATAAATACCTAATATATATTAATTAAATTCTGTGAAGTGTAATAACCCCGTGAAGGGTAAGTTTGCCAAACCAAACCTTTATAACTGCTAGCTATTGTGTTTCTATCTTTTTGTATTGAGCAGTTACCTACAGACTTATTTTTTTGTGTTCAAATTTTTCTTTGTTAGGTTTTTATTCCGTTAAGCCTCGAATGTGCCATACGCTCGAAGGCCTATAAATAATATTGTGTTAATGCTTCACGCTAATTTAATATTGTGTACCTGCCATGTAAACTCCGTTCTGATGTTGACCAAACTCACAAACGCCTCAAGCGCTTTACGTCCTAGGCTTTCGCTTACGCTGCGAGGTCATCATCAGAGAGGATTTGCAGTGGACCTTTTATTTACCGCTGGACGTTGATTCCAGGGAACAAGATTGGGGTTTAAAATACCCATCCTCAACGTTCGTTGAGTTCGACAGTGACTCACGCTACCGAACGTTCGAGGCCTGCGCACACACAGCACCTAGCCGCACACAGCTGACCAGCCGGCGCATCCACCATCCTGTCCCTGGGGTCTCTCTCACCTCGGGACAACTCCTCGCCATCGCGTCCCTGCACCACGCGATAAGCCAGGACAGTACTTAGTGCGCCTACTTCCACGGAACGATTAAATACCAAGTGACGGCTGTGAACCACGACCTATAATAAATTTATTGTAAACGTTGGTGAGTTATTTTATTTAAACTCACCCGCTAACCGTAACAACCCCCATTATTAGAATCACTATAAGCTCCACTCACGTTCACAAACTACAAGTTTCACAGACCAAAGATCACATTACGACCCGTCACGTAACGCACGTAGCCTCTGATTGGTGCAATTCTCTGCATTTAGTGCGCTGCAATGCACTTCGAGTGCGCTAATTGGCCAAATCACTGCTCGGTGTAGGCTGCGGCACGTTCGTTGTTAGCTAGGGAATAGTAATCTATAACTGGTGGTAGAATGATCACTAATTTAAATGCGAAAGTTTGTGAGTCTAGCTAGACGGATGGATTCTGTAACTCTTTCACACAAAAACTATTAAATTAATGGAGTTAGCTACGAATAATTTATAACTTTTTTGATTGTGTTGAAATCATCTAATGAGACCTCTAACCATAGTAGGGACGGGAGGAAGTGTCTGTAAATAAATTCAAGATGTTTTTCAATAGTCCTTTACGTTCCAGGGCGACGGTTACCTAATGGGACAGTCTTTGAGGCGAGCTATATGGAATGCTATTCATCTCAGTATTATGTCCCCTTAATTTTCGAGTTACACGCGGACGAAGCCACTAACAAAAACTAGTGTTATTTCAAAATGCAGGAGTTTGGATGCATGGATGGATAGATGTATAATACTCAATCACATCAGCACGGTTTAACGGATCTTCATGGTTCAAAGAAAGGTTTGGAATACACAGGTACCGTTTCATCATTTGCCTAACCTTTTTCCTAACTATGTACATTTATTGGGTTCGGCTTCCAGTCGAACCAGATGCAGCTAAATATAAGTATTTTACATGGAGCGACTGCCTATCGGACCTCCACAAGCCAGTAACTGGGTAATACGATACCTTTGACTAGTTGTCAAACTTATGAACTTCTGACTAATAGTAACGACTGTCAAAGATCTACGATTGACAGCCGGGAAAAATGGCTTTACGTGCTTTCCGAGACACGGAGGGAACTCGTTATGACAGATGGTCGCCCATTCCAGACCAACCCCGGCAAGCGCGGCTCGAAAGATCGGCCTATGAGACTGGTATTATTTATTTAGCCATGAGCTCCTCACAAGGTACCGTTTAAAAACAAAAAAACTTGAGAGGTGTCAAGGGACACCCGGATGGAACGAAATTACTGTATACACTCAACAAAAATAATCGTCGCGACTCCACTCCACTCCACTCTTTGAGCTTTCGCAACGCGCGATAAGGAACTTCGTTCCAAAAAAAATGGAAAATATGGTAGCGAATTGACTGAAGAAATAGCATAAAGAAAAACTAATAAACAAGCTAGAATACCGGGAAAGCTGGTAACACCACGACTGTGATCACCGAGCATCCAATCAAAGTTTATTGTGCGAGTATCTGGCCAGGCGAAGAGGTACTCTTTACACAACTTTGTAGTTCCCCCTTTAGTATGCCGAAGATGTTCTCACTTTTACATCCAGTTTTCATCTTTATTACCCAGTATTCGTAAGTAGGTAGACAGTGGGATGGTCCATTACTGTTGTGAGGGAATTTCAAGTGCTTTGTTTTTGCTTCGGTAGTTTTCTTACTAGTTTTTAAGAGGGGCTTTGTTTTTTTTTTGGGAGTCTTGCAGAGCTTTTTTTCTTAAAACGTGCTAATATTCCTATAGAATCCTGCGACTGTATTACAACGTTTTAAAACCAGGGTTGTTCCGGCGAGTGAAACGGACAAAGCTAGGTACACAAGTCGTGTACCGCCATCTCGTTCACTCACTAGAACAAGCCTGCTTTTATTGTAATAATGCCCCATATGTTGATATAGGTATTTACTTTAATCTATGAGGAATACTGATTGCACATTTCGCAAAAACTTGATCAAAAATATTTTCACACGAAAATCGGCGCATTTACATTACTTTCATTTTTATCACACTCTCATGCTATCGCCACAAGACTCCGGGGTCGCGGGTCTGTCTCATCATGTAATTATGACCCTGGAACGTAAAGGGCTATTGAAGGACACCGTGGATTTAAGTCAGTACGAGTCTGACAGTCCATCCTGTCCCGCCCTGGAGTCTCATTTAATGATGTTACTACAACAAAAAAAAAACCGCTTCCCATAATTGTGACTGAGAGATGTACTTGATTTATTTGTAGCAAAAACCGAACATCGGTGATGCCTGGGTATTGAATGTTTGAAAAGCTTAGCAATCGCACTTGCGACTACTAAAGTGCAATTAGAAAGTAGGTGGAATTTCGTACATTGACCTATTATTACCTGTCACCCTCACTCCCACGTAAATAGTATGAGTTTCGCTTGCACAGATTTAATGTGCAAGCGAGAATAAAGGTAGGGCCAAACTGAGCCCACGTACGTACGCAACGTATGCAACGCGTTATTAAATCTAAATGGTTGAATTTGTATGCCTAGAAACACACTTATTATACATAGTATTGCGCGTTGCATACGTTGCGTACGTGGGTTCAGTTTGTCCCTACCTTAATAGGTCAATGTACGAAATTCCTTCTTCTTTCTGACTGGACTTTAGCCCTCTCTAAATATTATTATTGTAACCTTTTAAATATTGGGCAAAATTATCCTAACAATTTATATTCATCTTTTTTTTAAGCAATTATGGAGATCCTTTGGCATTCTTTCAAAGAACAAGTTTCAAGTAGAGTCTGTTATCAAGCCTCGGGCATTGAATAATATTACCTAACTAATTTTAGAAAGTGTACAGAAAAAGAACAGCTGTTATATCTATTTTATAGGCATGAGTCTTCAACTTTTAAAACACTATACATTTTTAATGAATGGTTAAAATGTATTGTATATAAACTAATAGTTTACTTAACTATCAAGATCAAACAACATGACAACATGAATACTTAAGTAAAGCCATGGAATACTTACTAGTACTACGTACATAAGTGTCACTTCCCAAAAACAAAAATCTTTGCTCGAGAAAGTAGGTAAAGTAAAAATATGTACAGAGCGCGTGCGAAACAGGCGGCAACCGACTGTGAAACCCGTCCACGGTGCGCCCGCGTGTGATTGCAGTTTCATACTACAAGCAGGCGCGGGCGCACCGTGAACGGTGCTATACAGCGGAGTACGCCAAGCTTCGTTGTGCTCGCAACCAGCTTACTTCTACATGTCAAATTCATTTGGTGGATGATGTTTTTAGTCCAAGATCCCAGAGTCCCCAGACACTATTTAGCCCCTTTCTACACAAGGCGACACAAGTCTCCGATACCACGTCTTTAGTATCCAGGTGACTATCGCAATACAAATCCATAGAGATAGAGGTTCGTACACAGACACGCGTCAATGGATACCAAAGTCGTAAGGTATTGTATACGAAGGAAACGAACGGCCTTATTTCCAAGTAACTTACGGAAAATGTGTTATAATATTGCGAAGGTACCTGCCAATTCACAGATGAGAATGGCAAGTAAAATTTTAACTAACTTCAGTTAAATACAACAGTTGATTTTTGTGTTAGTAATTTTTCGTAAAAATTGGGTACGGTTAGCCGATATAAAATCTGTACCCTTAGCACGAATTTTCACTCTTTTACAGCGTCTTAGTAAGTTAGTATTTACAGCGTTTTTGTATGAAAAAATGAAACAGCGCCTCTGATGTGCAAAGAAAGAACTAATTTTTCCTTGAAAATTGTCAATTTGAAATTGTCAAAGTTCCAGTTTACTTTAAGTCTCAAATACTGAAAATTCATGCTAAGGGTACTGGACAGTGTCTAAGCAAATAGTCTATGCCGGAAGAATCACTACTAACGATCTACGCACACATCTGATGAACAATCAGCTATGCTGACTAAATTATCGGCTGAAACCATGCTGAATTCAGACGAGAGCGAAGCATTTTGACCGCCGCCTCAGCCGTAAGCTACTCAGCATAGTTAGCATTCGACACGTTTCTTTTAGCGCTGTCAAGATTTTTGTATCGGCTTACCGTACCCATTATTCAAAATAATTTTTAGCACTGGCCCCGGCTATAAAGTTTTGCCAAACGATTTTAGGCCAACAGTTGACTAATAGAGAGCTATTTATACTATGAGATTATTTTTCCTTTAAATATTTATTTGGGTCTGGTATGGGTCAGGTGGTAGTTGGAAAATGAGATTTTCTAACAAATAAAAATAATCGTGTCCTTTTTGTTATGAAGTACATAATATAAATTAGCTACAGAATAATTTTCTTTATGCCCCGTTCAAGTAAAAATGTGCGAATAACATAAAAACCTATTAGTTTGCTCACACGTGTTTCTGAACAACGTAATGTCGCATCCATAAATACTTTTACGACCATTAAGAAAGACAGCTGTTACGGATTTTCGTACATTTTCAGATTAAAATTAATATCTTGAGCGTGTCAAATGTGTCGTGGGAATGCAAAAGCTAATTTTCTAAGCATTTAAAGCAAGATTAAGCCAAGAGACAAAGTAATATTTCAAAAACGATTTAATAAATATACTCGTATTAACAAAATACACGATTTGAGCTGCCACCAAGACCTGTTACTAACTTCATTTCTCATGATAACCTAGAGTCCTAGAAGAATTTACGCGTGTTACGTAGTTCATGAAGTTACAAGGTTTGTAGGTACTCGTATATCCGCATCATTATTCGCCAGTAAAGTTGGAGAAAGAATAAAATGGCTTGCGATTGGAGAGGCCTATGTTCAGAAGTGGACTGCCATAAGCTACTGATTGATGAAGGGGCCAGTCTATTCCCATAAAAAGTCGTTTTGAAATCCCCACCAAACATATCAGGTGGCCGTAAAACTGGCAATGGGAAATGTAAAGTCCAACAATGTTTCGGCAATACCTAATCAGACCTATAAATTAGCAGAAAGCGTTTGCCTCCACGCGATGGTTCTAGCTGCCTCGATGCAGTGCCGGCGCAAGACCCAATTTTATGTGGGCAAAGAAGGTTTCGCGCGAGGCCATCAGATAAAGCAAGAATTTATAAAATGAAACTTTTGAAAATCAACTGAAATTAGTTTCCTTACAGTGGAAAGTGTCTAGCTTTGACACATTTCCTCGCTCAAAGACCAACTCGACACAATATTATTTCATTGCTTTTTTACTCTTTTTTTTGGTTTTTAATGTTTATGCTGAGGAGGATCTCGTGTCAAAATAATCACAGCCGCACAGGCCGATCTTCTTGCTGAGGTTGGTCTGTGGATGGGTGACCATCTGTCATAGCGAGTTTCCTCCGTGCCTCGGAAAGCACGTAAAGCCGTTGGTCCTTTGTAGATCTTCGACAGTCGTTATTGTTAGTCAGAAGCTCTAAAATCTAACAACCAGTCTTACCAAGGGGTATCGTATTACCCGTTACTGGGTTGTGGAGGACCGACAGGTAGTCGCTCCATGTAAAATACTGATATCCAGCTGAATGTGGTTCGACTGGAAGTTGATCCCAATATAGTTGGAAAAAGGCTAGGCAGATGATGATTATAATGTTAATGCTGAAATTTTTTATCTTGGTCATAAATTTTTTTTGTTTGTTTTCTGATGCGTTGCCCTTTCCACCGCGAATCTTTAGGTGGGGGCCCACACTGCCCATTCCTTACTCCGCCTCTGCTGTTTTATGCGTTTACACTGATGCAGGGATAAATGTCTACCAATTGGCAGATGCGTCTGTATTTTGCTACAAAGCGTAATTTGGTATATGGTACCGTTGGTATGGTGCCTATATGCTGTCGATTACTAATTGCGTAGTTATTTCGTGCCTTTGTATTGATTGGCGAGTAATTTGAACTCTATATTCTGATTGATAAAGGTGTATAACGCTTGATCATACAAGTTTGAATATTGACAGCTACATAAAAACCTTGACATATCTTGAACTTTAAAAAACGTTAATCAAATCTTTTGTGTCGTGGGTGTGTTTACCAACATTCAAATTCACATACACAATTAGCTAGACCCGGAACAACTATCAGTATCCATGCAAATATTTATTCCGTGTGGAAATCGAACCCGTGACAAGCAGCCAATCGTTTAGCAACTTCCCCAAGCGTCATTAAGTAAATTCGATAATGACTGAGAAAGCAATGAGTACCAATGATGACCAATACAGAATACGAAAGGGTAGAAAAAAGTTGTGGAATCACAATAATAAATTATGGATAAAATTGGAACATGGTGTCGAACAACCCTGAAACAATGATTCTAGTTTAGATTGAAAAATCTGTTTCTACATTCCAACTGCTTTGATATTGAATTTCATTTTGTCAACGATATAAAATTCAAGATAAAAATCACAACGTTCTCAAAATATTGCTTTATTTCAGAAGTAAATAACAATGCAGCACCACACAATTTTATCTGAAGATAAATAATACTCGCAAACTTGACCAAACTCGAGAAATACAGCGCCATTTCTAGATTTACATAACACGTCTGACCTCTTTACAAGTCCAATTCAAATAGAAATCATATACGGAGTTCCAACACTTCAATAACAAAACTACATAACTGAATCAGCCAGTACATTAAGCTGAATATCAGCTGAAAGCCGAAAGCCGAAAACCGAATAACATTCCTCAAAAGTTGCTCCCATAAAATGACTACGCAAACAATATCCGAATATTTATTTCACGATCTAGTTATTCGGACCGCGTAATATCCGCGGCCGAAAGCCGGATTCAATAAAAGTGAGTGGCGTACAAACATGGCCGCGCATGGAACATGGACGGATAGCGGAAACCAACACTAGTGTGACGTCATGCGCTTGTAACTGGCCTGCAAATGTCCGAGTACATTGATTCGAGGATGAGTGTTGAGCCTTTTTACGAAAATAGGAGTGATGGAGATTCCTGTAGTGGAGGAAAAAATGTTTTGTGGGTTTTTTCATTCGCCAGAGACCATAACACAAGATTTCCATATAGTACAGCGTCCCTAAAAAATTGCGTTTATTGTATGCAAATGAAAAAACGTTTCTAGTGTGCGAACGATAAACACTTTTTTTTCTATTAAATTAAGTCGAAGTAGGAGTTTCCTTTACTCCAAAAAAAGTATAACATATCGTAATAAGGCCTCAATTCTTCTCCTTAACGTTTCGCGCGGTACACCAAAAAGTTGTGAAGTCTAAAGTGCCCTTTAAAGCCCATAAGCGATTTAAAAAACTTTATCATAATTTTAACAATGGTTGGTACCTCCTATAAAAACATCATAACAGTTTATAAGTACATTTCTTGATACATACAACACTTTCATTCTAGTTTAGATTACTGAATATTTTTCTGCAGTTTTTAATTTTGTAGCACTAATGATCCATAAAAAAATACATCTGAAAGCAGTGTTTATTTAGATGAACCATCTCTGGTCAGAGTCGGAATCTTGCACTGGACATAATTATGCCTCTTCTAAGCTCCGTCTTAACACTCTTTTCTCAACTTTGAGCATTTATTTTTACGATAGGTTCGTGTTTGAGCACTATCTCGCCATATAGTAAGCATGATGTGGTCGGCGATAAAGCACGCTTGCCTAGAAGTAACCTCCACTCTTGACTTTAAGACCCCAAGGTTATAACAGCTATCAGGAAACACAGACCTCGACAACGAATTCCACTTCATAGCTGTGCGCACAACAAAATTCTTTCCGAAATACTGTGTACGTGCCGTGTTATATTTGTAAAGCAAGCCACTTGTATACACTGGCTTCAAAATATCCTATTCAGTACCCTTAGCACAAATTTTCAGTATTTGAGACAAAAGTAAACTGGAACTTTGACAATTTCAAATTGACAATATATTTACAAAGAAAAAATTTGTTCTTGTTCCGCACACCAGAGGCGCTGTTCCATTTTTTCATTCAAAAACGCTGTAAATACTGGAAAGACCCTGTATAGTAAAAGAGTGAAAATTCGTGCTAAGGGTACTGTTCTCCATATTTATAAACCCTAAGAATCTCGCCAAATACCAACAGAGATCTTAAGTACAGACAAACCAAAAACTTCCAAGATTAAAGAAAAACCATCTACATGCTAACGTAACCTAGTTTCAAAAGCAGACAGTGCCCGCGTCGCCTTATCTTCAAACCCAACTTTACAATTAAAATAAACCTTTGTTGGAGCTGAAGTGGAATATCTAACGCAATCACGGGGTTACAGTATACATATTTTTGTATTAACATTCAGTATTTCAACTGGATATAGGTCTGTAGGGAGTATCCCTTCACCCGTCATCAAAATAAGTCATGTTGCAAAAAAACGTTAACTGCACACGCGACTGTGACAGTCGTTTGTAGCAGGACATTTTTATTTACGTAGTAAAATCATCAAATGAGTCCTCCCGCTCAGGGCAGGACGGAAGGGGCTTTCAGACTGTCTAAAATCCACTGTGTCCTTCAATAGACCATTACGTTCCAGCGCCAAGGTTACCCTATAGTCCCGCGACCCCGGCAAGCATCGTAGCAGAACATAATGTTTATCTCTGTGAGAGGAATTGGGATGTAATCTACAAGACGAGCCCAGTGCGAGTTGATAGATGTCACATGTCTTCGAATGTTTGGTTTCAAGACATTTCCGTTTTCGCACAATGTTTTCCTTTACAATTTTGGGAGCAGTTGTGGTTGAATAAATTATACAAACTAACAAAGGTTTCATTCCACGATCTATACTGCTCTTCGGGGGTATCGTATTACATATTAATTGGGTTATCAACGCCAAATATAGGCAGTTAAGGCAGTCACTTCACGTAAAGTACTAGTATTTACATCCAATTATATTCGAAGCTAACCTGAATATACTCGTAGACTCGGCAAAATAGTTAGACAGAAACTAGGCAGGTGATGATTTCAACTACCTACTGTAAGGTTTCATAATTTTTGTGTCGAATAGTTTTAGTTTTCTTAGTTTTATTAATTTTTTCACACTGGCAACACCAACAGTTTGTCGGTATAAAACAAAGTGACTTGGCAGGTAGGGGGCTTTTTTCGTTGGACGTTTGAATAAAACGGTCGTGTTGGATTGCGTTGATGAATTATGTTGTATTATTTGTAATTTGGTTAATTTGATTATTTAGAAGTTTGGAGTTTTAAATAAGTTTGGTGATGCGATAAGTTTTGACCTGATAAGTTTTGTTCTAATAAGTTTGGATTCGACAATAAGTTTAGAAAATATAAGTTTTGTTGGAGATCTGTGGTTTTCTTTCTGAGATATTTTATATCTCAGAAGTGGGATAAGCAACCGAAACTTTATTTTTATTTATTTATTATATTTTTTATCTAGCAAAGCTGTTTTACGATTAAGTTTTAAGCAGGCTGTTGAGTGGACGGTCGCCAGAGAACAAAAAACGATCGGATCCACCGCATTAGGTCATGTCCCGGGTGTACCTGTACCGGTTACGAAATACCCGGGATATACCGGGGGGTATTTGAATAAGTCTGTGGGACCTGGGTTCTTCAAGAAATCGGTCCACGTCGACCCGGTTCTCATTTTATTATTATAATTTTGCGTTAATTGCTGCGAAACCCACTTTGGGTGGGATGATGGGAAGGGCCCACTGTAAGCTTCCATTAAGCATAGCTGACGTCCACACAACTGTTGGAGTGTTAGGTATCGGTGAACATAATAATATTTTAAATAAAGTGTACCGATACACCATTTTTTGGGTTTTGGTTCCGACTACCCTCAGAACCGGTCATACACAATCTATAGCAGGACGCGGTTCTGCATGATATACACCGCATATCGACTAATTTTAGGCATTGCATAGTGCAATCTTTTGTAACCACGTGGGAACCTTTTGATCACCATCATCAGAATATTGGGCTGATGATGATGATGATGGTGATGATGATGATTTCTAGATGGTATTCAGCCCATAGCTGGGGTTTATAAAAGGGGGTTATTTTTTTAATAGTTTTGCTGTACAACGTACGGTTTCCGAGATAATTTGCGTTTTTATGTTTTTCTTCTGTTATTGCTTCACCTACAATTCATTTTTATATCTATAGGCATATTATTAAAGATTCACATACAAAATCTAATGTTTGCAATTATGCTACGAGTTTCAGGACATGAATGGAGATGAAAATGTGCCTCGGAGTGTCAGAACTCCTCGGCATAGTCGGTCACGCTCGCGGCGTAGTCCCAGTCGAAGGAGTGCGCACAGATATGATCGGAGCCGTAGCCGGAGCAGCAGATTGCGTGAGCAAGAACAGGCGCTTAAACGTGAACAAGAAAAGGTGCGGTTGATGGAAAAAGAACTGCAAAAGTCACGTGATGAAGAACTACGTCGCCAGCGGAGCAGACAGCCCAGCGAGCATACGTCGGCAGCTAGGAGACACGGGAGCCGCAGCCGTAGTCGCAGCCGCAGACGGAGCCAGGTGACTGAAGCGGGGAACAGGCGACATCACCGCCCAGACAGGTCATGTAGCCCTACTTTTTCCTCTAATGATATTGTTAAAATTATACAAAGTATTAAAGAAGTTCTGCCATCTCAACCATCAACCCTTAACGCCTCATCAGTGAGTCACAAAAATATCATCCCTGAATTTAATCCTTCAGAAAAAAATCAACGCATGGATGTTTGGCTTAAGAAAATAAATGAATGTGCAAAGGTGTATGGTTGGGATGAAAGGACGACAGTGCACTTCGCCATGCAAAAACTGTCGGGGTTAGCAAAGACATGGTACGAAAGTCTTGGTTCCATTTTGTTTACGTGGGACGAATGGCAAGTTAAATTGTTAAATGCGTTCCCGTGTGAACAAAATTATGGACAGGCTCTTGAAGACATGTTGAGGCGAAAGAGTAGACCTAACGAAGTCATTGAGAATTATTTTTATGAAAAGTTAGCACATTTGAATCAATGTGAAATTACTGGCAGACGGGCGGTAGACTGCATTATACACGGCATTACCGATAGGACAATGCGTTCCAGTGCTTTAGCATTGCGATGTGAAGAACCTGATCAGCTGCTGAAATTTTTGCTCAGCAACAATAAAGAGGTTTTCACAGCACCTCAGCAGGTTCACAGAGAGAAACATGTTAGCACTGTCGATGATAGGGCAAGAAATAGGTCAGGTCCTAGGGACAGTTCAAACTTGTATTGCTACAACTGCAAGGAAAAGGGACATCCATTTTCAAGGTGCCCCAAACCTTTGGTTAAATGTGGGCATTGTGATAAAGTTGGGCATAAGTCGGATCAATGCCGTATAAAAAAGGACTCCGGGACAACTAAGACTGATACAGCGGCGAAAACTATGCGTATATCAACTTCTAATTTAAATAACAAATTTATAAAAGAAGTGAACGCAGAAGGTGTGTTGCTGGAGGCCTTTGTTGATCTTGGCAGTGACGTGACCCTTATTAAGAAATCCAATTTTGAAAAACTTGGGCTTCATCATGACCAAACTCCAACCTTTATGAAGGGTTTTGGAGACAACCTTGTGAGATCTGTTGGCTCAGCAAAGTTGAACTTGGTCATTGATGATGTAAGCGCTACTGTTTCATGTAGGGTTGTAGAAGACCAATTGTTGGAAAAACCAATGCTAATTGGTCAAAGTTTCTCTGAACAGCCCCATATAGTTCTTTACAAAGATGTTAACAAATTACAATTTTCACACGTCGGTAATGAAATACCCAATGATAATATCATTGAAGATAGGGAACAATTACAGACGGTAAGAATAGTGGCACATAATACGTTATTTGGCTCGGCTAGTGTCAGGGCCGCGACAGAAACACTTTATACTGGTAGTTTAGTACTCAATACGAAGGTTGTGGGGAAACCAAACGAGCAGTACATTGTACATGGGGGAGTTTACGAGGTCAAAGATGGTTCATTCTTTGGTGTAGTGACTCCATGCTCGGTGCCATGTTGCCTACAAGAAAATTTCGTATTTTCACGGGCGGAAAGGGTAGACCTTATCTATAGACTTGCTGATGCAAATGTTCTTCCAGCAGTACACCCACAAACTAACGTCTTTTCAGCCGAAAGGCTTGATGAGAGTCAAGTACAAATAGGTGAAGACGTACCTGCTGGTGACAAAGATAAACTTATAAGTTTACTCCGTCGCTATAAGAACTGTTTTGCACAAGATTTAACCAAACTGGGTTGCACGAATGTAACTGAGATGAAAATTGAATTGAGTAGTCAAAAACCTGTAGTTTACAGACCATACCGTCTTTCTCATCATGAACGGGAGAAGGTTCGAGGAATGATAGACGAAATGTTGCAGGCAGGCATTATAAGGGAATCGACGTCTAACTATTCCAGCCCAATAATTCTCGTTCGGAAGAAGGACGGCAATATGCGGTTGTGTGTTGATTTTAGACTACTCAATTCGATCACTATAAAGGAAAGGTATCCGATACCCGTAATTGAAGATGAGATATCGAGGTTATCAGGGCAGGCTTGGTTCATAACCTTAGACTTAATGTCGGGGTACTACCAAGTACCAATAGCAGAAGACAGCAAACATTTAACGGCATTTGTCACGCCGGATGGTCAGTACGAATATAATCGTATGCCGTTCGGCTTGGCAAATGCACCCGCTGTGTTCCAGAGGATGATGAACCATGTGTTGGGACCTGTTAGATTCAATAAAGCTACTGTTTACATTGACGACTTATTAATTTTTGGCAAAACAGCTGCAGAGTGCATGGAAAGGTTAGAGGAAGTTCTTGGGTTGTTACAGAGAGCAAATCTCAAGTTGAATCTCGCAAAGTGCAGTTTTCTGCAAAATAAAATAGATTACCTTGGGTACGAGATTAGCTCAGAAGGGATGCGGCCAGGTAAAACGAAAATTGAGTGTGTGGAAAATTTCCCACGTCCTGAAAATGTTCATGGCGTACGCCAATTTTTGGGTCTTGTCAGTTATTTTAGGAAATTTATTTATTCTTTCGCACAATTGGCCCATCCCCTCACAAAATTGCTAAAGAAAAATGCTGTTTGGGAGTGGACAATTGAACAGGAAGAGTCGTTCAAAGCTTTAAAAGATAAGCTATTAGACAGACCTGTTCTCTCCCTATACGACCCTCTAGCAGACACGGAACTTCACACGGATGCTAGTAGGATTGGGATTGGTGGCATTTTGTTGCAACGACCAAGGGGAAGTGAAGGCACCTTTCACCCTGTTGCATATTATAGCCGCCAGACGACGCCTGAAGAGAAAAATTTCCACTCTTACGAGTTGGAAACTCTGGCCGTTATCTGTTCTCTTAAAAAGTTCAGAGTTTATCTATTAGGGAAAACTTTTAAAGTGGTCACTGATTGCAGTGCACTACGTTCGACGTTTGAGAAACGTGATCTTATCCCCAGAATTGCTCGCTGGTGGCTTGCTTTACAAGAATTCGAATGTTCTGTAGAGTATAGGGCAGGTTCCAAAATGGGTCATGTGGATGCCCTTTCTAGAAATCCAGCTAATGAGGTAGACTCCTATGATCTGGTGCCATATCCTTCAGTCATGGTCATAAATGATCAAGATTGGTTGCAGACCCTTCAAATGGGAGATACTGAATTGCGCAGAATTCGAGATATTCTGAGTAGCGATTTGGATCCTAAAGGGCTAGAATACATAAAGGACAATTACGTGGTGAAGGATGACAGATTGTTTAGGAGAATAGACGGTGACAAAGAAAAACTTCGATGGGTGGTTCCGAAGGGTGCAAGGTGGCAGCTGTGCAAGATGAACCATGACGACATAGGTCACGTAGGATTTGAAAAGACTTTAGAGCGAATCAAGAGAAATTACTGGTTTGCTAAAATGACTCGTTTCGTAAAAAAATATGTAAATGCTTGCATAGACTGCGCGTATGCCAAAAATAATACAAACAAACGGGAAGGACTACTACATCCTATCGAAAAGATCGGCGTACCATTTCACACCTTGCACATTGACCACCTTGGACCCTTCGTAAAATCAAAAAGGGGATTCACTCATATACTAACGGTTGTAGACTCTTTCACAAAATTTCTTTTTATTAAACCAGTCAGAAATACAAACATGCAAAATGTGGTGAGAGCTTTAGAAGACATTTTTGATACTTTTAGGAATCCTGACCGTTTAGTGAGTGATCGAGGGTCCTGTTTCACTTCAAATGGTTTTAAAAGATTTTGCTTGGATCGAGGGATTAAGCACGTGCTTAATGCAGTTGCTTGCCCAAGATCTAATGGGCAAGTCGAGCGATATAACAGGACCATACTCGATTCACTAACTGCTCAGAATTTAAGGGACGACGAAAAGAACTGGGACGGAAAATTAGGCAGGATTCAATGGGGCTTGAATAACACCTTGCAAAAGACGATAGGTAGATCTCCAGCAGAGGTGATGTTTGGAACTGCAATGAATAGTGAGGTTAATCCGGCGTTGAACGAAATAACAGAAGAAACTCGTGAAGTTTCAGATTTGTTATCTATACGTGACGAGGTCAAAGCAAAAATTGATAAGGCTCAGGAATCACAAAAGTTGTATTACGACCAGGGACGGCGACCTGCCCGTGTTTACAATAAGGGAGATCTGATTAAAATTACCAAAGTCACTTTCCAAAATGATGGTAAAAGCAAAAAGCTTCTACCATCGTATGAGGGACCTTTTAAGGTCGAAAAGGTTTTGGGCAACGATCGTTATAAAGTAGCTCCCATTGCAGGATTTGAAGGGATGAAGAACAAGCGTAAAACGACTGTTGCCGCAGACCGAATGCGCCCTTGGATTCATGTGGCCTCCCTTGAAATAGAGGATGATGATGAACACTGTGTTGATATCATGAATAATTATCTCGCCTCTGACTAGATCAATAGTTAAATTACTTGTATACACCTATACTAAAATTGTTTTTTTTGTTTTTAAGAATTATATCAAAATGTTGATACAGATTGATAATGCTAAAGGTTTTTTTATACATAATAAAGTACTAATCATGCCTCTTGTATTGTTTCAGGTCAAGTACGAGCCTCATTTACGCCGTTTTGACCTGAAATCAATGCAAAAAGTAGTTATTTGATTTAAAATATTCCTACGTAGATAAGTAGATTGATAGACAATTAATAATTATGTACTTACTATTAAAATCGATGTTCGTTAAGTAAAAGTTAAACTTAGTATTTAAATGAGAAATTATTTATATACAAAATTATGTATTTGATGAATTTCAGATATTTTTTTTTTAAATTTATATGAAGTATTTTTGTTTTACTAGGTATCGTATTAAGTTTTGCGCTATTATTTATGTTATATAAGTAATACTGATGTAATATGTACACATTCTTTTTATAAATTAACGGGGAATGCCTCATTTGCCAAGTGTAAAGTTCCACCTGGTACGTGTATGAGGTCATACACGCTATCAGGATGGTCGAGTGTAAGGTTTCATAATTTTTGTGTCGAATAGTTTTAGTTTTCTTAGTTTTATTAATTTTTTCACACTGGCAACACCAACAGTTTGTCGGTATAAAACAAAGTGACTTGGCAGGTAGGGGGCTTTTTTCGTTGGACGTTTGAATAAAACGGTCGTGTTGGATTGCGTTGATGAATTATGTTGTATTATTTGTAATTTGGTTAATTTGATTATTTAGAAGTTTGGAGTTTTAAATAAGTTTGGTGATGCGATAAGTTTTGACCTGATAAGTTTTGTTCTAATAAGTTTGGATTCGACAATAAGTTTAGAAAATATAAGTTTTGTTGGAGATCTGTGGTTTTCTTTCTGAGATATTTTATACTACAAATAAAATAGTCTTGTTAAAAAAACATACCGTCGAATTGATAACCTCCTTCTTTTTGAAGTCGGTTAAAAACAACATGGATGGTCGAGAGATGGACGGCGACGCCGATGGCCAGCCCAGGAAAAGGTGGCGAGACGAACTCGACGATTACCATGAGGGCTGGTTCTAAGCGGCCCAGGAACAGAGTTCTTGGAAAGAATTCGCGGAAGCTTTTGCTCGGCAGTGAGACAGTATAGGATAAATAATAATAAAAAAAAACAATTAACACAATTACATTTATAATTATAAAAACATGCTGCTGATAATATTTTATTGCACTTTATTTTTTATTAATTCTTGAATTTTGCATTCAACTCATACCTTGTATGAAAATAAAAAAAATTGCCGTTTTGTAACATAATAAAAAAATCTATTGGCACCCCTAAAACCCATTTAAATTCCGTAAAAGGGTCTTGTTGTTTTACTGGATATCTTTATACTGTGGCAGGGTGTTATCTCAATCAAAGAGTCAGTAGAATATGATATGAGTAGCATGGAAACTGGATACATTATTCATTGTGGTGGGATCGCTTTGCGTTTGAGGTTTGTGAAGTGTATGATCCAATTGTTAAGCTATTAAGGTTTTGCTAAACAAAGAGCTATGCATGGCGAGACCCTAGCTTGGCGTGCTTACTACTGTGAAAATACGTAGCGTATTTTGTGTGACGACTTATACGTATTTAATTTTAACTCGAACCGCGTGCACGTTTCGACGCGGTAGGTAAGAACCCCGTTGGCTCGGTTGAAAATGAGCGTTGGATGTACTGAATCCGAAGATCGAGAATTTTTCATTCCAAAAAAATCTTTAAAATTCGCTACGCATGCGTTAATGCGTTTAATATACTTACATGTGTTTAAGTTTATTCATAGTAAATAAGCACGCCGGTGTTTCAACATAGGATATCGCCTAGCTAGGGTATTGGCCCCGACTGACGAATTGTAGGTCGTGTCTCGAACCCAGACAGGCGCATTAGGTACTTATTGTTAAGTAGTTCATCACCATCTGTCGCAAAAGGGTGGTGAAAAACATAGAGAGGAAACCGGCATGTCCTACCAAACACTCGAATACAAGTGACATCTAATCTGCACTGGGCCTGCGTGGTGGATTATTGCCATCTCTTTCTTGAGAACGCCTGTGTCCCAGCAGTGGGAACATTATAGGCTGATGACCATGATGATGATTAAGCACAACAAGGACATACTAGCGTCACGCCAAGGTGAACTCACTGTTTTGTATAAAATATAATTTAGGTGTAGTTTACTAGGCTTTAATAATGTCGATACCAGTTTGTTTTAAATGAAAAATGCTTCTTGGTCTTCAATGTTTAATCGGAGTCAGACGTACAATAGTTACACGACAGTAGTTCACAGACGGGTTCAATACAGTGCAGTGACGGAGTGAACACAGACTACAGATATAATATATCATAGACAATTAATAGTGAGGTGGATGCTTACTATAACACTAAATAATGATGTTACAACACAGTTTTGATGCGAGACATCTAACACGACAGGCCAGACCGACAGTTTGCGAAGTAACGTTCGTCGTCATGACGTGCATGTACTTTATGATAGGATTTCAATTATCAGATTCGAGGTATGCATGTGACTTTTTTTTGTGACCAAGGGCAGAGCGGGAAAAATTATTAGATTTATTATGGAATACAAATAACTTGATAGGAATTTCGTTATTTTCAGCGAAAGTTACCCACAACAGTAACCCAATAAAATAATATTTATAGCATTCAGAGGCCCCAATTTGCATTTACATATTAGGTAGGTAGTAACTTACACGTATTTCAGATTCCGGTTAATTATACAGAACCCTCTTCCAATCTTAATTGGAATCGCAATAATAATATTTAGTAGCAATAATTTTACGTCAATAGCTACAATGTTGCCATGTTGCGGAGTTAATTTGTTCTTGCTGTAACGAACCAATTGGTTTTCCTCTTGGAGTCAGTTCACACCAGCCGGTTCTCCCAATAGATTTTCAACCTCATTCCTTCGAGTCTTTAGTTGAAAATCTATTTAGGATTTCTAAGCGTTAGCGACTGGAACGAACGACAACGCCATGAAATCTTCAATAGATTTTCAACTAAACACTCGAAGGGATAAGGTTAAAAATCTATTGGGGAGAACCGAGCGTTTACGATTATCGTTTGCGACTTGTCTAGGGGGCAGCCCCCCTAGACAAGCCAAACGGCAAATGACAATCGCTAACGTTCAGCAGTCGCTAATACATTTTCAACTTTATATCCCATGGCATAAAGTTGAAAATCTATCAAATATTACAGATCGTTTTCGTTTGTTTCGTTCGCTATCGCTCAGCAGTCTTTACTAGATTTTCAACTTTATACGATGGCGTATAAAGTTAAAAATGTATTAGCGACTGCTGAACGTTCACGATTGTTGCTTGCCGTTTGGCTACAGGTCCTGAAAATGTCTTATCGTAAAGTAAATAAAGTTAGATTTTTTGTTGCTTTAGGGCAGCACATGGGCCACAAAACGCCGTCACACGCCACTCGCGCGATTCAGCACCCCTCTCTCTTACCTCAGTATTGTATTGGTTAAAAAAGTAACAGCCAACGACTGCAAGTGTCCGGCCACAAATGATGGCTGTCGTGCGCTTCAGCTGCCTCTGTAGCCGCTTTTAGCTTCTCGTGGCGGCGTTTGTGGCTGTCGCGAGTGGCTCGTGTGCGGCGACACTTATGAAAGCGCGCAACATTTCGGCTCGGTGTTAATTACCTAACCCTTAGCCACTTCGTAAACAAAGTGACGCAAATCTCCGATTCCTTACGACTTTGGAATCCAGGCGACCATCGCAATACACATGCATAGAGATTCGTACACAGGGACGCGTTATCGGACACCAAAGTCATAAGGTATCGGAGAGTTACGTCGCCTTGTTTAAGGGTGGACTTGGTTATTAACCACCAGCTTTTACACGCGACTTTGGTTGTAAATTATCCCTCATGAAATTACTACTAAGGTAAAAATCGATTTGACGGATTTTACGTGCCAAAGGCCCATTGATAATTTTTGCCTGAAGAGTAACACGAACTTAGTCAAAATATCTATTTTTTGTGAAACAGCTCGTACTCGTCTTCTGCTAACTTTTTAGACCTTTGTATAATATTTTAGAGTATGAGTTTCATTAAAATCAGTTCATATATTTCGTATAATAAGTACTTGAAGGTTTTACGGCATACAAGAAGTGTTTCTTCCGTGTGGAAATCGAATCCACAACACGCAATGCAACAGTCGCTTACTCAGCAAACTTCGACAACATTGTTAACGTCTAACTGTGAATCTCAAAGCTTTATTAGTCTCTATCCTTAGCTTGGATATTGTAAATCTCTGTGCCTTTCAGCGTCCTCAAACATTATTGCTTTCTATAAATAGTATTCAGGAAATCTTCCAATATGTAAGCAAATTCCGATTGATGACCACAAACCGTGAAACGTAGAACCAAGGTGTATCAAAGGTAAAGTAGGAAACTCTCGATATTATGTTTACTATGTTGATATGTTTGCGGTTATACACTGACTGTAGAGTATTAAACAATAAACATATATTAAATTCCATTCTGTTATAAATTCCATTCTATTATGTAAATAATAATAGGTAGTGACAGGCGCGAGCGGCGAGTAATGGGCAGCTCGCCGCCTGAACAAAGATCATGCGCGAATTGACGGCACGTCGAGAGAGAGAAGGAGCTATCAGCAAACTGACGGGGCTATAGCTATATGACCTAACGCTCGACAGGGTCGAAGAATTATCTACGCAAGTTACCTCGAGACCCTACATCATCATCAGCCTAGCCTTTTCCAAACTATATTGAGGTCGACTTCCAGTCGAAACAGATGCAGCTGAATATCACTATTTTATATGAAGCGACTGCCTATCCGACTTCCACAACCCAGTAACTAGGTAAAACGATACCCCATCGTAAGACTGGTTGTCAGACTTTTACAGTTATTGACAAATAGTAACGCCTGTCAAAGGTCTACTAACAGCTCTACGTGCTTTCCGAGACACGGAGGAAACTCGCTATGGTCTCGACAGATGGTCCCCCATCTACATAACAACCTCGGGAAGCGCGGCTTAACCCGGAAGATCGGCTTGTTCAGCTGCTATTATTTAGCCACGAGGTCTTCGTACTGTGACCCTACAAAGTAAGAGGTGAATGAAAGAACACGATGGAGTTCAGACGGTAAAAGTCGAAAAGAGCCTTCCGCTCCATAAAGGGCTCGTCTCATTTGATCATTTTTAAAAACAGCCATGTAATATTGTCAGAACAAGATCAGGATGAAAGACAGTCTTCGCAAAATCCACCGGGGAGTTACGCGAAGAACGGACGGGTCGCTAGCTCTATTATATTTTGCACTTTTTTCTTTTCCTCTAACAGTGAAATAAATTAAAACTGTCACGAAAGAACCTGTTTCATTCAAACCGTTGAAAGTTGAAAGGTTATGCTAAACATTGATTTAAGTTTCGCAAAACTTGTTTTAGCAACGTCTGGCAAAACAATAGAAATATAAACTTTCCTTTTAAGGTACATTTCCGAAGACGAGGACAAACCGTAGTTGAGAATAACCGCAAGCGACAATGCCGCTGCGGTGGATAATTATCAAATCAAATAATTATAAACTATCACACAACGCCATCTAGTCCCAAGCTAAGAAGAGCTTGTGTTATGGGTACTAGACAACTGATAATAATACATTTTATAGATAAATTACACCCAGGCAACAAAGGACAAAAATGATCGTGCTCATCACACAAACATTAAATTTGTCCTGTGTGGAATCGAACCCACGACCTCCGGCATGGCAGTCAGGCTCACCTCCTCCAACCGAGATGCCTGTATATGAAGGGACTGTCAGACTCATACTGTCTAAAACCACTCTGTTCCTTCAATTTTGTGCTAAACCTAAGTAACCTCTTATAATACATACTATAGGCTTGCTTTTGAGCGTGACTTGCCTGCTGAAGTGAAGCGTTAATGCGGATTAGTGTGGAGCCCGCTTGCCTAAAAGAAATTGATTCACTTAGAGATTTAGATTATAATGATCGGAAAACAGACAAGCCGGCCGTGAAATTAAATTCTGCAGACTCGCCGTTACAGCTTTGATGTTGGCATTCCTCTGTCTCCGTGTCACAGGGTTCACACGTCAAACAAAAACAGGTCTTATATAACTCTTTGTCACTCACAGTAACAATCCCGCTCAACGGCAGCATCAGGTGGCAACGTCAAGGAAATGTTTATAGATTGATGTTTGAATTTAAACTGCGTGTGTGGATTTGGAGTTTTTTTTTTTTTTAGATTGATAGTACGGTCAGTAAATATTATTTGAACGTTATGCGTCGTTTGCGTAAGGCTATCTGCCTAAAAAAAACGGAATAGAAGAGATTCAAGCCGCAGCGAAGACGGAACTGAAGGCCACCCCGGAAAGTGACTACAATCAGTATTTCGAAGATTGGAAAATCAGTTGTCATAAGCGCATTGCATTGGGAGGGGATGAAAGGGATGTAATTGATTTGGAAGAATAAATAAAGAATTTACAAAATAAATACAATGTCACCTTATTTTTTCGACGCAGTTCATGTATAAAACCAGGAGTATTCGCTGATACGATTGGATGGCATTGCCGCCATGCATTGCAGTCGCTTTCGAAACCGTACCTTAAAATATGCACCGGAAGTCGACCTAGATATTTCCCTCCATTTCTAGACCTTTCTTTACACAATTACTCTTTCACTAACAGATCTTTTAGTAGAGAAAAAATAATGGTAATGATTCATTATTTTATTCCGCTTCTCGTCCAAAATTCAATGGATACGCAGCTTTCTAAAACTTTGTAGCTTCTCAGAGTGAAGCTTTAATGTTTCTCTCAAACTTTAAAGTGTTTGCTTTCGTGGACTTAAGTTTAATGTAGATAAAATCGCATTTGACGGTTGCATGAGCGCATCTAAAGGCATAAGGCAACCATTCGCGTGGAAGGTCGTTTGATCGTAAAAATGGTGCATACGATGGGAACTTAAGGGTATTGGATTTTTAAATAGTTTTCTCTGACATTATAACTTCTCTCAAAGTAAATGATTAAATAAAGCAAAAGAAAATCTAAAAGAACTTGTATCACGTTTAGATATTTCTGAGAATAAGCGCTTCAAATGCAAGCTTTATATTTTACCTAAAGGCGCAGTATCATAGTTCTACGTACTATATTATTTAAGCCAACAGTGATTCTTCAAAGGCCTATAGTATCTAACTAAATATACAAAACGAATAGCGGTGAATTGGTATTTATTGATTAGTTCTTATAAAACATTTGAGCTTTAATACGAAACGTTCTGTACTTTGAAAGTTTGCGATAAGTAGATTTTTACGATTTTTTGTATAATGGTTATAATTTTTCACAACATAATATAATATCAACAAAGACTAATTATATTTACGGATATGACAAGTATAAACAAAAAACTAAAAGGCTTCACACACATCAGCTATAATGAAAATATGTTTATTAGGTACAGCACGATACATCTCATTACATCTTTCCATGAGATTCGAAGATGTAAAAATATACATTATAGCTGTCATGTGGTCTCCAGACGATTTCTATAGAAAGATGTAATAAGATGTATCGTGCTTTAATGTACATCTTTACATTATAGCTGCTGTGTGTGAAGCCCCTTAAACGTATTGACGAGATAATAAGAGTAATTCTATTACGGATATGACAAGTATAAACAAAGACTAAAACGTATTGACGAGACAATAAGAGTATGTAATTATATTTACGTAGCAAAGATCGCAGCGTGTTCGGTAGCTTCGGTCTAACTGAAGTGAATAAGTTTATGTTTTTATGTAACGTAGGTATTATACTTGACACGAACAAAAGCTTAACAGGAAACCAAATAGCAATGCCAATCCCACAAAGTAACAAAAGAATAAAAAATACACTTCTTCGAATCGTCCCAGAAAAATGAAATATTAGAAATACAAAATAACAGGATATTCATTTATGATAAAAAAAAAATTACTTCTGCGAGTTGCGAAGTAAGGAATTTTCCTTTCTATTCATGTATTTGTTGCAAAACAACCAGTCTACTGGGAATCTTTCTGAAAGCCGATATTTTGGAGCTCATAAATAATTTAATCAGAAACAAAATGGATGAGGATGGAATGCCGAGGATGTTTTATTTTTCCTCTAGGTTAATAGCATAATATGTAAAAGGCGCTTTAGGTAAAACGGTGAAGCGTCTAATTAGGAAGTAGCTTGATTAATTCTGGAACAATTTATAAAATGTTCTAAAAACATTTATAAACCACAAAAAAACTTTATAAAAGAGAAAATTAACTAACAGGAAGAAGGCGTCGGAATCAGCTGATTGACCTAATCTAAGCCATTTTTATTTTAATTTCAGTTAACAATAATTAAATTTTTATTTCCCATCATCATCATATTGATACTACAATGTGTGGCTATGCGACATAAACGGGAAAGACATTAATAAGACATTTTGTGATGTCGTATAAGCTTTTCCAAAAAACGAAAAAAAAAAAGGAAAGGGTTAATCATTTCAAAATATTGATAAGAAAAACAAACCTATTAATTTTTTTTTTTTGCCTCACCTTTTTTATTATTTGTGTGTAAAAATACTGCAGTATTAGCACACTACACCAATACTAACATTACGATAAGAACATAACGGATTTTTTACCATGTTTTTATTTGTTTTAAGTTTCTTTTGTAACAATTACAACAACAACAGCAACAGTACGAAATTATCAGAAACTTAATACAAAAATAATAACCGTGGAAAGTATACCGTCTTAAGTTCAAATGAAAAAGCCCTATTTTAAGCCCACAGACGTTCTATAAATACCAAATTACGTCACCAAAGCCAAAACAAAGAGCGATCGTAAGGTAATACCGCCATTAAGCTAGGCAAACGGATAAGTGAACGTAATTTAATGTAGTTATTAACGCTTAAAAGCATTTCATTTTCCTCCCTTCTGGCTTAGCGGTAGGCGTGGGACGCCTTTGACTTCTCACCCGGACGAGAAAATTCGAACACAAAATCTAAAGCCTGCTCTACACTATTAGCGAAGTTGCCTCGACAAAACACAAACAAAATGGAAGTCGCCCGAAGCGAGCCGAAGTTGCACGAAGCAAAGTTAAGTGCCCACTATATACCACTATCGTATTCGGTCAACTTCGCGAGTAGTGTAGAGCAGGCATAACTAATATTGTAAAGGCGAATGTTTACCAGAACGGTTTTTTTATCGTGATAAAATCATCAAATGATTCCTTCTATCCTGTCAGATTTGTACCTACAGCCCTTTACGTTCTAGGGTCACGGTTGAGAGAGACAGTCTCTCGACTCCGTCAGGCTGTGGAGCCCCGTCAGATTGCTGTCAGATCTTTGAGGCGCTCGTAGAACAAGAGGCGCCGTCGACCCGGGCATGGTCTTACTTTTTTTATCCCAGCATTATTTTCCCATAGGATCATATCCGAGCTACATGCGTAACGAGTTACAAAAGTAAGGTAACATTCACACCAACCGGCCAGACTCAGCGGCATTTTACAATGCGGTAAAGAACATTGAAATCTATCAACAGTAAATACAGATCATATTTGCATGCAACTTACGGGACACGTCGCTACGTATCGCGGAATGCCGACAGAGATAATTTTGCAAGCAAATATGAACTGTATATTTACTGTTGATAGATTTCAATGTTTTTTACCGCATTGTAAAATGCCGCCGAATCCGGCCGGTTGGTGTGAATCTTACCTAAAGAAAATATTCTTTAAAATCACGTTTTTTATTTACCTTGAGGGATTTATAACTTAAAGAGCAATACATGTTTTACAAGCATACTAGTATCTTCTTCATGTCCCCTCAGGGAATAGTTACACAGTGGTATTTTCAGACAAATATCCATTTTCTCGTAGGTAAGTTATTTTTTATTAAAGTGACAGGCATGGGCGTAGCCAGCCAAGTGCACAGGGTGGGGCAAAATTTTAAATATGTGCTCAGGGTGGAGCAAAATTCTAGATTTTTTTTTGTATCGTCCGATGATTGCCGAGTGTGAAGTTTCTTACGGATATTAAGTAGGTTTTTTATTAGATAAGTACCTACAATATTTAATTTTGGTTAAAAGACACCTATCAAGTCGTAGTCAGGGTGGGGCAAGCATCCCAGCCTGGGGCCTTACGCCAAGCTCTTAACGCGATCCAGTTCATGACCTGAACTGAACTGTTCTTCTAATTCGTACCCTGACAACAGCTTAACGTACAATCTAGTAGGTCATGCCATCTGACAGCGATTGTGCCAAACTGAATCGCATGTTTTGGTTTCATTCACTCAATTTTGTACTGGTTTAGTACATTGATGTCATAAAGCAGCTCAACTGAAACGCTCAAACTGTCACTGTTACTATTTCTCATATTAACTGAAACGTTTGTTGGATTCTTGACGAATATAAGGTTATTTGGAGCTGTTTTAGTGAATTTCTATCAAAACCAAAGTAAAGTGTACTTTAATCTTGCTGTGATAGTCTGAAATACATAACATGGGTGCCTTTTTTACCGCATATGTTTTTCTCTAACAGATGTGTGATGATCTACTGTTGTTTGAGTTTTTGGAGGAAGATTCTGCCTCACACTACGCACAAAAACTTAAGAGGCTTCAGATACGCGGCCGTTGGACCCTTTCATTAGGCGCTACAGGCTATCCAAAGTATCCGTAGTGCTCAATTTGTGCTCAGAGTTGAGCCCGCTGATCAAGGAGCCTGTCAAGCCAACGGATTTAACCGTATAGAGAACAAGGTAGATAAATAACTTCTTGTCTCTTTCGTATAATTTATTCATAAACCTAACCTATGTATGTCTTTGTTTGTTTGTGAGAAAAGATTTGAGAAACTGCATACCTAAGTCTATCCAATTTTTACAACTACATTAATGTGTACTATTAGGGTGTACAATCATTGTTGTAATTTGTTCAAGGTTTAGATTGTACTGGCATTCTATGCCACAGGATCTTATCAAAGACTAGTTGGAGACGTAGCTGGTCATTCAGTGGCACAACAAACGGTGTCATCAGTATTGCATGAAATAAACAATGGTTTAAATTCTCCTCAAATGAGAAATAAATACATTGTTTTCCCAAGCACATTGGAGGAGAGGAATACCATAGGAAGAGAGTAAGCAAAGCAATATTTTTTGGGTTTATATTGTTCAGCACGAAGAATAATAAAGTAAAACCTAAAGATGCTTCCACTTCCACCAGTTGACGCTACTACTTTCCGCAGTACACGTGTATCGTCCCTCTGCATTCAGGCCTGTGCCTTGAATCTTGTAGGCAGCGGGGTGGCGGTGGCGGCGGCGTGGTAACAGCAGGATCTTATGCGTAAAATCAAAATGGACCGGCCCTCGAAAACAGTGGCGCGGCCAGCAGCGGGGCGGGAGCGGGCAGCGAGCAGTGTACTTATGTCAAACGGTGACCGCCCGCTCGTTCTTTTGCCCACAATAAATCGAGCGTTAGGGTGCTTCTACACGGCGCATGCAAGTGCCTCAACATGCTCAAGCTACATGCGCCGTGTACACGCACCCCGCGGGTAGCTTTATCAAGTAGCTTGCACATGTTACTCGCGCGGGTAAACTGCAAACCCCCACCATTACTTGCGCGTGTTGGCAGGTTGGTGCTTATACACGGCGCATGGCCGTGTATAAGCACCCCGCGGGTAGCTTGATCAAGTAGCTTGCGCATGTTACTCGCGGGGGTAACCCGCATCTTTACTTGCGCGGGTTACATGCGCCGTGTACAAGCACCCTTAGGAATAAATTTGAATGAAAAAGATGTTGCCGCCGTTATTCAGACAATTCGTTCGCGAATAAAAACCAATATCATGATGACACAATCACAACGCTAGGTACGCGGCTATTCGCTGGGTGCGAAGTACTAGGTGGGGGCAGAACTATTCGATTGCAGCGTTCATTGTGGCGAATAGTAGAAGTGCCGACAGCTTTGTCTCAGAGTACATTCAGCTCTGTCAACTTTACATAATTATTTTTTATAATCGCATTATGCCGCCCGCCGTCGTGCACGGTGCCAATAGTCACGGGCGATCTGCCCGCTAGTTTCGAGAACGGGCCTGCGATGCCTGCCCTGCTCCCGCGCCGCCACCGCCCGGCAGAGGATTCTTGGGAATGATTCATGATGAAATATAAATAATTGTTAAATAAAAGTTTCCTTTTCAATTACATTATTTAATAAAATAAAATCAAATACATATTGTTGTTGTATACAAATTGTTACCCTAATTGTTGTTTGTAAATTGTTGTTGGCTACACCTAGGGCGACTTTCACCAAAAGTTAAACATGTTTAAAATTTTATTTAGTGTAAAAATTCCATACAATTTTGACATTAAATAAAATTTTAAACATGTTTAACTTTTGGTGAAAGTCGCCCCTAGTATAGGTGCTGTGTCAACAATTTGTTCTTAAACTAAAAAATATAATTTTACATTCGGGCTTAATTTTCAGTGCCAGAACTGACAGATGAAGAGGTTCACCAAGAAGCTCAAATGCAACATGACTATGTTGATGTTGTGCATAGCAGCCAAGAGCTAGACGTGTTCATCGGCTGTGGGCAATCCGGGAAGCCTGAAAAACAAAGTTATTATAATGTAATAAGCTGTTGTTTCATTTTGTATATATTGTAGACGTTGAGGGTTGGGTTTTAAATAAAACCAGAGATTCATCAAAACAGTGATAATATTAATTAAAAAAATACCTATCAACTCTTTTTTTATTGCGGTTAAATCATCAAATGAGTGCTCCCCACCCATGCCAGAGCGAGAGGGACTGTCACATCTGTACTGACAAAAATCCACGGTGTTCTTCAATAGCCCTTTACGTTCCAGGGTCACGGCAATTCGGTAAATCCCGTGACCCCGGCAGGCCTTCTAAAGGAGGCCCCGTAATTATGCTGACACTCTTTGAGGCGCGCGTGGAACAAGACGCGCCTATGGACCATGCCCGTGTCGGGTATGGTCCATGTTCGGACAGAGAGTCGCTCATTACTCACCGCCCGATCCTACGGTGGCCGAAGATCGTCTTGCGACATCTGTCGTCGTGGGCGTCTACCACTGCGTCTGGGCTGTGCGGTGGACGCTGTCCTATTTTAAAATAGAAACTTATTTTCTTACCTATATACCTATTATTTAAAATGCCTTTTATTTCTCCGAGTTCGAGGAATACATTTTCTAAAATTGTGTTTTCGGTCTTCAATCCTAAGTCTTTCTCTAGACATGTTAACCATTGTCTGCCTTGCTGTGGCTGAAGACATGGGTACAACTCGGCGCTGAGTAGACGAGGCGTGTGGCGCCGCTGCTGTGGCTGATGGAGGGGCTGGGGTCTGCGCTAGCGGAGGGGGCGGGGTAGCTGCATGTGCGTGCGCTGGCGACTTTAGATTTAAGCTTGCACTTATAGTCATTCCAGTACTGAAAAGATGGCGCATGTTAGTACCTGAATGTATTTAACAATATTGTGAAGCAATTTCAGTAACATAAAACATAATATGAAATTCATTTACCTTACACCAACCCTTCCAATCTTTCTCTCCACCATCACCGTGAGAATTAAGCTGTCTGCTTCTATTATCCACATCTTTTTTGCATGCTCTCCAGCTTGGGATGTTTTATTGAAGCCCGTTGCGAGAGCTTGATTGTCGTTTATAAACTCCCACAACGTCTCCAGCTGATTGAATGTTACTCTCCTTCTTCGACTAGAATGCAACAGAAAATAACTTAAATTTCTTATCACAAAGACAGCTTCTTGAAGAAAAGCACTTTCGAACTAAAATCTAGTTCGAAAGTGCTTTTCCTCAAGAAGCTGTCTTTCTAATAAATCATTAGGTTCTCGAAGGAATTATTTAGTTTCAGTAAATAAACAAAACAATGTTTAATACTTACGACATTCTTTGAATTATGGTATATAAAGTGTTATTTGAAATCAAAACCCACTTCACTTAAATTTTCCACTGAAATCACAACCACAATCACAACTCCACAGATTACATAAAGAATAACTAGACAAACTGACACTAGGGTATTAAACCCTTTTTCAAAAAGTGTCTCATTTGAATTAAACTGGATAATAAAGTACTAAAAAATTACAAAAAAAATCTTAAATCCGTTAGTGCCCTAAAAATATACCTATATTTTATTATTTTGATTATCATATTTCACGCTTAAGTTGACGCAAATGCTTTGAAGCCATTTTGATAACGTCAGAATCAGTTTATGTGGTATTCGATTATCCAATATGCAATGACGGGGGTGCTAAGACAGGAAACCTTCACGTGCGCCCGTGGACTGGAGTTCCCTCTCGGATACGTCGGGGGGAAGACCAGTTTTTCGGGCCGGTGCACCCCGGGATGCGGGCAAAACTCTTCCTTAGGGTGCTCCAACATCTAACGACGCGGATTCGGATTTTTCCCTCGCCCTTTCTCTTTCTGTCGCTTAGAACTGCCATTTGCTAGACCGAGACAAAATGCGATCGCATGCGACGGAATCTTCAAGGCGGCCGCATGCTATCGCATTGTCTCGCTCTAGCAAATGGCATTTCTAAGCGACAGAAAGAGAAAGGGCGACGGAAAAATCCGAATCCCCGTCGTTAGATGTGGGAGCACCCTTAGGCACTGTGTGCCTACGGGGTTTTCGCCCGTATGCGAATAGCTGTCGTGTGGACGCTCCAACGCGTGTCCCTCTGATCAGCAGAGGGCACAGCGGCGGAGCGGGCTTGCGGACGGTGAGTGATGGGTAGCTCGCCGTCCGACGAGGGACCAAGCCGGGGTCGGTGGCGCGTCGTGTTTCGCGCCAAATGCCTGCTTGGGTCGCGGGTTTTTTCTTAACCCAGGATACCGTGGCCCCAGAACGTAAAGGGCATCCGAAGGAACACGAGTGGATTTTAGTCAGTAAGAGTCTGTCAGTACCTTCCGCCCCACCTACCATAGTCTTTCGAACTTACCGCCTTGTCTTCCGTCAACAATGACGCAACATCATCATGGAGGCTACCGTTTTTTTTCTGGAATGGCTTCGAGGTTTTTGTGTCAAAGGCTACCGTTTCATTTAGTAAACGCGCAAATTAAAAAAATGAAAACTTTGAAATTTAATTCAAAATAAAATACCTTATTTTTTCCCGTTTTTTTCTACTCTAGCAAAATCCTAAATGTAAGGTTTTATTATTGCACGTAGTTTTTTTTTTGTATTTAATAGCAAAAGGTAAATAAATAATTATGTACTGTGGCAACTAATTAAAAACGATTAAAAAGGAAGACATCTCAGTTTGAGTTCCTATACTGCATCGCTGAAAGTCGTACCCTGACGTCCAATACGCTCAGCGATATTTCGATTGTTATAAGTGAATGAAAGATCGCAATTTTGAGCTGAAACGTTGTTAGTGAGAAAGAGACAACGTTATTATTAAATAGCGTTGTCTCTTTTTCACCAAAAACGTTTCAAAACGACTTTGACAAACTTTGTTTCTTTGGATAGACTAGGTAATGCCTAATGAATTCGGCATCATCGTTATTGAAGGGGTCCAACTGACCGCGAAACTGGAGCCTCTTACGTTCAAAAACTCAATAAAATAAATCATTAGACTATTACAGAAAACCAAATGTGGTTGAAAAAATTTATGTAGGATAGGTATTATAACTTTAAAAGAAAGATTAAAGTACACTCACGTCGGTTTTTGCAAAAAATCCTCTAAAAACTTGCTATTCATCAATAACGTTTCAGTTTATCTTAAGAAATAGTAACTTTTATTGGATTGCTTATTTTGACAACTTGAGCGTTTCAGTTGAGCTGCTTTATGACATCAAGGTACCAAAGCGGTACAAAATTGAATGAATGAAACCAAAACTTGCGACTCAGTTTGGCACAATTGCTGTCAGATGGCATGGCCAATTAGATATTAGCGTCGATAGAGACAATGCTATTATTAAATAGCGTTGTCTCTTTTTCCCCGAAAACGTTTCAGCTTATTGGACGTCAGGGTACGAGTTTTAGCGATGCAGTTTATGAACTCAAACTGAAATGTCTTGCTTTTTAATCGTTTTTAATTAGTTCAGGGTAGGCCTGCTGACCCACTGTGGCTACGCCCATGGTGACAGGTTAGAAAAATGAGCTTTCAATTGTTTTTGTAGAAAGTGTTTTTTGTGTCATCTAAATACAAGTCCGCTAATAAAAGCGATTTTAATAAATTTTGGTACAGACAGAGAGAGAGATGGTCATAGGCTATTGAGTCGCCCTTTGCGTTCCAGGGTTGCGGATAGGAAGAATTTTTTTTTATTTAACTGATACTGACTGAATACTGAAAGCACGCAAAAAATATTAATTAGGTAGGACTGGTATAACTTGGTTTCGATAGTCGTTTGAAAAAAATATATAATAACCCTCCTTCTGGCGCAGTCGGGTAATAAGAAACAAAGTAATGAGTTTCATTCATACACTTTTCTTTTGACTAAAAGATTACACTTTTTTATTTTAATTTTCCTATTCTTTTGTTTACTCTTGTATTCAATGTTTCACACAAACTTTGAAATTCTCAGTTTTCGAAATAACTGTACAGCTCAACAACATTAAATAAGCAAAAACTAATTAATTCAACATTTTACAGAATAACACGATAAATATAATGATTATTTAATTCATCTACTCTTTCACAGATTTTTATTTTTCAAATAATAAAGTTCTTATCTTTTACTACATATCTAATAAGTAAACGTACAATGATCTATATCTATATATATAAAAGAACAGGGGTTTTTCTTTTGACACGACTACAGCCGAAACCGCTAAACGCAGAAACTTGAATTTTGGACAGCATTTGCAGTCTACCATGTAGATTGGCAATAAGACGGGATTTTGCGAAAATCCTCCTCTAAGGGGGTGAAAAGGGGTGAAAACGTTTGTATGAAAAATCTTATTCCTTGGGTTTATAAACTTGAAACTTACCACAAATGAGAACACACGTAAATAAATAAGATGAGCACCATTATTTTTTTAAAACTACCCTCCATTGGTAATCTAGGGGTTGTTAAAGTTTGTATGGGAAAATCATAACGCGTGAGCTGATAAATTTGAAAATCAGTATTTATATACTAGATAAGAATTAATGAAACACGTGTTTTTGGATTTTTCGAAAATCACCCCCCAAGTTGGTGAAAAGGGGTGTTCAAGTTTTAAGGGGAGGATATTAAACCACTAAACTTAGAAACCTGAATTTTGCATGGTATTTGCAGTTTATTATGTAGGTGAGCATTAAGAAAGGATTTTGCGAAAATCTACCTCTAAGGGGGTGAAAAGGGGTGAAAACCTTTGTATGTAAAATCTTATTCCTTGGGTTGATAAACTTAAAACTTGGTACGAATATGAGTATAAGTAAATAAAAACCGGCCAAGTGCGTGTCGGGCCACGCACAGTGTAGGGTTCCGTAGTTGCCCATCAAAATACTTATGCGAACTAACTAAACTGATTCGCTGAATTTAATTTTAAAAAGAAGAATTTTCAAAATTGGTCCAGGAGTCTTTGAGAAATCGGGGAAAATACGAATTTAGAACCTCCTCCTTTTCTTGAAGTTAGTTAAAAATAGTTGACGATAAAAACCTGCCTATCCCCAAAAAACATACCGTAAAAACATACCTATTAAAGCTGTAAAAATAAAGTTGACAAACTTACATTTGCAGTTGAATCCGATACATTTTGTTGAAGAAAATATGTAATCCAAGTACATTTTATAAGTTGGTCGACTATTACTCGTAAAGCTGTAAAGCCTACTTAGTCATGACAATTTTCTTTTAAACTTCGTTATATATACTACTATTGTGAATTTTTTCACACCCCCAAACATAACCGTTTAGCTGGTAGAGGGGGGGGACACTCGAGTCGAGCAAAATTTAACACTTTAAAGCTTAATATTTCACAAAGTAATTTTTTTATCAAAAAAATGTTAATGGAAACTATCAATATTTTTTAAAGACCTATTTAATGATACCCCACACTAAGGGGTACGTGAGAAAAAAAAATAACAACCCCACTTTACATGTACAGGAGGTACCCTAAAAAAAATTTTTTTTCGAGATTTTATTTTACCACTTTTTCGGCACAACAAATCCGTATATTTACACCAAATTACAGCTCTCTAGTACTGTGCGTCTCTGAGCTAAACTGCGGACAGACGGACGGACGGACGGACGGACATGGCGAAACTATAAGGGTTCCTTGTTGACTACGGAACCCTAAAAAAGGTGGACATTATTCTATTTTCAAAACTACCCTCTATTTTTGGGTTTTTCTAAAATCACCCCCTTAATAATTGGTGAAAAGAGTAAGTTTTAAGGAAAGGATTTTACTGCTTGCTTCGATTAACTCAAAACTGGGCATTAATTATCTCTCAATCTAATAAAAGATGCGTAATAAACCTAACGGGGTGAAAATCGGAAAATCAGTTTGTCTACTACGATTGATTGTTTGTTTATAAGTATAAGGAGGGTGAGCGGAAATTAAATTCACTGAGTTCAAAGTTAGAAACACGCGCAGACGAAGTCGCGGGCAAAGTGCTAGTTGTTTTATAAGACATCAAAGGCCTTACCACGAGCTCTTAACGTGATTAAGTATAGGCTGTGCGAAAGAGACAGAGCTATGCAAGTCGTCTAGCGCCATCTCTTTCCCACAGCCGATACTGGATCGCGTTATGAGTTGATGGTAGGACACAAGTTCCTAAACTCACTATTTTTCTAATTTTCTCACTCCATTTACCTATAATAATCTATCTAAAACAAGGTCTTGTTTTTTATTCTCTCGTCTGTATTAGGACTAGTTCTTACAGGCCTCTTACAAATAATTCAGTAAAAACACTCAATAGATACAATGTCATCCTTCGCGTCTAGTCTCGCGCACTTAGCCGAATGGCAAAAAGGGAACCCTTTTGATAATCGAATATTTTAAGAATGTGATATTTTGAGAAACTGAGATGATGCGAATGAAGGCCTTACGGATTCACCATACTGTGTATCTATGAAAGGGTCTAAAATGATATTGAGGTTTGTTATAACATTTAATCTAAACCGAAGTTCGCTCGAGAGACTACCAAAGTAGTAAAATATGTGCCACCCCCCTAACTTTAAAAAAAAGAGAGTGAATATTCTAAAAACATATGTATAATGCAGATTTAAACGAAAACTACGAAATTTGGTTTGGATGAGTTGTAGCAGTTGTAGTGAGTACTTTTTAAGATTACCATTTTTTGTCATTCCTACAAACACGGAAATACAAAGTTATTTTTATTTTTTTGTTATTATATTACTTGCTACTCTCAATATAATTACGAGTATATCCCTAATCTGTGCTTGCTACTACGGGACCCTTCATGGGCCATTCCGACTCGCACTTGGTTGGTTTTTTTAACCGACGTCGCTAAAAGGTAAAGGTGTGGCGGAGTTGATGCCAATTTTTTTTTTTAAAATGTGGTGCGTAGGTATATCCGAATGGTAACCCATCTTCATCGGAGTTCGGCAAGTGTAGCGTAACCTTGACTGAGTGAGGCTATTTGAATAATCCAAACCAAATTTTCTATTTGAAATGACGAAAATAAATGTATTAAATCCATTTCGTGGAAATCTAATTTGATTACGGAATTTAGAGCAATCCCCTTTGCCCGAAATTTTGTACGGTAATAATTGTTTCACAGAAACTCTGTTACTCATGTTTCAATGAAATATGTTTTGGTGGTCAAAACTAACCTAACTTGAACTAGAATCTATACTGAAATAATATGATAAAAGCTGAAAAGGTAGTCTTAATTCTTATGATTAAAAACTTTATTTGCTCGGCAAGAATTTACTGAATTAGATGTATCGGGATTGTGAATTGGCGTGCAGATATCTCTAAACTGTTCTTATAATTTTCTCGAGACATTTTCCTTCGTTTCAAGACTTTCTAATGTTCAAAAACTTCATCAAACATCAAACAGGCGAACATCAAATGGATCACCCGACACCAACTTCAGTAAAGCTGTAGACACAGAGGAGATAAAACATGGAGGCCGCAATAAAGCTCAGTGCGCACCACCCTTAAGAGTAATGGCCTAAAACAATGAATACGTTGACGGTTGAGATATATGGGGCGTGTGGAAGGGTTTTACAGATAGAAGAGCGGGTGGATAGTGTAGACCGAATAATTTTGTTTATGCTGTGATAGAGTATATTTTAAATTAAACATAGACCCTTTTTTAAAGGAAATATTTATTTTATATAGCGTGGTATAATCATCAAATAAGTCCTCCCACCCAGGGCACGAGGAACTGTCAGACTCGTACTAACTTAATTCCACGGTGACCTTTACATTTCGGGGTCACGGTGATTCGTTAGTCCTGCAACCCCGCCACGCTTTGGCCCCCTATAGAGGGGCCCCGTCATAATGCTGACACTCTTTGAGGCGCCCGTGGAACACAATGCGCCGCCGACCCGGGCATTGTCCATGGTCGGACAGCGAGTCAACATTAGCCTACATAAGGAGTTCCTTATATAACGTGGGTTAATTTGCGAACATTTACAAATTCACGTAAAACTGGATGTAGAACAACTGCTTATACCTATGTATAGTTAGCTTTACACCTACGGAGTTTCCTGACAAAACGGCACGGACGGTACGATTGGCCCAATAGCTGAGTGATCGACTGTAGAGTATCGTGTCGAGAGTTTAATCCCCCACGGAACAAATATTTGTAAAATTTGCAAGAAGTTGTTAAGGGACTAGACGTTTTTGTATGTGAGTATCTATGTTTGTTAACGCACTCACGATACAGGCAAAATTCTTAGTTCGAGGCAACGTTTAAAAAAATAGATACCCGAGTCAGACACTCTTGTCTCAAGGACCAAACTGTATCTGAGTCTGTTCTTGCAATAAATAAGAAGTTTTGCTATTGTCATACAAACAATATTTGTGCGAGAATCGAAGCTTCGACAAGCAGTGCAGTAGTTTATTGCTCAACTATTGTACCGTGCCAACAGACTTACTATTTATACTTCGTTTGAAGATTTTGTTGGTTATAAACAGTTGTTTTTTATGATATGTTGTTACCTTGCATGAATATAATTTAATAAAAGCACTGATGTAGGAATATTTTGCACCATTTGCGAAAATTACTTACCTCAGACGTAGAATAAATTGCTTTCTTGTTGTTTTGTTTCTAGACCTACAGTGTGATAGAATCATTTCATTAGTTTTCTTTTGGTTGGATATATCCATCATCTTCTTGCTTTTCCCAAATATGTTGTTTACTTTTATTCTAAAAAATATTGTAGAATTTACTTGGAGTGACTGACTATCTTGGACCTTAGCACCTTTTTTCTCGTTTTTGCAACGTGAGGAAAGTGGGAACTTTGAATTTACTTTAATTTTTTTTAAGATGGTATGCTCTTGACTTTGGTCTAGGTCAGGGGTGAGAAAGACAAGGTTGGCAATGGAGCGAGCCTGTAATATTAGTTCCTTGTTCATACAGTGGAGTCGCTTTTTCATTATCCATACAATAAACGTCGTAAAACCTTCAAATACGCTGTAGATAAATCTGCTCTGATTTCGACCCAAATATTTTCTTCTCCTAAAGTAATTTCTTTTTTTTAAGGTTCTATTCTAAACATTCTTGGAACGTCAAAATTCTTTATTTACGAGGGTACATTTTTTTGATCAAAACAACTAAATTACCTGGTTTAAAAGGTATTGATTTTACATACTTTTTAAAACAATGTTAGGGATAATTTCCGGCAAAACCAGATGTGGTTGACTATCAATATTTTACTCGTAGGGCCCACCATCTGACCTACCAACCCAATTATGAAGGGAACCCGAAATTCTGAGGTAAGGACCGATGTCAGATCTTTGAACCCTTAAACGCAATAACGAGATCGTCATAATTATTGAAAATGGAACTGGCTAAACCAAAAAATAGATAAACCTTTGAAATCAATTATGATACTTTATTATTCTCAAAGATAATTATAAATGGAATCAAAAAATTTACCGTGGCAGGATTTTAGTGTATTGACCCACCTTTATTACAATATTGGTGGATATAAATTTTTGAATTTTTTTGATCTTTCCATGTTTTTTAGGGTTCCGTAGTCACAAAGGAACCCTTATACTTTCGCCATGTCCGTCCGTCCGTCTGTCCGCAGTTTAGCTCAGAGACGCACAGTACTGGAGAGCTGTAATTTGGTGTAAATATACGGATTTGTTGTGCCGAAAAAGTGGTAAAATAAAATCTCGTAAAATATTTTTTTTAGGGTACCTCCAGTACTTACTGACTACTACTACTGTTGACTACGGAACCCTAAGAATGATATTGAGGTTTGTAATTTGTTTTTTTTCTAAGCTGAACTGAAGGTTTGTAATATGTTTTTTTTCTAAAATCTCTTTGCGCAAGAAACACTACCAAAGTGATAAAAGTGCCCCCTACCCTCTAACTTTTAAAGATAGAAAGTGAAAATTCAAAAAAAACAGACAGATATTGCAGATCTCAACAAAAACTTCCAATGAAAGGTTTAGGTTAGTTGTAGAAAGCAGTTTTTGAGATATTGTCGGTACATTTAGTAAATATAATAAGGTCAACCAAAAACAAACATAGCTGTGGTATCGATGACATTCCACCAATTTTATTGAAACAATGCGCAATAGAACTTTCCATCCCCTTAATGTTTCTAATCAATCAAAGCTTTCAAGACGGCCAATTTCCAGACGCACTTAAAATAGCTTTAGTAAAACCAGTACATAAAAAAGGTGACAAACATATCCCAAGCAATTATAGACCCATAGCACTGCTACCAACTTTTTCCAAAATATTTGAAAAGGCAATGTGCAATCAGCTATACACATTCCTAGAAAAGTTCAATATTCTTGATAATGCGCAAAATGGATTTAGAAAAAATAGATCAACAACACTGGCAGTTTATAAATATGTTCAGCAAGCGCTACAACATATAAACGATAAAGAATATGTAATTGGGCTACTACTAGACATGACAAAAGCATATGACAAGGTTCTATATGATATCTTACTCACTAAACTACATGGCTGCGGTGTACGAGGACCAGCTTATTCGTGGTTCCACTCATACTTACAAAATAGAAGACAAATAGTACAAATTGAAAATTATGATCATAAGAAAAGCCAGATCAAAACCATTAGATCACATGAAAGACCAATTACTTGCTCAATCCCACAAGGAAGTGTATTAGGATGCCCACTATTTTTAATCTATATCAATGACCTTCCTAAAATATTAGATACTAAAAACGCGTTACCAGTATTATTTGCAGACGACATCTCAATATTGATCAAGTGTGAAAATGTAAATAACCCTAACCTACAAATACATGATACCCTTCAAACTGTTGATACTTGGCTCCAAATACATAATTTAGAAATTAATAGTAACAAAACGAAACTAATACAATTCAGATCATACAAAAAACCACCTCTAAATCTAAAAACAACATTCAGTAACACGCAAATAGAAGAAGTCAATACATTTAATCTACTTGGCATAAATATTGACACACACATTAACTGGAAATCACACGTAGAACATATAAAAACAAAGCTCTCCAGATTTTCTTATGCTCTCCTTCAAATTAAACAAAGTACCAACACACAAACAGCTATGGCTGCGTACTACGCATACGCATACTCGTGGCTGCGATATGGCGTCATGCTATGGGGAAATAGTGTTAACGTGGATGAACTATTCATAAGCCAAAAGAAATGCATAAGAATTCTAGCCCAAATAGACAATACGGAGAGCTGCAAACCATACTTCATAAAATTTCAGATTCTAACTCTGCCGTCAATATATATATTTGACATTTGCCTATTTGTTTTTAAAAATATCAATAAATTTACTAGAGTAGAAGATACACATAACATCAATACTCGCCATAAAAAAAGGTTATGCGCCCCACCCTCAAGAATTAAAATGTTAAGCAATAGTCCACATTATATGGCAATTAAAATATACAATAAACTGCCCAACAAATTTAAAACCGAAAAATCAGTAACAATATTCCAAAAAAGGCTAAAATTCTTCCTAATCCAAAAGTGCTTCTACTCAGTTCAAGAATATTTAGAGTCTAACTTAATATAATGTCTTCCTCTCATGTACAAAAGTGGAGATCTGTCCTATACAAACAATAAGATTCAAGTTGACATGAGTATGAATAGATATTGTATTGACGTATAAATTTTTAATCTCTATTGACATTTGGTTTTAAAATTACTTAATTTATATATTATTTACTATACTTACTATATTTCTAAATTTAAATTGAACATGACTTTAATAAAATTATTCATTTAAATTAAACTAAAAAAATAAGAAAACCATAATGCAATAATAATGTAAAATGCATGAATTTTATGATATAACATTGTTCAGATGAAATTTGCAACGCTTGTAAAAGGCTGCTAAGTCATAAGTATCTACTGTAAGATGACACCAACAATGTAAACACTTAGTTCGCAAATAAACGCTTTGACTTTGACTTTAACATCAAATATAACTGTTATTCCTACAAACACCGAAATATGAAGTTTTTTTTGTACTAATATTACTCTCAATATAATTATGGATATCCCTAATGCTTGCTGCTACGGGACCCTTCATGGGCCATTCCGACTCGCACTTGGTCGGTTTTTTTAACCGACGTCGATAAAAGGTAAAAGTAAAGGTAAAAAAATGGGGTGCGTAGGTACTCGTATATCCGAATGGTAACCCATCTTCGACGGAGTTCGGCAAATGTAGCGTAACCTTGACTGAGTGAGGCTATTTTGAATAATCCAAACCAAATTTTCTATTTGAAATGACGAAAATAAATGTATTAAATCCATTTCGTGGAAATCTAATTTGATTTCGGAATTTAGAGCAATCCTCTTTGCCCGAAATTTTGTACGGTAATAATTGTTTCACAGAAACTCTGTTACTCATGTTTCAATGAAATATGTTTTGGTGGTCAAAACTAACCTAACTTGAACTAGAATCTATACTGAAATAATAATATGATAAAAGCTGAAAAGGTAGTCTTAATTCTTATGATTAAAAACTTTATTTGCTCGGCAAGAATTTACTGAATTACATGTATCGGGATTGTGAATTGGCGTGCAGATATCTCTAAACTGTTCTTATAATTTTCTCGAGACATTTTCCTTCGTTCCAAGACTTTCTAATGTTCAACAACTTCATCAAACATCAAACAGGCGAACATCAAATGGATCACCCGACACCAACTTCAGTAAAGCTGTAGACACAGAGGAGATAAAACATGGAGGCCGCAATAAAGCTCAGTGCGCACCACCCTTAAGAGTAATGGCCTAAAACAATGAATACGTTGACGGTTGAGATATATGGGGCGTGGGGAAGGGTTTTACAGATAGAAGAGCGGGTGGATAGTGTAGACCGAATAATTTTGTTTATGCTGTGATAGAGTATATTTTAAATTAAACATAGACCCTTTTTTAAAGGAAATATTAAAGCCTACATTTATTTTATATAGCGTGGTATAATCATCAAATAAGTCCTCCCACCCAGGGCACGAGGAACTGTCAGACTCGTACTAACTTAATTCCACGGTGACCTTTACATTTCGGGGTCACGGTGATTCGTTAGTCCTGCAACCCCGCCACGCTTTGGCCCTCTATAAAGGGGCCCCGTCATAATGCTGACACTCTTTGAGGCGCGCGTGGAACACAACGCGCCGCCGACTCGGGCATGGTCCATGGTCGGACAGCGAGTCAACATTAGTCTACATAAGGAGTTCCTTCTATAACGTGGGTTAATTTACGAACATTTACAAATTCACGTAAAACTGGATGTAGAACAACTGCTTATACCTATGTATAGTTAGCTTTACACCTACGGAGTTTCCTGACAAAACGGCACGGACGGTACGATTGGCCCAATAGCTGAGTGATCGACTGTAGAGTATCGTGTCGAGAGTTTAATCCCCCACGGAACAAATATTTGTAAAATTTGCAAGAAGTTGTTAAGGGACTAGACGTTTTTGTATGTGAGTATCTATGTTTGTTAACGCACTCACTATACAGGCAAAATTCCTAGTTCGAGGCAACGTTTAAAAAAATAGATACCCGTGTCAGACACTCTTGTCTCAAGGACCAAACTGTATCTGAGTCTGTTCTTGCAATAAATAAGTTTTGCTATTGTCATACAAACAATATTTGTGCGAGAATCGAAGCTTCGACAAGCAGTGCAGTAGTTTATTGCTCAACTATTGTACCGTGCCAACAGACTTACTATTTATACTTCGTTTGAAGATTTTGTTGGTTATAAACAGTTGTTTTTTATGATATGTTGTTACCTTGTATGAATATAATTTAATAAAAGCACTGATGTAGGAATATTTTGCACCATTTGCGAAAATTACTTACCTCAGACGTAGAATAAATTGCTTTCTTGTTGTTTTGTTTCTAGACCTACAGTGTGATAGACTCATTTCATTAGTTTTCTTTTGGTTGGATTTATCCATCATCTTCTTGCTTTTCCCAAATATGTTGTTTACTTTTATTCTAAATAATATTGTAGAATTTACTTGGAGTGACTGACTATCGACCCAGTGGTATCGGCCCCGACTTACGAGTTGTAGGTCGTGGGTTCGAATCCCGGCAGGCGCATTACTTTGTGTAATTTATTTAATCACCACTGCTCTCAAAACGGTGAAGGAAAACATCGTGAGGAAACCGGCATGTCCTAGAACCAAAAATTCGAAGACATGTGACATCCACCAATCCGCACTGGGCTCGCGTGGTGGATTATGGCCCACCCCCTCTCACAGAGAGGAGGCCTGTGTCCCAGTAGTGGGAACATTAATAGGCTGATGATGATGATGATGACTGACTATCTTGGACCTTAGCACCTTTTTTCTCGTTTTTGCAACGTGAGGAACGTGGGAACTTTGAATTTACTTTAATTTTTTTTAAGATGGTATGATCTTGACTTTGGTCTAGGTCAGGGGTGAGAAAGACAAGGTTGGCAATGGAGCAAGCCTGTAATATTAGTTCCTTGTTCATACAGTGGAGTCGCTTTTTCATTATCCATACAATAAACGTCGTAAAACCTTCAAATACGCTGTAGATAAATCTGCTCTGATTTCGACCCAAATATTTTCTTCTCCTAAAGTAATTTCTTTTTTTTTAAGGTTCTATTCTAAACATTCTTGGAACGTCAAAATTCTTTATTTACGAGGGTAGATTTTTTTGATCAAAACAACTAAATTACCTGGTTTAAAAGGTATTGATTTTACATACTTTTCCAAACAATGTTAGGGATTACTTCCGGCAAAACCAGATGTGGTTGACTATCAATATTTTACACGGAGGGCCCACCATCTGACCTACCAACCCAATTATGAAGGGAACCCGAAATTCTGAGGTAAGGACCGATGTCAGATCTTTGAACCCTTAAACGCAATAACGAGATCGTCATAATTATTGAAAATGGAACTGGCTAAACCAAAGAATGGATAAACCTTTGAAATTATATACAACGACCAACGTGTAACGTTAATAGCGCAAAACCTCTCGTGGGGTAAAAGGGTTTTCCAAAAGTTTTAGGACAAACATTGGTCAGTAACATGGGCTGAGTTACCCCACGAGAGGTTTTGCGCTATCAACGTTACACGTTATATAATTATGATACTTTATTATTCTCAAAGATTTCCTATGAAAAAAAAAATTACCGCGAGCAGGATTTTAGTGTATTGACCCACCATTGTTACAATATTGGTGGATATATTTTTTTATGTTTCCATGATAGCTAAATTATCAAAAAGGTAGCAACAAAATTTTAATGAGACCTTCAAATTGAAACAAATCTTTTCGCTGACTCCAAAACAAAATTATCATCGCTTTCAAATTACTGACGGCTATTTTTTATCCCTATAAAAGTAACTTAATATTTTAGAATACGCTTTCAATATTACTTTTGCCTTATTGCTGATAGAGAGAACGCGGTTCGGAAAATCGATGTAAACTTTCTATGGTATAAGTTCATGATAAGTTAGCATTTATGACTAGCAGTATCTTAATGATTCAACTGTAGACATAAAGGGGAGCAAATATATTTGTAATCAGTATAGGGAAAGTTTGTACGTGAAGTTAAAATTGCGAATAATTTTTTTTTTTTATTGAACCTTTTCTGTGTCCCACTCCTGGGCCTTCCTCCACTCCTTCCACCTTTCACGATACTGGGCGTCCTCCTTCCAGTTCGGACGGAACCTGTCCAGTTCGTCCCGCCATCTCCTACGTGGCCTGCCACGACCTCGTCTCACTGTCTCAGGGCACCAGTTCTGAGAATTAATTTACAAACAAATTAAATTAGTATGGTAATTATTGGCGGTTGAATAAATACTTGAAGTCTTTCGACTAATATCAGGTACTCAAGTTGGGATTCTTCGTGCAAATGTAGGTGAGGGATGTAATCTGCGTGCGGGGCGTAGGTGAGGGATATTGATGGATTGGTCATCATAGTCATAGGGATACTATAATAGGATTTCTCCTGTAACTATCACTATTGGAAATAACGTCCGCCGAGTACATAGCAGTGTGCCCTGTGCAACTCACTTCACTGTCAAAAACAGAAGTTCTAATAGCTAATAGTCACCTCACCAGTGCTCGGAGTTCGTTAAGAATGTCAAAGCAATGAGGCGCGCCGACATAGTCATTTAAGTAATCATAACAGATTGATATAGTTAGTGCTGGTATGGTTGGCGCAGTAACTGAGTGATTGGCTGCTGTGTTTCGTGTTGTGTGTTCAACTCCCGAATATATTTTTTTTTTTGTGAGTATAGCCTACAGACAGGTGTTAAAAGTCAGTCTGTTTGTGTGTGCGAGTTATGTTTGTAAGCGCACCCAGAACAAACAAGCGTTGGACAAAGTATTTTTTTTAAATAGAATATTCGTTCTTTTCTTCTGTTTATGCATATTTATTTATTTAGAATCATCATTATTACATACACTGAAAATGAAAAAATAATGCCTAAACAGCTGAAAAGATTTTGATGACTAAACAGGTACTCCATGACTTGAGTCTAGGACGATAAACATTTATTCCCCGAGTTACTAATAATATTACTAGCAAGGATTAGTTGGGTTTTAACTTATGTAGTATTTTAAAGATTTTTTGCAACTTCCAACCCCGAAATGCTTATTGTAAGTAATGAGGGAAGGCGCAAGTGGAGAGCTAATTAGGCTCAGATCAAAGAAATAGGCAGTAGAACGCTCAGAATACGCGAGTGTCTCCACCAAAGTTAATACAAAATCAAATAGAATTACGTTCCATAATGTTTTCTTTGTTTTTGAGAACAACTTTTACGATGGTTAAAGACACGAGACGGCATTATTTTGGCAAAAAACAACAACGACGCGCAGCTTGGTACGACGCGTAGCTTGGTACTGTCGCGACTTTGTATTCGATTTTGACTTTGTATTAACTTTGGTGTGTTCTGAGCGCTCTATCTGTCATCCTATTTCTTTGTTCTGAGTAGAACTAGAACTTTTTTTTCTGCCATGCCACAAAAAGTAAAAACAACTGTCAAACGCTTGTCTCAAAAAAGTGGAACTGGAAAATAACCCTAATATCAACGTCAGGTGCTGTTGCAGTTGACAGTTTTTTTAGACAAGACGTGTTCAACAGATATTTATTTTTTTATAGTTAGACGTGGGTTATTTAGTAATAAAGGTATTTTCGATCATAAATACATATGTCTAACGCGGGTAAATAAAATCTTCCTAACGATCCAATACTACCACAGGTTATTTTTTTTAGTAAACGATATTTTTGGGTATACTGGCAAGAGCGCGTGGGATTTGGGGTATTTCCTATCTTGAAGGCCTCGAGCAAAATAAAAGTTATTTATAACGCTTTATTTTAATAAAAGCCACTTATGTTAAGCCATTATTTACAAAAAAAAAAACGAAAATCTGTTTTTCTGCTCAACTTCTATTTTTAAACATGATTGTGTACAGATAATTTTTTCTTTACATAAAATATATTATCTTCATTTAGGATCCTTTTCTCATAACTCTCTTACAGACAAATAACATTTAGTTTGGGCAACATACATTTTCAGGTCGACCGGATTCGGTACTTACGATGCGGAACCCGGTCAGGCAACAAAATTGAATTTAAACTGTACGGTCGCAAATCATATTTTGTACCCTCCTTTAAACGACTGAAAATCTGATCCAAATTTCAATAAGTACCAAAAGATCACAAACGCAAGAGTCTAAAACTGGGTCGAGTCGGAGAAAATTGAGTTGATCGAGTCAGAAATGAAGAGATTCGTAGACAAAACAAAGTTGCCGACATAGCCCAATGAATTAGCAAGTTAAAGTGGCAGTGGGTAGGCCACATAGCACGTAGAACTGATGGCCGATGGAGCCGTAAGGTTATCGAATCGAATACGCACCAGTAAGAGCATCCATTGCAGAAGATCTGATGAAAATCACAGGATCGCGCTGGGTGCAAGCCGCTTCCAAGCGGTCCTATGTGAAATCTATGGGAGAGCCCTAAGTTCAGCAGTGGACGTTCTACGTCTGAAATGATGATGATACGAGTATTTTTTTTTTTTCAACGAATATCACACTACGCCATCTAGTCCCAAGATGAGCCGAGCTTGTGTTATGGGTACTAGAAAACTGATAAACATACCTACTTTATTTCTAAATACATATGTGTACATATTATAGATAAATTATACACCCAGACACGGAACAAATGATCGTGCTCATCACATAAACATTTGTCCTGGGTGGGAATCTAACCCACGACCTCCGGCATAGCAGTCAGGGTCACTAAAATCACTGGCACAGCCATCACTTCCAGCTCTCTGTCGGCGGAGGGCTGAAAGTGATGGCTGTGCCAGTGATTTCCCAGCCTTCCGCCGCTAGGACGAAGCGGGAATGCCGCTGGGTTGTTTTAGTGGGTATACCGGTCTGTCAGACCGGGGAGTCCCACATAACCCTCCCATCCCCCCGGTGGGAGGGTATGCGTAATGCATTTTTTCCCAGCGCAAACAAAAAAAAAAAAAATGTTCACTAACCACTAGACCATCGTGCATTTAACCTAAAGGTTGACTAGTACAGAATGCCTTATGGCATTAAGACCGCCTATGTACCACTTTTTGTACATGAAGTTTAAATAAATAAATAAACAATTATTATCTTAAGAAATCGCACTAGAGGGTCGTACATTTTGTCCATTTTGCTCCGCCATCTTCTTCAAAGTCTCTCACGTCACCTTATGGCGGTTTTAACGGTACCGCATAGTGGTTATAAGTTCAATTCTGAAGTTCTATTCCCTCGAAACGTCCCATTGAACGCTTTAGACCGTAATATTGATTGGTAATTACAGGTTACAAGAGTAACGTAAGGCCTGGCACGCACTGGCGACTCCTAGGGATATCCAGGAAGATGATGAATTGGAAAATATAATTTGGACAATGACTATAAATGTCCTTTTCGATGATGAATACGTATGAAAAGAATGTCACGATATGCTGAGACAGACCCTGGTCGGAAACCATCTGAATAACTTTTTCTCCCTCAAGACGCGTCAACACCGGGATTTTAAAAGGCTAAAATTATAAAAGTCTCGAAATGGTCACACGTCATAATTCTTAAGCGATTCAGCATTATTTTATTCAAAACTAAGCCGTCATTAAGCCCCTTACCAAAAGTTGTAAAATATCGAAGACTTGCGTCACCTAGTGTAGGTACGAAGGCCTTACATCAGTATGCGCTGACTTAGGGATGGAAACCTTGCGATCTTCTGCCATGCGGCCAGTGTGTGCCATGCCTAAATGGGCCTCCTGAACGGCTGCGCCATATAATTAACGACACTTCATCAACTATGTGTAGTTATAAAGTCAGCGCCACATGAGAGTCAAAACTTTGATATTTGACGTGTTTAATTACCTTAACTATTTAAGGTATAACTTAAGTTTCTGTACCTGGATTTTCGCAATTTGGGGTGAATAATTTCAATTTTGCAATTTTTCTTTTAATTTTGCTAATAGTGAAACAGGCGACACACATTATAATGAATTAGAAGCTACGATGTTTATCCCTTCCAATAAAGGCTTACAAACCACTCCCAGTCGCAAAAGCTCAGCCTCGCGTTTCTCCAAGACTAGACTCAGAATTTCTCTTGAATCTAATCAAGGTCACAGATGACTACAATTGTACAGCGAAGCTAATAGGAGGTCACTATACAGTCTCCCTAGATGTGCCCTAACAGGCGTTGCACAAAGGAGGCCACGGTCAGGTCTTTTAAAAGGAAACGGGGCTTCCTCCCATGTGCTGATGGTGACCACCGCCCGGGGTGGTTTTAGTGAGGTAAAAATCCCACCCTCTCTGATCTTTTCCCCAAAGACTGGTAGCCTTTTGAAGGCTTCCCCCCGAAAACAAAAAGGTCTAAGGTGACTGAAACAGAGCCTGCGATAGAGCAAGTTTCGGTAAGCTCGCTCTATCGCAGGCTGAAGAAGCCCGTTCAAGTCTATTGATGAAATATGAATCTCAAAACAGTTGACGCAGTACCTGAGCGATCGACTGCTGCGCAATGTGTCGCGGGTTTCATTCCCGAACCGAACAAATATTTATACGACCTACAAGCTTAGTTGTTCCGGGTCTAGGTACTCGTATATGTATGTGAGTTTCTATGTTTGCACGGGAGAAAGTGTGAGGCAACAATTTTAGAAAAAAAAAACAGCTTCCTAATAATTGTGAAAAAAAAAGTCAACTGGGCAATGTAATAGACATTGCTCAGTTATCAAATCAACCAGTGCACAGTTAGTAAATCTCATAGAACAGCAAATTGTGCATGAGTTAAACATTAACGTTACAACCAGGATAATCTTCGGAATAACCATACATTTTTAATGATTAACCTTGGCGTAACTTTACTTCTTGTTTTATTAATAGAAGGGTAACAACCTTACTTCAAAAACTTACATCTGTTGAACATTTGTCTAAAAAAAGTGTGACTGCAAAACGGAACTTATTTCTATATCTATATAATCTGACAATTTTTTAGACAAAGTGTTCAACAGACGTTTAAAAGTTTATGTGGTACCACGGTAATTATCTGGTGCAATGTTGCTCAACTATCATTATTTGTAGCAAATCTCCTTTGTAACTTAGCCTATTTTTACTATTTTCACGTCAAACCGACCCTATTATGTCGTAAGACTTACGGCCTTTAAAACTTCCGAAACGACTGTTGACGGCAATTTTATGTGCTCTTCAAACCACGTAGTGGTATTGAGTTTTTAAAATAACGGTCTCTCGAACATAAACTGACCATGGCAGGCAAAACTTCATTTTACGGAACAGCTATTCAGCCGCTGTGTTTGAAATTACGTAATAAAGTTAATAACTTGTTAGAGATCCACCTGCGTTCACACAGAGCAAGCTGTCGGTCAGAGTGGGAGGCGGTCGCCTCCTTCTGCGAAGCTATCATGCTCGCGAAGGAGGAGGCGGGCCGCTTGAGAGATAGGATACCCCGTCCTCTCTCCGCTCGAGACGCAGTGGTAGACGCCTACTGCGACGGATGTCGCGGTACGGTCTCCGGCTACCGTAGGCGCGGGCATGCGGGCGGCGAGTAAAGGGCAACTCGCGGTCCGACCATGGACCATGCCCGGGTCGACGGCGCGTTGTGTTCCACGCGCGCCTCAAGGAGCGGCAGCATAATGACGGGGCCCGCCTTATACCTAGAGGGCCACAGAATACAACATGGTGATGGGTCTGTTTTATTTGACTTTGCAGATTCGCCGGTTTTTTCGTGCAAGTTTTACTTACACCGATCAGTACTGACCCGTATAGAACTACATGCACCGAAAAACTGCTTTTTTATAAAGCACCAAACATTATAAATTTATTTTTTAAATCAGCTATATTGTTTTTGAGTCTTTTATATTAATGCAAATCAATACATCAAGAGTATTTCTCTTATTTAGATTAGTTTAGATTGACTTTTCAACTTTTGACTCTTGAGCAAGAGAACGTACTGGGAATAAAGATATATAAATTCTAGAACACGGTCTATGTATTTATCGGAATCCCTTCAGTGGTTAGTTCGGCGAAATCCAAGTGTTACTATAGCTACACCACTATTATATAAAACATGGTTGTTATACGAAGGTGCCAACTTTTAAATGTAATTAGTTATTAGCCCGACTTTTAATTTCAAGAAAAACCAAAAGTTAACTCATCATCAGTTGACGGATATCTTTCCATATTATATTTCTTACGTAACAAAATAGGCTAACTACATATTTTAATATTTATTTTAGCTACAGCAATGGAATTAATTACCTTTCTAGAGAAATCCGTCTTAGTGATCTCAGCTTTCAAATGAGATACCTACGGCTACGTAGATACCTACTTTGAAAATAAACTATGCTCTCACAATCTAATAATTGCTAGAATATGAATATGTATAATAATATAATATCATACATGGTTTTCATGAATATAAATTTTGTTTACAAAAACATGTAGCATCGCAAACAAATTAATATTGACTCTAAGTCTAGGTCAAAGGTAGTTGAGATGAAGCCTACAATGGAGCAAACTTATCCAGATTCTATCATGCACACGTAAAATTTCTGATAGTAAGCTTCCGAAAAATCTGAATGAATTGAAAAATCTGAGTGAATTTTCTTTGAAGCTGACTACACAATGCGCAAACTTATTTTTCACGCAGCTTTGCTTGCATGAAACTTGATAATTTTTCCAAAGGTTTGAACTATCGCAATGAAAAGTAACATAGTAGTTAATTTCAGGTTATTCCAAAACTAATTACCTATATGCCAAACATTTATATTGTAACAAGTATAAAATTAGTTATTGATTATTTTAGACGGGTAGCGCCATCTAGTGACAAAAGCGCGAACTGACAGTGAATAGTTACAGTTCATCGATAGGTGGCGTTAGAGAGTAACATATTTATTTACGATACTTTAAATTCTAAATAAAATAAAATAAGTACATAGATAAAATTCAAATAATTAATTGTGATAGATTTCAGTTGAATTAAATTTAATTATATAACGCATGGTCTAAAAGGCAAAAGCCTAGAAGCGGGTCTGAGCGTCAGATGACGTTGAGCTTTTGGCTTCCCTTTTTTTCTTCTTGGAATCTGGACACGTTATAGACGCTGACTGATTTATAAAACAAGAATTTAATTAAATCCTTATGTCGCGGATAAGAAGTGGAACTGCGGCGAAAATGAAAGTGTATTAATATAAAGGAACCGCATAAGCGTATGTATCGATAATTATTTCATGTTTTGTTGTAATTACATGGCATCACCCACCATGATGATTGTATTGAAATGCTCACGGATTCTTTCTTATATTGTTCTCAGGGTTCCATCCATCCATCCATCCATCCATTATTTTAAATTAATTAAAGAAAAATTGATATAAACGTCTTCTCTACGCTTGGCACACATGGAGTAAGCTAGGACAAGCTCTGGTTCCAAGCCACGCATTACATTCTACAAGACACACAGGCTGTGAATGCTGTCTGCGTGGCATGTCCACGGTTCGACCTGGATAGATGGTAGTATGTTCTACCTAAAGTAAGTGTTGTGACCATAACCATAACCGTGTAAGGAAGCGTGCTGTGATCCTGTACCTGTGTGTGTACCATTTAATTAAATAGCTGAGAAGACATCAAGCAATTCTTTTATTTAATCCAAAACCTCATGCGATCAGAACCTAGTCTCATGGCAATCTACGCTGGCAGCTGGTGGTAAGAGACGAAAGGACCTTACAATATGTTCCGTAGTTCTCGCGTTTTTACGCTGTAACGTAACAATCTTCAATCCATCCATCAATACTCCACACAAAAACATCAAATTTAAAAAATATCACGCTCCATAAAACTTTTGGCAATTGCCAAAGTAACTTACCTTTGTTCAAAAAAGGGTTAAGAAAATTATGAATCCAACCTTAAAAATACTATTAAAAATTTTATTCAATATTTCACAGACAATTGGAAATTTTGACCTCCGCTTTTGAAGCTTCGGCCGACTTGCTCGGCTTCCATTACGGGCTGCTAATTGTCCAAATAATATAGAGCCTAGAGGATCCTCAGTTCTCGTTAATCGGCTATGAAACTGGCCACGAGCTGGCTCTTAAATGGGACATGGGTTTTGAGAGATTGTAAGCTATTTGATATATACTCGTATTATAACTTTGGATTCATATTTTCTAAGGTTTGTTCGTTTATTGTGTTCTTGGTTTGGGTTTATGTTCATCCAAAGTATTTTATCCATATTTTTGAAAAACATCAATCTTACCAAAGGAAACGTCTCGAATGGCGAACTTAAGCAGATCTTTTAACTTGTATTCATTATTATTTTAACAGGGTCCGTAAATTTTCAAGTCTTTGGAATCTATACGATGTATCAAGGATGGCTGGCAGAAACCAACGATTACCAGCGACTAGCAAAACAGCGGTTTATTAATTAATGGTATCAAAATCTGCATTGGTTCTTTCTCACCTTTCTCAAATAATGAATGAATAATAAATAACGAAAGAAAAATAATGAAAAATCCCCAATTTAGCAGGTGTGCGCAATACTCGTATTTTCAAACACATAATTACAGTGTTGATACTCAGAAAATAAAAATTCTTTGGTGATCCCAAGATTTTGGACTATTAACCAACTTGTTACTGAAACTTTTTTTCATCTCCGATCATCGTGATTTTTGGATATGTTTATTAAAATTACTCAAAATTGATAGAAAAAATAGTAAAAAAAATCCAGGTTCTCCGGAAAAACGAGGAAAAGGTGGCCTTTTAAAAGGCCCGTCGTAATATGGGGATAGTCCACGGATATGTATGGCAGTTCAATCGTTAATGAGATAAAGTATTTTGGAGTCAGTTTTTAATCATCTTATGTGGTCAAAGGATATCAGTACTAAGGTTTTAATTAAATTAAAATTTATAAATAAAAGAAAGGTGGACATTTTCATAGACATTACTGATTTTGAGGGTAATATACCGAAAAAACAGTACTTGGGAATTAAATGCATATTTTACTTTAGTTAATTCTTATTTTTAAAAAATTATTTGTACGTCTAACATTGTTTATATTGTTTATTTTCTAAGTGACCAATTCCATCGCACCAAAAAGTTTATCGATGCGATCTAGATGTCGGACATGTGCCTCTCTTTTACTTTTAAAATTCTTAGTATACTCTTTGCTGACCCATAGAAAGCAAAGTGATTAACCAATCATATATTCCGCCGTCTCGTTTGACCTACTAGGCATTATGTGCGGTATAAGTCGGCAGTGGCAGATGACGGAAATATCAGTACCAGTTCTTGCCGTAAATAGAAATTTGTTTTCTGATAGTTCATCTTATCTGCTCCTTTCTTATTTTCATTATACTGTTTGGTATATTTTGGGGACCTTTGGGCTTTTCAATTTTTTATCTAGCCCTTATTTTATATATCATGAAGGAGCTATACAAGAGTAATTCCTCAAGAATCAAGTAACATGATAATGTTGGAAGGCGGCTATCCGAACATAAGCAAATTTTGATAAGGCACTTGCCTGCAGACCAAGCTACCAGCAGTCAGTATATCGACGCTTGAAAGGCAAAAATTACCAAGCGACATGTTGCCAACTTTACAGGAGAGCATTTTAAAGTTTTTATTTTTGGAAAAAAAATCGTATAAAATCACCTATTAGTCATAACTACGTAATTCCAACGAATTTAAAATACATTTTACAGGCTTAATAATCTGGCATTTAAAGATTATGGATTTTCTCATTAGTTTATGAAATAGTATCGGTTGGTAATAATTTTATACAAAATCACAAACGGGCAAAAGTTACTTACCGACATCAAAATTTAATGATAATACAACTAAAATTAACTAAACCCGATTACTTTATTATTGTGTTTGAAGCAAGATGACGTATCCTGGATTGGCGCATGTTTGACTTACAGGTAAAATGATCTATATAGAAAACAAATATACTTTTCTAACAGCCAATTTTAACCATGTTACAAATTAAATGAGGTTAGTGTAGGTTTTTTTTAATAAGTAACAATAAATTTAGGTTTTAACACACAACATTAAAAACTTCTGGTTAAAGCTTTTCGTCACCATCATCACAATTTTCAATGTTGCAACTATCGCACTGTATTCAGGTACACGAAATTACTGAGTTGAAAAAAAAAACATTATTTCAAAGAGGAAACGGTTAAGTTGTTTTGAATACAGTCATTGCCTTGAAGATTTAATATCACTTTAAAAAAAAATAGATGTTGTCCAGCAGTTTGCCGTATATGATTACTTCCCAGAATTTAATCCTTATTAGCAACACTACCGAATGGTGTAATAGTACAGGGTGTAATTTTTTTCCAAAAACAGCGGGTTCGATTTCTTGCCAGAATTATTGAATTTTCTAAAAGCCAATCATGCAGTTTTAGTTTTAGTCAAAATCGGCCTCGAGACTCCTTTCAACGTTTTTCGATATTCGTCATAGTTTCGTATACGGCAATCAACGCACAGTTCAAAAATTCATCTTGTTTATCGTAATGAAATTTATCATCATCATATCAGCCGTAGGACGTCCACTGCTGTACATAGGCCTCCCTCATAGATTTCCAATAGGTCCGGTTGGAAGCTGCTTGCAGTCAGTGCGATCCTGTGATTTTCATCAGATCGTCTGTCCACCTAGCAGCGTTGCCTTAGGGCGTGGTCTCCATTCGAGAACCTTGCGGCCTCATCGGCCATCGTTCTGCGTGCTATGTAGTCTGCCTACTGCCAGTTGAACTTGCTGGTTTTCTGGGCTATGTCTGCAACTTTAGTTCAGCTACGAATCTTTTCATTTCTGATTCGATCAGGCAGAGGGACTTCGAGCATAGCCCTCGCCATAGCTCGTTGGGCTACGTTGAGCATACTAATGAGGCCCGTAGTAAGAGACCACGTTTCGGCGCCATAAGTTGTCACACATTTGACGAAAACTATGAGGCACTGAGGTATTCTGGACGAGGGAACGTTACGCAGTTTCCCGAACGCTACCCGGCCGTGTTGAATTCGGCGGTTGACCTCTTTTTTAAAGTTCAACCTGCCTAGGTTTATTCCAAGTAGATATACGAGTCAACAACTTATCACGTCTGTATGATATCACGTTTCCCTGTCTTACGCTTTTTTTCAAAGGAATCGCCTTCCAACTCTGCACCTGTACTCGGGCCGACATAGTGGTATTGTTTAAGCACCTAAACACTTCGATATACCGATAGTCAATACGACATCGTTGGAGAGATTCAAGAACTGCCCAGTTGCCCACATCTCCACCGATTTAAAGTCTTTCTCATAGTCCACAAACGCCAAATATAAGGGCAAGTTATACTCTCCGGTGTTCTGTATAACTTTCTGTAGCGTGTGTGTGTGTTCTATGGTCACCTTTTCAGAAACCGGCTTGTTTGAAAGGCTGGATGTCATCAAACCTGCGGTTGAGACGGTTCGTGATGATGTTCCTTCAAAAAAAACTTATAAACATGGCTCAAGAGCGAGTTTTTTCTTAATAAGGTGTTGTCATCCTTCTTAAAGAAAAGAACCACCAATTTCCACCCACTTTCAAAAGCTCTGAAATGACTCCATCTTCACTCGGCGCCTTATTATTTTCAGCTGATTAGGGGCCATCCTAATTTCGTAAAGGCTAATGCCCACGATGGCTTCAATGTGGTGTCGGGTTAGATTGGCCCTTGGATCTGTGGTCACGCTGCTAACAGGTTTGGGGACCGAAGCTTATAGCTGCGCATAAAGGTTTTCGACCTCCTTCAATATCTCTGCTTTCTTTGCATCTTCTCGTTTCAGCTTCGTCAGCTGGCTTTGCCCTATAGATACATCTCTTGCAAACATTTTCGTCGTCGTCGTTCGTCGTCTCTTTAATGTGGTTAGTATTAAAGAGATCACCGTGCCGCAAGGATTTTGAATTTGTCTATTTGATCTGCCTATATGACTCGGCGTCACCGAAAGTCTGTAGTCTTAATAAGCGTCGTTCAGTCATGAGGTTGAGAGTGATGTCGGAAAGTTTCTGAGGTCTATTTGCACGGCGGGGTATAAAAGACTTAGAGCATACCGTTTGGTCAGTTTCTTTTCAGTTACATACCGTTTCCAGTTTCTACTATTGAACTGTTATTAATCTCGTCACCTAATGCAAAATTTTCGTAAATTAATTTCATGTACTGGAATTGCCATAACAATTTAACTGTAATTTAACTTATGAGACTTATTTTATATTGCATGAACAGAAAACCATTTCCATGGAACTACTTGGATGAAAAAAACCAGTAGTTCCATAATGGAACTAGAAAAAGAAACTGCTGGGATACTGCGAAAAGTTTTACGTGAAATGAAATTCGGTTAAATATTTTTCGAACTTATGATAGGCAAGACGAGTAGGTGATACATCAATATTTCGAGCTACGCGACGTACTACGTGCGATGCGCGCGATCACGCGGTTTGCCTTAGCGACAGTTGAGTGAAGAATAATCGAAATTATTTGACCAACAGCCATTCATGATCTCATCTGCAACGCGTTCATGCGACAAAACAAAATAGGTGCAGCAGGAATAAACTGATTTTTGTACAAAGGAGATGGCTAAATGACTGCCCCAGTCGCCTATAAGAATTTCATTTTAACTAGTAGTATTTGAAAATTCATTAATGAATTGTTTAATGTTTAATAATTTCCTAAGACTTATATAAAATGTTAAACATAAAAAAGTATCTGAATTGCTTTTCGCTCATTTTTTATTGACATGACTTGGTTACGATGAAATAATGAAAACTAGGGAAGGGTAATAACGCTTTTCCAGATTGTTAAAATGAAACTGTATTTAATCGATTTTTACTAATGTGATTTAAAACGATTTGTTTGCTGAAATTAAAAATTGGCGTTGAAACAGTATTTGGCGGGAATCGATAGATTCAGAGTCGTTTCGTTGCTTTTTATTGTGTTTTCATGCGTTTCGATTCGGAAAATCGGATTGTTTTAAAGTGATTCGTCCACCAAACTCAACTTCATTATTTTCTTTAAAAGCTTGGGAATGAGCTTCTTAGTTTAATCTTAGTTCATATTTTGTGCAGAATAATATTAACTGGACAGGTTCCGTCTGAACTGGAAGGAAGACGCCCAACATCGTGAAAGGTAGGAGTGGAAAGAGAATATTGCCCAGCACGCGTAGCATGGCGATTCTATCTCTATTCTACCAAGAAAAGACAAGGTTATTTCATCGTTATTTTGACACAAATCGACTGTTTTTTTGCACAAATATGACACCATTCGTACACTATTGAAGAAAAGAACGTTTATTTTCCATATTTATTACATTACCATGCTTAAAACGCTAAAAAGATTTCTATATTCTGTCGTTTGTCTATTTTTGCGTCGAGAAAACCTCTTTCTACGGCGCCATGCTACACCTGCTGGAGTGGGAGAGAAAAAAAAAACTGAAGTATGATCGATACTACTTTCTAACGATTTCAATCGATTCTTTTATCGGTTCTGTGACTATTTGAGTCCAATCCCATCTTTAAGAAAAAAACAAACGTCAGATGTCATTTGAACGCTCTGCGCTCTGCTTATTAATATTGTTCGTTGTGATTCTTCCTTTTGCTTTTCCTTTTCCGCTTGTTTATTGGACTTCCTGCTTGCAAACCTACCGACCTCTCGCTTCTCGACCCGGACTTGATTTGTATACAGTGAATCATGCAATGCATAAACTGTGGTATATCCACGCGAAGACTGCGGCGTCATATACACTCGAGAGGAGCTCGTGGCTAAATAATTATAACCGCACAGGCCGATCTTTCAGCCAACATTGTCATCCTTGTTTTGAACTGCTGCATTCAGGAGCAACTGGTGAAATTCGTTTATTCGGCTATTCAACGGAGTGCTTAGCTTGTGGTCGTTCTGTGAGAATATTGCAAAGCCATCGCCATGTAGTGGAAAAAAAACAGTTCAAAAAGTTGCAGAAATTAACAACATCACATCCAGATTTCCATCATCACGTAATAAAATGACATTTAAACACAATCCGTCGCTTCGTATTCTTTCAGACTTTATTTATAAGAATCACATATCTATATATATAAAAATTAAACCCGTTTCGCGTTGTCACGGCATCACGTGTGAACGGCTGAACCGATTTCGATAATTCTTTTTTTTTAATGTTTGTGGAAGTCCAAGGATGGTTCTTACGGAAAAAAATATTAAGAAAATCTCTCAGAAATATTGAAAAGTATACATTTAATTTTGCATATTTTAAAAAACGCGCGTTACGAATGTCAATTTTTTTTTTATACGAATGTCAACGTAATTCACAGCCATAGACTATATTAAAAGAGCATCGTTTGTTCGGAAACGTGGTAACTTAATTAAGTTTGTTCGGAAACGTGGTTACTTAATTAAATTCTATTGCACTATTTTATAATTTTTTTAAAATAATACAAATAGTAAACCTATACAAATTTCGCATATCCTATTTAGTAATCTGTGGTAGTATCTGTTTCCCTAACTTGACATTGGCGTCATTGGCGAAAGGCTGAACAGCCACGCCAGTAAAAAAAAAAAATGGTAATCTGTGGCATCAAATCCATAACCGCTTTTTATGTTTTTGATAAAGTTTGTTTTGTTATCTATACATATAATAAAATAGTAGGAAAGTCAAAACTGTACATTGAATATTTTTTTTAAAGAATACTTGGGGTGTGATCTACAATCGATACCGAAGCCAAAAATATAGTTTTTAGAATTTTTGTCTGTTTGTCTGTTTATCTGTTTGTCTGTTTATCTGTTTGTCTGTATGTATGTCCGGGATAAACTCAAAAAGTACTGGACGGATTTGAATGATTTTTTTTTTTGTTGTATAGGTATTAAGTCTGGCCAACACATAGGCTATAATTTATCTTGGAAACTTGAACACCTGGTGCAGAACCGCAATGGACCAGCTAAACTACAAGAGATACAAAAATGGTGCGATAGCAAAAATTGTTCCACGTGATGAGCATTTTCTGCTGAGATAATAAATTTGAAGATCTGGAACACCTGATGTGGAACTCCAAGAGTCCAGCTACACTATAACATATACAAGAATGACGTCTCAGGAAAGTTGTTCAGCCTGTTGAGCAGTCTCTGTTGACGTATAAAAATTGAAGATCTGGAACACCTGATGTGGGACACCAAGAGCCCAGCTACACTATAACATATACAGGAATGACGTCTTAGCAAAGTTGTTCAGCCTGTTGAGCAGTCTCTGTTGACGTATAAAAATTGAAGATCTAGAACACCTGATGTGGAACTCCAAGAGCCAAGCTACACTATAACATATAAAGGAATGACGTCTTAGGAAAATTGTTCAGCCTGATGAGCAGTCTCTGTTGACGTATAAAAATTGAAGATCTGGAACACCTGATGTGGGACACCAAGAGCCCAGCTACACTATAACATATACAGGAATGACGTCTTAGCAAAGTTGTTCAGCCTGTTGAGCAGTCTCTGTTGACGTATAAAAATTGAAGATCTAGAACACCTGATGTGGAACTCCAAGAGCCAAGCTACACTATAACATATAAAGGAATGACGTCTTAGGAAAATTGTTCAGCCTGATGAGCAGTCTCTGTTGACGTATAAAAATTGAAGATCTTGAATACCTGATATAGAACTCCAAGACCCCAGCTACACTATAACATATGTATATAGTAATGATGTCTTAGCATGAGTTGTTCAGCCTAATGACCACTCTCTGTTTACGTATGAAAATTGAGATCTGGAACACCTGCTGTGGAACTCCAAGAGCCTAGCCACTATAACATAAATATAGGAATCACATCTTAGCAAGAGCAGTTTAGTCTGATGAGCATTTCCTGTTGACTTACAAAAATGGATGATCTGGAACGTCTGGAATCGTCACGCGCGTCCCGTTGTTTTCCCGTCCCCAAGCTCTAAGAATTTCACATCAGATGTTTTAAATCTTCGATTTTGTCGACCCCGTTGTCGCTGGCATAAGCAACAGAATCCGCGTACGAAGTCGCGGGCAGAAGCTAGTTATCGAATAAATATACTATTTCCTATTTTTCTTGTTTCATTTCGAAATTGTTAAATGTATCCTTAGCTAATTAGAGGGTTCAACGAGTTCTGAAAGGATTTATCAAGATATCGTTTGTTTATCATTACAACTACTTACCTACTTATATCGTCTGTGAAAACTGTCTTTATTTTAAGTTTAAGCACGTATCACATTATTTGGTAAGTAGTTTGAAGATATTTAATTAATCTGAGTGGGTCACAAATGTGGTCATCAATAAATAAATACAATCGTAGATACATAAAACTAAACGCCTACGTAAAAGTTTATAGCAATGTCAATATTTGCAATTTTTGTAGTACTTTTAATGGTAGGTGTTCACGTTTTTTTTATCATGATTATGAAGATATAACAAGTTTTAGAAACTTTTTTTATGTGAAATATGAATATTGAGCTATTCAGCGTTATACAGTGCTAGGTCCCATTTCTATAGCTGTCTGAATTTTTCCACATACTTGAACTTTCCATCTCCTTTCATATCGGAAATAGTTATCTAAGTGACAAAAACAGTAAAAAAAACGGCAGGTAAAATATTACCAAACGACAAAATTTATTTATTTTAGGCAGGAAAAATAATACTATATTACGTTTTAAAGTACACTGTATTTAGGAAGAAAATACTAAATGAAAATGAATACATCATTAAGGTGTGTTAAAAAGTCTTAAATGAAGAAAAATATAAAATAATAATCAGGTAAAATTTCTTAAGCAATGCTCACACAACAGATACCGTAAAGTAAAAAATACTTAATGTTAAATCGCATTAATTCAAGTCAAGGCAAAAGTTACTAAGTGTTAAAACTTGAAATCAAATATCTACCAAGTGAAGTTTATTCATAAATCGGTAAAATTTTGGTCGCTTAGTCGCCGAAATTAATGAAAATTTGTACTTTTTTAAGTTACCAAGCGACAGCAAAAGTCTTCCTAGCGGTACGAGAGTAGGATCAATCGACGCAGAAAAAATTTCTGATTTCAATGATATATATAACTCAATATCGCCCAAAATGTCGCTTGGTAACTTTTGCCTTTCAAGCGTCGATATGTAGATGATAGTAAGGATAATATACCATGTTGTACGAACCTCTTCTATATATATAAAAATGAAACCCGTTTCGCGTTGTCACGGCATCACGTGTGAACGGCTGAACCGATTTCGATAATTCTTTTTTTTTAATGTTTGTGGAAGTCCAAGGATGGTTCTTACGGAAAAAAATATTAAGAAAATCTCTCAGAAATATTGAAAAGTATACATTTAATTTTGCATATTTTAAAAAACGCGCGTTACGAATGTCAATTTTTTTTTTTATACGAATGTCAACGTAATTCACAGCCATAGACTATATTAAAAGAGCATCGTTTGTTCGGAAACGTGGTAACTTAATTAAGTTTGTTCGGAAACGTGGTTACTTAATTAAATTCTATTGCACTATTTTATAATTTTTTTAAAATAATACAAATAGTAAACCTATACAAATTTCGCATATCCTATTTAGTAATCTGTGGTAGTATCTGTTTCCCTAACTTGACATTGGCGTCATTGGCGAAAGGCTGAACAGCCAAGCCAGTAAAAAAAAAAAAATGGTAATCTGTGGCATCAAATCCATAACCGCTTTTTATGTTTTTGATAAAGTTTGTTTTGTTATCTATACATATAATAAAATAGTAGGAAAGTCAAAACTGTACATTGAATATTTTTTTTAAAGAATACTTGGGGTGTGATCTACAATCGATACCGAAGCCAAAAATATAGTTTTTAGAATTTTTGTCTGTTTGTCTGTTTATCTGTTTGTCTGTTTATCTGTTTGTCTGTTTATCTGTTTGTCTGTATGTATGTCCGGGATAAACTCAAAAAGTACTGGACGGATTTGAATGATTTTTTTTTTTGTTGTATAGGTATTAAGTCTGGCCAACACATAGGCTATAATTTATCTTGGAAACTTGAACACCTGGTGCAGAACCGCAATGGACCAGCTAAACTACAAGAGATACAAAAATGGTGCGATAGCAAAAATTGTTCCACGTGATGAGCATTTTCTGCTGAGATAATAAATTTGAAGATCTGGAACACCTGATGTGGAACTCCAAGAGTCCAGCTACACTATAACATATACAAGAATGACGTCTCAGGAAAGTTGTTCAGCCTGTTGAGCAGTCTCTGTTGACGTATAAAAATTGAAGATCTGGAACACCTGATGTGGGACACCAAGAGCCCAGCTACACTATAACATATACAGGAATGACGTCTTAGCAAAGTTGTTCAGCCTGTTGAGCAGTCTCTGTTGACGTATAAAAATTGAAGATCTAGAACACCTGATGTGGAACTCCAAGAGCCAAGCTACACTATAACATATAAAGGAATGACGTCTTAGGAAAATTGTTCAGCCTGATGAGCAGTCTCTGTTGACGTATAAAAATTGAAGATCTTGAATACCTGATATAGAACTCCAAGACCCCAGCTACACTATAACATATGTATATAGTAATGATGTCTTAGCATGAGTTGTTCAGCCTAATGACCACTCTCTGTTTACGTATGAAAATTGAGATCTGGAACACCTGCTGTGGAACTCCAAGAGCCTAGCCACTATAACATAAATATAGGAATCACATCTTAGCAAGAGCAGTTTAGTCTGATGAGCATTTCCTGTTGACTTACAAAAATGGATGATCTGGAACGTCTGGAATCGTCACGCGCGTCCCGTTGTTTTCCCGTCCCCAAGCTCTAAGAATTTCACATCAGATGTTTTAAATCTTCGATTTTGTCGACCCCGTTGTCGCTGGCATAAGCAACAGAATCCGCGTACGAAGTCGCGGGCAGAAGCTAGTAGTTTATATATAACATAACATCACGCCTGTAAACACCAAGGGAGAGAGTTAGCTAAGGCTAACCCTAAGACTTATGATGATCAGAGACATCTACTTGGCATTCACAAGTGGAAAAATGGTTATTTAGAACAGCCATAAAGTGCCTTCATTACATTGCACTACCTCTTCAACAATTTATGTGAAATTAAACGATTTCACTGGTCATGAGCTAAAATAAAATAATCATATTTTGCTATCCCCATAATACGACGGGGCTTTTAAAAGGCCATCGATTTCGAACGTAAAAAAATGTTATTTAGTTACTGTTTCGAAACAAGGTAATAAGGTATTTATTTCGGTAATTTATCTAAAAGTTAATATTAACGTTCGATTTGTTCCAATTCCGCAAATAAATCGACGGTCCCTACGTACAAACGGACATGTCGAAAATGTCATTTTTTTTTTATTGCACAGTTCGCTTTAGATTTTTCAGACGCACATATCTGTATATTTATTTTTTTCTTATGTTACGTATTTCACGAGATTTACCAATCGTATATGAGGACAAGTATTATATTTACAACGAATAAGTAACGTAGATGCGGACATCTACACATAACGCTTTGTACGGTGTTTTAAATTGCGCGCAAACGCGGTCATGTCTGACATAACGTCATTTACGGCGGGGGTTTCTCAATAGGGCGTGTACATGTCCTTATTGTATGTTTAGATGCTAAGAAGATTGTTAATTAACAATAAAAAAATTCGCTTCGGTGACCTATTTGGGAATTTGTCTTTGCAATTGTACGATGTTATGACGAATAACTACCGAAAATAAACGTTTGACATAATATGTCATGCATGCCACCGTCCGAGAAAATCGATCCGACACAGTCAATATCTCTAGGTGTTCTTGTCTGACTAATTCAAATTCAATTTCATTTATTTCAATCAATTTCAGATCACACACCAATATCAAAATTCAATTAATGGAGAATATTTGCATAGACACAACCTCGTTTCCAGGATTATCCACCAGCAAAGCAACTTGCTTTGAAGTACAACCTTGAGATATCAGAAGTGCCGTAATATAAGTATGCGCCTGACCCTGTCGGTCGCGGCACTAACGAGTTACCGTGACCCCGGAACGCAAAAGGCTTTTGAAGGACACCGTGGATTTTAGTCAGTACAAGTCTGACAGTTCCTTCTGCCCTGCCCTGGGTGGGAGGACTCGTTTGATGATTCTACTATGTTAAAAAAAATGTATGCAACTGACTCAGTTCGCGAAGATGGCAATTTCGTTGTATTGGGATCGACCTGTCATCACTGACAGAACTATTGTTGCCAAAAAGCATGACATTGTAGTGATAGATCGCGAGGAACGTCCGTTACGCAATGTTTTGTTGTTTATATATCGTATCCGTGTGACTAGAACCTCATGAAGGCAGAAAAAGATAAATATTCAAGTATCTTGATCTGGCTCGCGAGGTTGTTGGCATATGGAAAGTGAACAGCGGTCATTGTGCCGATAGTCGTGTCGGCTAATGGCTTAATTGCCTAGAGCCTTGACCAACATCTAAGGAGGCCCTCGCTTGGCCAAGCGTCTGATTCAGAAGGCAGTACTTCTGGACACAGCGCGCATCTTTAGGAAGTTCGTCTCTCAAGAGCCCTGACCACCGGTAGCCCGAACCTTATTCCCGGTGCTTGTGGACTACTATCTTTGAGGAGTGACTGAAGACGCGCCACGGCGGCAGCGTCCGCCTGACGCCTGACGCCTTGTGCGGAACGCCCAGAGAACACGGTCGAGCATACGGTGGATTTGCCCCGCTTAGGCAGAGACCGCCGTGTCTTCACGAAGCTGATAGGTGGCGGCAACCTCTCGCACCCGGCATTCAACCTGACAATCCCAGCCGCCGCGGGAGACGCCCATGGCAACAGTTATCACAAGGCGATTTCCGGCCACCGTAGACACGGGCGGATGGCGAGTAATGGGTGACCGTGCGCCGTTCGTTGATGGGCCATGCCTGGATCGACGGAGCGTCGTGTTCCATGCGCGCCTCAAAGAGCTATCAGTAATCTGACGGGACCCCCATAGAGGACCATAGCCTGCCGGGGTCGTGGGACTATTTTATGAGGTAACCATGACCCTGGAACGTTAAGGGCCATTGAAAGAACACCGTGGATTTTACTCAGTATAAGTCGGTCAATTCCTTTCGCTCCACCCACTGGGTGGGAGGACTCATTTGAAGAATATACCACGTTTAAAAAATTTACATGTCTTTATTTACATTGCAAGAACTATAGACACTTCGAATGAATGAAACCGCGTATAAAGCGATATGTCTTCTTCGATGTATGTTTTATAACCAACGGTGGTGATTTTAAGATGTTTAACTTATCCGTTTGAAAACTATAGCATTGTTCGACGTTTTCATAAAACGTCTTATTTAAATTCTATGTTATAAACTGATTTCTTCTTTCCTACGTATAAAAAGTTATCTAAGACATGTCCGACATTCTTTTATTTTAATATCAGCGTAGAAACAGTCATCTATCAGTTTTTCTAAGAAAATGAAAAAAAAGAAAACATGTATAAATACCATTATAAAGTTCCTAAAGCTAGTAAAACATTATAGAAAAAATAAATTCAAAATTGTACATAGAATTATTTCTAGAGCGATTTGAACATTAAAATCGCTCTCCTGAAAACCTCGGTTTTTGACATGTCCGTTTGTACGTAGGGACCGTCGAAATATCTTAAAAACTTTCTTTTGTAAAGTCGTCGTAAAAAAAAAATCTCGAGTTCTACTAAAACACTAAGATAACTGGGATAAATGAATCAAATAATAAACGTAGATGCATCAAATCAAACATTGATAGGTACCACATAATATGATACCATAAATAAGAGTGTGAAATATTTTTAATAACAAGAAAAATGAAGGTAGATTAAATTATTTTTTTGGGACTTTTAAAAGCCCCGTCGCCGTATCTGGGTTAAGGGAAATAAAAAATCAAAGACAGTACAATTCAATACATATCTGTTACTTCCGTCTACTTTTATCAGCACTTTTCTGGTGAATGCCTGTTAATTCTGACTTTCAGGAGTTGCAGTTGTTGTTGTGGTTGGGGAGTACTGTGGAGTGAATGTCTACATCATTCATTCCATTTTGGACCTTTCCCTACACCTAAAGAAAAACTGATTTCAGATGTAAACATGTTTTCGACACGTCTTCATTTGAAGGTCACACGGAGGCACCGTTGTACTCGAAATACCTAATAGCTCTAATTTCCATATTTTGTAGCTCTCTTTATACATGGGCACTTTACACCTGAAACCTGATTAGGTTTTCAGATCGTCCAGTAGGCTTTGAATAAAATAAAACAGGCTGAAGCTTCGTCCATTTCACAAGTTTTTTTTGCAGTAGATATAAATTAATCATGACATTAATTTCTTGAATCAAAATGAGGATTATCGTAAAATCATACAAACCATATGAAGAGGATCGTCTACCGAGCGCTCGTCCATACATACTCGTACTACATAATCTCAATGATTTTTAGAATGCTTCTGACACAGTAAAAAACTAGGTTTATAGGTTTTCTTTTTTTCAAAAGTAACTCTTTGGCGCATGTAACTTTCAAACTATTATTGAAAAAAAGAAAACCTATAAACCTAGTTTTTTTTTACTATGTAGGAAGCATTCTAAAAAATCATTGAGAGAGTATGTACGAGCGCTCGGTAGACGATCCTCTTAAGTCGTTATCTTGGGACTATTTTTGCGAGCGAATTCCAGGCCAAAACCTAGTCTTAAATAACTTGTAAACGCCCGTAACAACATTATCGTGTATCTAACTCAACGGAACTTCAAGATTATCTTAAGATTAAGCACCTCACAATCCCCTTTGTGAACTGATTAAACTAATTAATTAAAACCTCTTTAATATAATCTACTTACTCTGATACTCTCACGGATAACGAACGACACGATATTATTATTTTGAAATAATTTGCTCTCCGTTGGGAAGCTTAATAGCAACATTTTAATGTCAAGGAATACTTCAAAGAAACGCCTGATTCTCTTCCATAGGAGCACATCATCATCTTCCTGACCTTATCCCATTTTACTTGGGGTCGTCGCAACACGTTTTTTTCTTCCATTCTCCCCTATCACACGTCATAGTATCATCTACTCCTTTTTCTTTCAAATCATTCCTTAGACAATCTTTCCATCTCTTCTTTGGCCTTCCTCTTCCTTTCCATCTATCAATAGTCATACTCATCACTCTCTTAGTCACATGATTGTCATCCCTCCTCATCACATGTCCATACCAAGATAGACGATTCCCTTTCATCCGTAGATCGCAAGTTATATCTATTCCATAGGAGCTCGTAACAAAATGATAACAGTCACACAGGTTAATCTATAAGGTTAAGCCGCGCTTGCCGAGGTTAGGCTTTGGATGGGTGTCCATTTGTCATAGCGAGTTTCCTTTCTAAAGCACGTAAAATCGTTGTTCCTAGCTTTTAATGGTGTCTACAGTGTCATAGTAAGAAGCTTGAAATTCCAACAGCCTTTGATACCAAGGGGTATTGTAATACCCAGTTACTGGGTTGTGGAAGTCAGAAAGGCAGTCATGTAAAATACTGAAATTCAGCTGCATCCGGTTTGACTGGATGCTGATCCCAACAAAATTGGGAAAAGGGTAGTCATTTGATGAACGCCTGATTCTCGTGACATCAGTCAAATATCCATGTCAAGGGTAAGTAAAATGGACATGCAGATGACGAGTAATGGGTAACTCGCCGTCCGATCACGGACCATGCCCGGGTCGACGGCGCGTCGAATTCCACGTGCGCCTGAAAGAGCAAGATGACAGTGGGGGGGGGAGGTTAGACGGTCAAAAGGTAACCGTGACCCCGGAACATAAAGGGTTATTGAAGGTTCACCGTGGATTTTAGTCAGTTCAAGTCTGACAGTCCATCCCCTATGTGGTATGAGTCATTCTGACGATTTTACCATGATAAAGAAAGGGTCATCATAATCAACATTATCAGCCTATAATGTTCTCGCAGCTGGGACAGGCCTCCTCTCTGTGAGAAGGAGTGGGCCATAATCCACCACGCGGACCCAGTGCGGATTGGTGGATGTCACATGTCTTCGATTTTTTGGTTCTAGGACATGCCGGTTTCCTCACGATGTTTTCCTTCACCGTTTTGAGAGCAGTGGGTGGTGATGAAATAAATTACACAAAGTAATGCGCCTGGTGGGGTTCGAGCCCACGACCTACAACTCGCAAGTCGGGACTGATACCACTGGTCCACCACTGCTCGTAAAGAAATGGTAACTTAGATAATGATGTGAAAATTCCTGTTATAAAACCAAATTTACAGATGGTATTCCCAAAAGGACAGAAGTTGGTAGGTTAGAAATGTAACCAAAAGGTAATTTACAATCTGCCACAACTGTTTACACAAGGACAACAGAATTGAAGTAAGGTCTATTCCTAGTTCAATATCGTTACGTTTACCTGTTCCGGACAAAATAGGTCTGACATAACAAGATTTACTCATAGTAAACAAAGAAAACTGTACTAGTAATCGAACGAATGACTTCAGACGAAGGATGTTGGTCGTAATCCAATAAATAAGACTACAGATAAGTTGGTGAACAAATGAAAGGAGATGGATGATGTCATTGAAACTTCATTTGAATGTTTAAGAGGTTGGTCGCGGGATTTATCGCATTACCGTGACCCTGGTACGTAAAGGGCTATTGAACGACACCGTGGATTTTAGTCAGTACGAGTCTGACAGTCATCTCGTTCTGCCCTAGGTGGGTCCTTTATCTAAATCATCAAATTAGTCCTTTATTTGATGATTTTACCACAAAATAAATAGTTTAAAAAAAAAAGTCAAACCGACGAAACATCGAACTGAAAAGCAAAAAATAAATTTTAAGGCGGCGTCGGCGCCAAACAAACAAACATATAAACTAACTATTTGAAAAGCAGAATAGCTCGTTGTATAGCTTGTCGTGGTTGAATAGCTCGTCGTAGCTATTCGTTGATTGTTTCTTTGGCACCGCCTCAAAATTTATTTTTTGCTTTTCAGTTCGATGTTTCGTCGGTTTGACTTTTTTTTAAAAAGGTTTTATTTTTTATTTTTGAGTTTCCTATCTCTTGTCAGGAATCAGGTCTTGTCCTAAGGGAGCTTGAGAGGTTTTACGGACAGTTATACACATCAACACGACAACCCAGTGTCGGTACAGCTCGAGACGCAAGGGCTAAACTGACTCGAAACTACACTGAGGATATCCCGGACATCAGCCTGTACGAGATTAGAATGGCTCTTAAACAGCTCAAGAATAACAAGGCGCCGGGTGAGGACGGAATCACAACAGAACTTCTGAGAGCGGGTGGAAAACCGGAACTTCTAGTCCTCCAGAAGTTATTTAATTCCGTCATACTCGAAGGTTCTACGCCAGAAGCATGGCACAGGAGTGTGGTTGTTCTTTTCTTCAAAAAGGGTGACAACACCTTGTTGAAGAACTACAGGCCAATCTCACTTCTGAGCCATGTATATGTCGTAGGATAATTTGATACTTCGAATCTTCGCGGAAATCCTAGGGGTTTTGCGAAAACGCGGATAATTAGACATCGGCGAAAAATTATCAAATCTAACTGGACAAAGTCAGGATTTTTGCGAAAATACTCGTTATTATAGTAAGATTTGATGTGCTCAACACTGATTGGCTACAATTTTGCTGGCTGACTTCTAATTGGTTCCTAGTTTGCCGATGATTAACGTTAATATTAAGGGTCAAATAAGGTACCCCGACAAGGATAGTTTAGTTTTAAGGATATTATTATGAATTTCAATGATGGGTCCTGTGGACTTTGATCCAAGAGCGAGCGAAGCGAGCTCGGGACTCGTGGGCACCCCGACACGGACAGGTTAGGTTCGAAGGGGATGGCGGGGTCTGAAAGACCCCGCCATCCCCTTCGTGTTAGGTTACTTTAAACCATGTAAGCAGAAATAGAAGCCCCGCGAAGCGGGGCTTCGTTGAACTTCCTTTTTAGGTAATCTTCACCTATACTTGTTTTAAGTATCATCAGAGCATTTTAACATGTTTTTATGCCATTGGCTTTTAATTTACATCCCTGACTGTACTTGTTCACCAAACTCGACATAAAGGTAATAGAAAGCGTAAAATATCAATACTTTGGAGAACAATAGACTTTCAGACTCGACGTAACGGGACTCGACGTAAAGGGAATAAATCAAATTAAGACGTCAACCAATCAGAGACGATCTCTTATTGAACGCGCTGACCGACCAATCAGCGTTCATATTTCATAACAGCCAGCGTTTCGTTTCGCAATATTGCTATAATAACGAGTATTTTCGCAAAAATCCTGACTTTGTCCAGTAAGATTTGATAATTTTTCGCCGATGTCTAATTATCCGCGTTTTCGCAAAACCCCTAGGATTTCCGCGAAGATTCGAAGTATCAAACTATCCTACGACATATACAAACTGTTCTCAAGAGTCATTACGAACCGTCTCGAACGCAGGTTTGATGACTTCCAGCCTCCCGAACAAGCCGGTTTCCGAAAAGGTTTTAGTACTATAGACCACATACACACGCTCCGCCAGATTATACAGAAGAAAGAGGAGTATAATCGGCCATTGTGTTTAGCGTTTGTGGACTATGAAAAAGCCTTCGATTCAATCGAAACCTGGGCAGTACTGCAGTCCCTCCAACGATGCCATATCGACTATAGGTATATCGAAGTGTTGAAGTGTTTGTATAGAAACGCCACCATGTCCATCCGACTTCAGGAAGAGAGCACGAAACCAATCCAATTGCAGAAAGGCGTGAGACAGGGAGACGTTATTTCTACGAAACTGTTCACGAACGCGTTGGAGGACGTTTTCAAACTCTTAGAATGGAACGGATTCGGCATCAACATCAATGGCGAATACATCACTCACCTTCGTTTTGCCGATGATATAGTCATCATGGCAGAATCGTTGGAGCACCTCAATGCTATGCTCAGCGACCTCAGTATCGTTTCCCAACGGGTCGGCCTTAAAATGAACATGGACAAGACGAAAGTCATGTCGAATGTCCATGTGGCACCCGTACCGGTTGTTGTTGGGAGCGATACTCTCGAAGTTGTAGACCATTATACTTACCTTGGACAGATTGTTCAGTTAGGTAGGTCCAACTTCGAGAAAGAGGTCGCCCGAAGAATCCAACTCGGATGGGCAGCGTTTGGGAAGCTACGTGATATCTTCTCATCGAGAATCCCACAGTGTCTCAAGACAAGGGTGTTTGACCAGTGTGTGTTGCCAGTGATGATATATGGCTCCGAAACGTGGTCCTTGACTGCTGGCCTCTTGGAGAGACTAAGAGTCACTCAACGAGCAATGGAAAGAGCTACGCTCGGAGTTTCTTTGCGGGATAAAATCCGGAACATGGATATTCGGCGAAGAACCAAAGTCACCGACATAGCTCATAAAATTTGCAAGTTGAAGTGGCAATGGGCAGGCCACATCGCTCGTAGAACTGACAATCGATGGGGAAGAAAAGTTCTCGAGTGGCGACCACGGACCGGAAAACGCAGCGTAGGCAGGCCTCCCACTAGGTGGACCGACGACATCGTGAGGGTCGCGGGCAGCCGATGGATGCAAGTGGCGAATTGTCGTTCGGCGTGGCGGTCTAAGGGGGAGGCCTATGTTCAGCAGTGGACGTCCTCCGGCTGTTGATGATGATGATGATGATGATCTCTTGTCAATTTCTGTAACTAAAAAAATGTAAGTTTTTTTTTAATATTTTTTTAAAATTATCTATTGAAGACCTGCTTTCTGTCTTCATTCTCAAACTCTCAACGACTGTCGTACCCCAGCTACGTCTAAAGTTTTCATCAAGACTAGTGAAATGAGCCCAAACACGATAAAGGTGCTGTTAACTGTTGAGGACCTCTTGCCCCTGCTATCCGTCACCATCCTCAGACCCTCGATGGCAATGATACTTCAGCTAGGTCTAATGATCTCATCAAGCTGAGTGAAATGAGCCCAAACACGATAAAGCTGTATTGTTAACTGTTAAGGAACTCTTGGGACTGACTTCACAAAATAACATGGATCTGAAGTTGATCTGATGATGGTGACGCCATCATGTTATGTTCTCCACATCTCTGCTATATAATAATGTCCTCAGAACTACAAATGTTAACTTTATTTCGACAGAATCGCTTCATAATTGAAAATTCTGTAGGAAGATTGACAATTAATTCCTTTTTTTCTACCCTTACAGGCCGATTTTAGTTTTGAAATTTAAATGGGACCAACTTTGAGATATACTCTTTCCAACAAAAAAGAATTTATGAAATCGGACCATGTTAGGAAAAGTTATGCGTGGTCATACATAAAAAATATATATATTCTTACAAACGTTTTATCAAATTAAGTTTTTAAAAAGAAACACTCTAACAATCCTAACCCCTTTTTAATTATTAAAATAATCTTAACATGAGCAAAATCACAAAATTACCTAAATCGAAACTAAAATTAGCACAATTAACCGAAATCACAATTAACAGTCACTAATAGAACAAAATAGCACTTGAGAGCACAACCACACAACCGTCTCGTCCGAGCGCCAACGCAAAAATGAGCTGTCGCACGGCACTGCTCCGTTCTCGTGTCGCTATCCCTTCCATCTAACGTCATCGCGCAGATGTACTAGGTTGAGAGGGATTTTCCTCTAAGACGGCCGTTCCTGACAGCTGAACGGCCTCGTCAGCTTGGATTTCTGCAGCAGGGTCCCTTTGTAGTCCATCCTCATTTGATGGTTCCTCATCAACATCATTATCTTCTGAAATGTTAGAACAACATTGTAGTGATGTATTATTTTGGCTTTGGATACTCATTGCAAACGGACAGCAAGCGTGCACTCAAGCAATCCCCTTACAAAGGGTAACCAAAGCAAGAAGGCATCATCAATGAGGAGCTCTACTCATGGACGATGTCGGCAAACATAGTATGTGCAACAGTAAAACAAGAAGCTCTCGAAAGTGGCCCTCTGGCAACGGCCAGGACAACACAAATAACAACAAATCAAGAAGCCACTTCCGAGGCCCTCTGATAAACCTCCGCATCGAGGAGTATCAGGACAACACACACAAGGTCACCTCTGTGACGTTCTGGCTACCCCACAAGGGTACCAGGTAAACACACACATGGTCACCTCCGTGACGATCTGGCTACCCCACAAGGGTACCAGGTAAACACACACATGGTCACCTCCGTGACGATCTGGCTACCCTACAAGGGTACCAGGTATACACACACATGGTCACCTGCGTGCCACTCTGGCTGCCACCCACGGACACCAGGACAACACAGGTCACTCACCAGTCCCGAAGAATGCCTCGCATGTGTCCGGGGTCCACTCACCCCGCCACTGAACCATATGTTCTGCGGCGCTCTGAGTTTTCTTGCCATATGAGCCTGCCAACAACTCAAGCTCGTAACGGTGATGAGGCAATGCCCGGACAACTTTGTACGGACCACGCATCCCGGAATCTAGTTTGCCGGTACTTTGTGAACCTTTGCTGACGAACACGAAACTGCCAACAGAAAAAGTACGGGGCTGTCGACGACCCTCATTAACGTAGGCGTCCTGTCGTTGCTGGTTGGCAGCAAGCAGTTCCGAGACCCTCTGTCTCCTCAGAGTCTGCAGGGCTTCTCGGTTCGGATGAGAGTCGCTCAGCGCAATGTCTCGGACCAGCGATCGTAGAACCGGAGTGGTTCCTTCAACACCGGTCAGCAGCTGCAGTGCAGAGGTGCGAGTTGTTGCCTGCTTCGTGATGTTAAGGGTTAGCTGCACTTTTCATAAGACGTTGGACCAAGAAGCACCCTTGCTGTTAACCTCTATGCGCAGCATGTTGAGGACTGTGCGGCAGTACCGTTCGACTTGGCCGTTCTCGCGATGCATCTCAGGTGTGATAAAATGTATTGAGGACCCAAGCTCAGTTACCCACTCTTGAAATGCAGCGCTTTCAAACATCCTAGCTCTGTCACACACTATAGTTGACGGAGTGCCAAACAGTGAGACGGCATTGGAAAACACCCTTTTCAATTCATCCGCGTCTTGCCGGTATAACGCGTACAATAAGCAAAATTTTGAAAATGAGTCTACAACTATGAGGATGTATTTATAACCGTTGGACTCTGTTAACGGCCCAAGAACATCGGCATGTAGCACGGAAAAGGGAATATCCGGTTTTGTCCAAGACTCGATTGGTTGGTGAGGTGCTCGGGGCACTTTCTTATGCGCTAAACAAACGATACAATGGCCAACATACTTTTTAACAAAATGTCTAAGGCCAGGAAACCAAAAGTGACGCAGTATCAAATCGACAGTCTTATCGACGCCTATGTGGTCGTGATCGTCATGAAAGACTCTTAAAAGACTAGCCTATGTCCTTTCGGTATGAAACAGAAGGCGCGAGTCTTCACCAGTAGGCGTGTACTTATAGTACAGCAAGTCATTTTTAATAATAAATCGACTGCTATCTAACTGGCCTTCTCGAACCTTCTGCATTAGATCCTGAGTCTCTAAGTCGGCAGTTTGAGCAATTTTCGCCCAGTTTCGTGGATTTTGGATTTGGAACACGTGAGCAGGTTGTCTGCTGAGAAAGTCAGCATGCTGCATGTTGCAACCCTTTCGGTACTCCAAAGAAAACTGAAAATCCTGCATGTAAACCCACCAGCGAGCTACACGAGGCAGTAAATCCTTTTTGCGTTCAGTTAATTTTAAAGAATTGCAATCTGTGACAATTTTGAATTTTATACCGATCAAATAATGCCGAAAATGTTGTAAAGCACGTACCACAGCTAAGGTCTCCAATTCGTAGCTGTGGTATTTTGATTCCGCTCCCTGGGTGGACTTACTGTAATACCCGACCACTCGCTTACGTCTTCCTTCATGTTCCTGAAGCAAAATAGCCCCGAATCCTATCGAACTAGCATCGGTATGTAGTTCTGTGGGCAGACTGGGATTGAAAATTGCTAAAACTGGCTCCTCAGTTAAGCACTTAATGATATAATCGCGAGCGACATCTTGTTCCGATCCCCAAACAAAAGGCACACCTTTTCTCAGTAGCTTGGCAATACAAGCAGTCCTTGAGGCATATCCAGCAATATACCTGCGGAAATAACCTGCCAGCCCCAAGAACTGACGCACCTCTTTTACATTTGTGGGTTTCGGGGACTTAACCAGAGCATCAGTTTTACTCGGACTCGGCCGTACCTGACCATGTCCAATCAGCCGTCCTAAGTATTCGACCTCCGTATCTAAAAACGTACATTTCTTCAGATTGACCGAGAAACCTGCCGCTGAGAGGGTTTTTAACACCTCTCGCAATACCTTTAGGCCTTCCTCGATTGAATTGGACATGATCAGTACGTCATCAATATAGGTCAATACATGACCAGTGTCTATAAGATGCTTGAGTGTCTTTGTAATAATGCGCTGATACACGACAGGGGCGTTAGCCAGCCCATAGGGCATTTTTAAATATTCATAATGCCCTTCAGGCGTCACAAAGGCAGTTTTACTAATGGAGGCATCGTCTTTCATTGGCACCTGGTGAAAGCCAGTAGCCATGTCAAGACTGCTAAAATACTTGAAGTTGCCTAATTTATCGATGTGGTCATCGATTAGTGGCAATGGAAATCTTTCTTTAACAGTGACAGCGTTTAAGGCCCTGTAGTCTACGCACATCCTATCCTCCCCGCTCTTTTTCTTTACGAGGATGATAGGACTTGCATAGTCTGATTGGGATTCTCGTATGATGCCCTTACTCAAAAGATCACTAATTATGCCGCGAACGCGTAACTTCTCGTCTGCAGAAAGCTTGTACGGTCGATAACTTATCGGACTGTCACTGTTAAGCCTAATCTCCATGCTCCCAGTGTTTACTGTGGAGGTCGCTGTGCCAGTGGTGAACGTTTCAGAAAACTCGTCAATCAAAGATAACAAACGTTTCTTGTCATCACCAACTAAGGGTGTCTTCACTTGGTCAGCCGGCTCCACAGATGACACGCTGTACGCTTGATCTACTCTCATCAATCGTTGACAGTCACTCGTCCTAATGTAGGTGACACCATCGCGATTTAAAATGTCAGTCCCTACCAAGACAGGTGCCTGAATACAATCTGGCGGTACTACATAAAGATCCGCCTCTAATGATAATTCAGGGAACTCAATTACAGTCTTAACAAAAGAAGTAGACTCGATATCTTGACTACCGATACCTCGCAATCTACGATAGGTTGGCAATTGATTAAAACTAAAATGCTTTAAAACCGATCTAGAAATAAGTGAAATATCAGACCCAGAATCAATTAAAACGTCTACGGGTAATTTTTGAATAATCGTCGTCATCACGTTGTTTCGTCCGGAATCGACGCGGAGCAAAAATTTACGTCACTACTATTTTTATCATTGGACTTAGAATCCATACGTTGCTTTAAATAGCACGAATCAACGAGATGACCAGTTCTCTTACAATAGGTGCAAATCACTCTGACTGGTTTTGAATTAGACTTCGTGTCTTTTACATTCGGAGTCTCAGAGGAGGTAGATTTAGAATTAGAAATGGCTGAATCAATTTTAGATTTTTTTGAACAGTCGGCCTGTTTGTGACCGTGTCTGCCACACGAGAAACATGTCATCTGTCCCCTCCTAGACGCTTCGCGTTTACGAGGATTGGACGTTTCAGCAGCTGACGAGCGTATGGGATTACCGGTAGCACTTTGCGTGTTCTTAGGTTTAACGTACACAGACAAAAATTCGACCAAATCTTTCGGCTGCAGTTTGGCGTTGGTAGCCGCGGCTTTCACCTGAGGATCGGAGATGCCACGAACTACTATTGCGGTTTTGAGCTCATCCGAAAGCCCTCGTACGATATTTAGCCGCAGTAGGGACATTCGAGCGTACTCCGCATACGTGGTGAACTTGTTAGACGTTGTACTCATGACGTCATACAGCACAGTCGCCATATCGACTTCACGTGGACACAACGATCGAAACTCGGCTTTAAAATTCGACCACGAGCGATCGTTTGTCACCCAATGGTTCAACCAAGTTTTGGCGTCACCACGTAGGCAACCACCGATACGCCCAAAACACTCATGATCATCCCAACCGTTCAGGTTCCGGCCACGGTCTACCTCCGCACACCACACATCAAAATCATGCACACTTGGGTCGAAATTTGAAATGTAGTAATGCTTAGATCTTACTTGTAACAATGAAGAGAGTGCACCGACAATCCCATCCGCCATGCTGCTGGTATCGCGCGGCGTTTCCGCAGGCCGGCTCGTAGAGGGCGTCGCCACGCCAACCTCAGCAGCAGTCTCGGTGACGTCCAAGACCACGGATGAGGGGCTGCCTCTGACGCAAGGACGAGACGGAGCGGTCTTAGTCGCCGTCACCGGCAGGCGCTCCTCAAGTGCATTCAGTCTTTGCAAAATCTGATCTAACGGATCGCGTCGTTTTGAACGACGGTCGCGACGTTTATGTGAACCATGCCTACGTTTTCGACTATCACGACTCCTACTTCGACGCGTGGGTGGCGTTTCACCACCAGAATAATCACTACTCGACATAATTACTAACCGCAACTATTTACAAAAAAAACAAAGCACTAAACTACTAGAAAAAGATTGATCGACCACGTGGTTTTAAAATAAGAGGATGGAGAACGATCAAAGTGGCGTAAACTATCCCACTTCTGATCTTACAAACATTTTATCAAATTAAGTTTTTAAAAAGAAACACTCTAACAATCCTAACCCCTTTTTAATTATTAAAATAATCTTAACATGAGCAAAATCACAAAATAACCTAAATCGAAACTAAAATTAGCACAATTAACCGAAATCACAATTAACAGTCACTAATAGAACAAAATAGCACTTGAGAGCACAACCACACAACCGTCTCGTCCGAGCGCCAACGCAAAAATGAGCTGTCGCACGGCACTGCTCCGTTCTCGTGTCGCTATCCCTTCCATCTAACGTCATCGCGCAGATGTACTAGGTTGAGAGGGATTTTCCTCTAAGAATATATATACATGTCGAATTGAGAACCTCCTCCTTTTTTTTTCGTCGGTTAAAAAGGTGTAAGTGGTCTCTATTTCTTTTTTGTGTAAAAATCTGGAGTGGAGGAGACGTCAGACTCTTACTAACTGAAAACCATCGGTATGTTCCCTTTACGTCGAGTCCCGTTACGTCGAGTCGAAAACCTTGCCTCGCTTTTATAAGCCTCGTCCCGTTTCTATTCCCTTTATGTCGAGTTAATTTTAGCATTTTTTAGAAGTACAGTCACGTCCAATAAAATGTAGATATATGTTACGGTTAAAGCCCGAAGTGCGGTTGTCGAACCTTGGGACTTGCTGGCACCCCGACTCGGACAATTTAGGTTAGAAGAGGATGGCGGGGTCTGAAAGACCCCGCCATCCTCTTCGTGGTTATTTTTTTTTGAACCACGCAGAAGTAGGAGCCCCGCGTATCGGGGGCTCGGGGCTCCGTCGACTTACTCCTGTGATCCTGTGATATACGAAAAAAGTAATAGAACAATATAATAAAACAATGTTTTGATGCCATTGGCTTTTAATTTACATCCCTGACTGTACTTCTTCAACACTTTGGAGAACAATAGACTTCCAGACTCGACGTAACGGGACTCGACGTAACGGGACTCGACGTAAAGGGAATATATCAAACCATCCTGTTCCTTCACATGAAGTGTACGTCTCAGGGTCGCGGTGCTCTTTTAAGAAATTCCCGCAAAACCGGCAAGGGTTGATCCCAATTATAGAGTCCTTTGACAGCTCATTTGATTATACATTTTAAATGCTCGGATAGGTAAATGCGGTTATTGATTGGTAAAAGACATTTTTTTTATACTTAAATCTTTTACTCTAGAAAAATAGGTACAATAAATCTCCTAAGAGATAGATTATTGATTTCCAGCGATAATCGCCATGCTAAAGGGTTTGTAAGTTCGACACAATGTGGAGTCTGAACAGAAAATACTAGGAGATCAGAATCAAAACTTTTTTCGCGGGGATTAAAATATTTTTGTGGCGAACTTACTACAACCCATGCTTTTTTTTTTTTTTTTTTTTTTTTTTTTTTTTTTTTTTTTTTTTTTTTTTTTTTTTTTTAACGTGGTAAAATCATCAAATGAGTCCTCCCACCCCGGGCAGGGCGGGAGGGACTGTCAGACTTGTACTGACTAAAATCCACGGTGTCCTTCAGTAGCCCTTTATGTACCGGGGTCACGGTGAGGAAATAATCCCGCAACCCCGGCAGGCTTTGGCCCTCTGAGAGGGGGGCCCCGTCATTATGCTGACGCTCTTTGAGGCGCGCGTGGGACACAACGCGCCGTCGACCCGGGCATGGTCCTTGGTCGGGCAGCGAGTTGCCCTTTACTCGCTGCCCGCATGCCCGCGCCTACGGTGGCCGGAGATCATCAAGCGACGTCCGTCGCCGTGGGCGCCTACCACTGCGGCTGGGGCGGAGGGAGGACGCTGTCCTCTCTCGCTCGCGGCCTGCCTCCTCCTTGACGAGCATTACTGCCTCGCAGAAGGAGCTGACCGCTTCCCACTCCGTCTCGCCCCGCAGCATGGCCGCAACCAATGCCGGGCGCGAGAGGTCTCCGCCTATCGCAGCCGTGAGGACACGTCGGTGCTCCGCCCAAGCTGGGCAGTCTTGCACCGTATGCTCCACCGTGTCCTCCGGGCGATCTTCGCAGTGGTGACACCCAGGCGTCTCCTCCTTTCGCATCAGCCACAGGTACCTCCCGAAACTTCCGTGTCCGGTGAGGACCTGCGTCAAGCGGTAGGTCAGGACGCCATGACTTCTCTCCAGCCACTCCTCAAAGAGGGGTCTTACCGCCGCAATTGCGGCGTGCCCGGCCGTCGGTCGCGACAGTCGTTCCTTCCATACTGCCCTGAGATCACGCCGGAGGTCTTCGCGCCGCGCCTCGACTTCGCGAGGCAGCGGGGTCACGCCCCGGCGCTGCGCCTCCACGCGCCACTCATAGACGCGCTGGAGGGCAGTCGCCTCCAGATCCCAGGGCAGCAATCCGGCAAGGAGGTTGGCCGATTCGCCGGCGATCGTGCGGTATCCCCGGATCATCCGGATAGCCATGACCCTCTGGCATGCGACCAACTTCAGTGGTCGCGTCCGGATGCTCAGGGCCCACACAGGGGCCCCGTAGAGGGCCATGGACCGCACGATACCGGCGTACAACCTCCGGCAGGAGGTGTTTGGCCCGCCGATATTGGGCAGGAGTCGCCTGAGGGCGCCTGCTGCCCGGTTCAGCCTCGGGGCCAAACTCAGGAAATGCTCCCTGAAGTTCCATCGGCTGTCGAGGACGAGTCCCAGGTACTTCATCGTCCTCCCGACGCCGATGCGAACCCCTCCCACCGTTATGTGGGACTCTGACCGCGGCGCATTCAGACGGCCATGAAAGCACATGGCCTCCGTCTTGTGCAGCGCCACGTCGAGTCCCAACCGCCGGATCCTCTGAACGACTGTCGCGACCGCTTCCGTCGCCACGTCGGCCGCCGCCTGGTGCGACTCTCCCTGTGCCAGGACGAGCGTGTCGTCAGCGTAACATATTACGCTGACGCCATCAGGGAGGTCGCTGCGCAGCACCCAGTCGTATCCGATGTTCCACAGGGGCGGTCCCAAGACCGATCCCTGTGGAACACCGCACGACATCTCTCGCCGGTTCCACTCTCCCCGGTGACCGGGGTAGATGACGGCTCTGTCCGTCAGGTAATCCTCGACTATACGACGGAGGTAGGTCGGCACCCGGTGATACCGGAGTGCCTCCCTGATGCAACTCCAGGGCAGGGTGTTAAAGGCGTTGGAGATGTCCAAAGACACCGCCAAGACGACCCTGCCCCGGGCCACTGCATCCCCCGTCGTGAGGGCTCTAACGCGCATGATAGCGTCCACCGTCGAGCGCCCCCTGCGGAAGCCAAACTGGCACTCCGACAGGTTCGGGCCCACCCGATTTAGGTGCCCGACGAGGCGGTCTGCAATGACTCTTTCCAAGAGCTTGCCCACCTCGTCGAGCAGCACGATGGGCCGGAATGCGGACGGAGAGTCCGCAGGGCGCCCGTGCTTCTGGATCAGGACCAGTTTCCCCGTCTTCCAACGAAGCGGGAACTGGCCCCTCTCCAAGCATGCGCTAAAGAGCCCCCCCAGTCGAGGCCCGAGAGTCCCCGAGGCCAGGACCCAGGCTTTTCCTGGCAGGCCGTCGGGTCCCGGGGCGGTATTTTTGGCTTTGAGCCGCTGTACCGCCACTCTCAGGTCTACCTCGGTCACCTCTGGAGCGTCGTAGACGTCGTCGTCGCTGTGGTCCGCGTTTGCGTCAGCTTCGTCCTCAGATTCCGTCGGAGACGGAGCCATAGGCGGGGGGGTATGCTCCCCCCGCGATGGGAACAGGGCGCTCACCACATCCTCCACGAACTGAGGCTGGAGACTCTGCGTCAACGGGGGAGCCCAGGGGCGGAGCTTTTCTCGCACCCACTTGTAGGGGCGGCCCCATGGGTCCCCGTCCAGAGACTCCAGCATCTCCTTGCGGGCCAGTTCCTTGGCCCGCCAGATCTCGTCGCGGAGGACGGTCTTCGCTGCCCTGTAGCCCTCGTACAGCTCCGCCTCCACAGCCGCCGCGTCCGGAGGTCGGGTGCGGCGCCTGCGGAATCTGGTGTACCGGCGGCGCGCGGCAACGCACGCTTCGCGCAGCGCTGCTAACTCGCGCGACCACCAGTACAGCTGACGCCGGGCGCGTCCTTGCCGGACCCGGGGCATGGCCACGTCGCAGATCTCCGACATGGCCTCCCGGAACCACTCGGCCTCGTCGTTTATGTCGGCAGGCCTGTCCGGTGATGACACCCAGGCCCGCACGATCGAGGCTTCCAGGAATAGCTCCCGGTCCAGCTGCTTCAGCGCCCATCGCGGACCACTTGGGTTCCGTCCACTTGGGACCGGCGCGTCTGAGGTCTGGGCGGAGACGTCGAACCGGATATACCGGTGGTCGGAATAGGTCTCCACCTCCTCCACAACACGCCAGTCGGTGACGCGCGGCGACAGGTCGGAGGTGGCGAACGTAATGTCCACCACCGACTCGCCCCGCATCCGCACGCACGTGGGGACAGAACCCCGGTTCTCGATGACCAGGCCATGTGCCCGGGCCCAGTGCTCGAGCATCCTGCCCCGCGTGTAGTCCGTGTACCGGGAACCCCAAGCCACATTCTTGGCATTGAAGTCCCCGAGGACGAGCGCGGGGAGGGAACCAAGGGCGACGACGACGTCTCCCAGCTCCACTAGGGAGTCTTGGAACTCGGCGAGAGATCGGTTCGGGGAGAAGTAAACGCCTACCACGGCGATCTCCCCGAACCGGGCTGCGACAATCCCGCGCCCTCTCTGTACGCGATCGAGAGGCGGGGTACCGGCGGCGGCCGACGAAATTAGGGTCACCGAGCCGTCCAGGTCCGCTACCCAGTCGTTCCTGGGCGGGACAAAATACGGCTCGGCGACCACGGCGACGTTTATCAACCACTGCGCCATGCTCTGGAGCAAAAGATCCTGAGCAGCGGCGCAGTGGTTGATGTTCGCCTGGAGGAAGCGCAATGGAGACATTATTCTGAATCCATTGCGGCCTCCTCCAGGGCCCCCTGCGAGGGCGCAGCCACGGCGGCGGCGGCGGCGGCAGCGGGAGCGGCGGCGGCGGCGGTGGCAGTGGCGGCGGTGACGGCGGCGGCAGAGGGCCTACCTCTGCGCCTGGCTTCAGTGGGTGGAGCGCAGGACTTTCCCCCAGCCCGGTGATCGGCCGGCTTGCCAGCCGCCTCACATGCGAAGCAGTGAGGCGGGGCGGAGCACGAGCCGGCCTTGTGACCGGGCTGACCGCAGCGGAAGCACCTATCGCTGCGGTCCACCTCCGAGGTGCAGACGCATGCCGCGTGGTTACCCACTTGGCAGCGGTAACACCTCAGGGGTCGGGGTTCCAGGATCTTTACCTGCGCCGACACCCATCCCACCAGGAGCCTTCGGCCCTCCTGTATCTTTTTGGCCGCCGTTACGGGGCAGCTAACCGTTACGGTTTGCAGCCCCGCAAATCCAGGACGCAGAGCGCCCGCCCTCACCTCCTCGGGAGAGCACCCCCCAGTCCTGGCAACGGCGGCCACCACTTCTTCCGCCGTCACTGAGTCGTCCAGACCCAGAATGCGCATGTCTGCGCGCTTGGTGGGTCTGGAGACGCGGGCCTCCTCCGCATTTAAGGACGCTCTGAGCCGTTCGGCCAGAGCGTCAGCGGTGGGGCCACTGGCCGCGCCGGGGAGCTCCAACATGCGGGCCCCCGTTGCAGTGACCCGCAGACGGAGGCCGCCGGTGATTCCGAGCTCCCCAAGGTTTACCGCCTCGCGCGCCTTCGCGAGCACGTCGCGGTACGACACGCCCTTCTTGACCGCGTCCGGCTGCAGCGTTATCACCACAGCCGCGGTCTTTGGGGCGCGCAATCGCGCCGCGACGTCGCGCTCCTTTCGCTGTCGCCGCCTCTCCCTCCGCTTCTTGGATCGGGCCGCCTTGGCAGCCTTTCTCCTCTCCCCGGCCACTTGCCAATCGGCGCCGGCCGGAGGAGCCTCTGGAGGAGGCTGCTTCTGCTGGGGCGGCCGGCGATCTGCCTGGGCCCTCCTTTTTGCCGCCAGTGTTGGCCTCGCTGGCGTCGAGGTCGAGGTCGGAGTCGTAGTCGGCCGCGCCGACCCCGAAGGGCCCGGCCTAGCCTGGCTGGGCGCGGCTGGAGCCGACCTCGCCCCCGCCGGGGCCGACCCCGCCCCCGCAGGGGCCGTCCGCACCGGGGCCGTCTGCGCAGGGGCGATCCGCGCCGGGGCCGCCCTCGCCTGAGGCGGCCTCGTCGTCGGGGGGGAGTTCGACGCGGCCGCGGCCGCGTACGAAGACGCCAGCGGGGGCCTCAGCACGCGGCTCTCCAGCACGGAGAACCGCCGCTCAAAGGCGGCCAGCTCCTGCCGCACCAGGGTGAGGACTGGGTTCTCCCCCGGCGCTGGCGCTGGCCGGCCTTTCTCCTTGGGGCTCCCCGGTGGTGCCCCCCGACGCCCGGCCGCCTGCATTCCGGCCAATTCGGCCCTCAGGGCGGCGTTCTCCTTTGGAGAGCCCCCATGGCGGCGGTCAGGCGGGTGACCTCCGTCCGCAGATCGGACAAATCGTCCCTTGCGGACGGAGTTTCGCCATACAGTCGCGCCGCCGCCACGATGGAGGTCATAGCCTCCGCGATCGCATCTTCGCGCGTCTTTTTCCTTCTTTTCATGGCGACCGCGCGCATCGCGGACGCCACGACCTCCTTTAGTTTGGCCTCATTCGAGGCCAGGCTTGCGTTGGGCTCTCCAAGAGAGGGCCCCCTTCCCGAAGTCTTGCCTCGGCCCTTACCCCGCACGCTCGTGGGGATCTTAGGGGCCGAGACAAGCCCCTCCTCCGACGACGATTGGACGCCCTTTGATCGTCGGCGCTTCAGGAACTCGGACCTACGGTCAGAGTCCCTCCGGTCCCTTTCCCCGCTCCCAGAGGCTGAGCTCCGGGAGCTGGAGACGTCCGATGCAGAGTCGGACTCCGACTCTGGCACCATCGTCGTCTCCTCGTTCGGAGCGGCACACTGTGCCCGCTCGTTATTCGGTGCCGGTGAGGAGGACGTGCTGGACAAGTCCAGCGACTCCCCCCACAGGCACGTGAGCCACCTTGGCTCGCTGCGGCGACTGCCGGTGAATTGGGGTTTTCTTTAGTATGTTTTTCCATATTGTTCCCACGAGTATATAATATTATCCAACCAACCAACCAAAAATTACGGGGTTCGCACTAACGGCTGATTTTCCCCACAGCTACCCGTCAACCAAGCTGTCAACCTCCCTCGCGGTGCGCCGCCGCTTGGAGGTTCGGGGTAATTTTTTATAGAGGTTTTCTTCCTCGCGGCCCGGGCGGTTAAGCCAAGGCCCTCGACCCCCGTCGAAAGTCATAGACGTGATCATGACAATCTTCGGGGCTACGAGAATAGCGGTGGCAAGAGGAGGCGGGAGTGCAAGACCTCCTCTTGCCTGCCCGGTGGCAGGGTTAGTGCACGCCGGGCCCGCTCTTGCTCCAACCACTGTGCCCTCTGATACACAGAGGAACACGTGGTGGAGCGGTGTATCCCTCTTGGTTGGTTTCTCCCTCTGAGCGCAGATGCCCAGAGATCATTGAAACCGCAAGCCCCACCACGACGGCAACGTGGAGATACGACGATGGGGACTACAACCCATGCTAAGAAAGATATGAAATTCCACATTCTGTACTTTTGCCTATTCTTCATTCGACAATACTTTGTTTCTGCGATATCATGCCAAGAGCCCCAAAAGATCTACCTATGCAACTATTGGTCACACAAATTCAGTAACCAACACCCACATACGCGATCAATCTAACAGACTTAACAGCCAAGAGGCTAAGTTCCAAAGGTGACATCGATGCAAATAAATTAACCCGAGCCAAATATTTGCCACCCATATTTGATCAGTGGAGAAAGGTGCCTCTTCAAGTTCCACCCCCTGGGGGGTGTAGTGAGTGTAAACGAAATAGAGGATAGTGTAGAGGTGGTGGTGTAGTGAGAATTAATGCAGACACGGAAGCCTATTTTCTTGACGTATAATGTTACCACGTGCTCCAGTTTAAGCGGAGTATGGAGCCGCTAAATCTGCGTGAAAATTGTCGAGTTACATGCTGCTTTGGTGTTATAATTGTAGAATTTAAGGAGCGTTTCCATTGGGCAAGTCTTTCATAGAAGTATGACGTCACGTTTGCATACAAGTAGTTTGAATTGGAAACAGTCATGTTTTCGAGAGTGTGCACTACAGTTCCGAGTAGGTTGACAGTTACTTGAAATTAACAAGTTCCATTTCGCAACTTTTAGCTTGTATGCAAGTTGCATATAATTTGCAACTTGTATAAGTACCAGTAGCTAGTACGTGGCCTCAAGCTCGGTTTTGAAGTCGTTTTATAATTAGAGCTTTGGAACAGATTTTCAGATCAGAGTTGAGAGCTTTCACATGAAACGATAACTGTAACGACACGATATCTGTAGAAATGGTAGTTTCATACATTTCTAGGGAATATGAGCGAGAGAAGACGATATTGCAGTGTCGTAATTCTTAAGAACCCAAAAACTATCATTGGTTGCTGAATCAACTTTATTTTTTAACAAAAAAGTCTCTTCATAATTTAATAAAGAACTTTATCACTGACCACGATATCAAGACATACACTAGCAAAGCGCGAGACGTATCAAAAAAAAAATCTAAAGAAAAATACTATCTTTTCCTGCTTTTTGTCATATCTGTTTCTATTTATTTGCATACCATAAAAGCCTACTTCAAAGCCCGTCATAAATAACACGAGAAAACTGATATTTTATCTTAAAGTCATCGCGAAATATGTTTTTTATTATTTATGTCGTCGTATGTATTCCTATTATTCGGAATTGAGTTCGTTACACATTTATTGGATGATGGTATTATGATAAACAATGGCTCCTTGACTTTTTTGTATTGTGATGCGATATCGTCCTATCAAGGTATTATTAAATACCTTGATAGGACGATATCGCTCATATAGAGAGTTTTTATATCGTGGTAAAATCATAAAAATAATGCCTCCTGCCCCGCCCTAGGCAGGTACCCAGGGCGGGACTGTCAGACTTGTACTGACAAAAATCCACTGTGATCCTTCAATAGACCTTTACGTTCCAAGGTCATTGTTGCCTGATGAGACAGTCCCCAGTCTGGCTACGCCATCGATGTTAGTGATAATGCCATTGTAACCATAAATATAATTAGCAATATTGGAAAAAAATGTGAAATATTTTGGTGTACAATAAGGTATCCACCTGGTATATCTACCTGGCTGGAGTAGGGTAATACAACCTGAGTTTCCTGTACTAATACTTCCAGGGTTGCAGAAATATCCAAAACCCTGGAACGAAAATTATTAAAGGAGACAGGGTGGGTTTTAGTCAGTACGAGTCTGTCCTTTCCGTTCCTTCATGATACGGTCATTAACTGACTGTGGTTGATCCTACTAGGATTATTTTGGAGTCCTACGACTCCAAAATAATATAATATGAGTACGAGTATATGCAGAAGTAGAAAATATTTATTTCTCCTAATTCTTGAGCGTCGGTGTTACGAGTATTAAAGGTTACGAAAAAGCTTTTAATGCTTTTAAAACAGATTCGAGCAACCATTGTAAAACATCATTTCTGGAATTTATTACAGCTTCATGAGTACCCGAAAACCAGATTACGCAAAATATAAAGTTATAACTATTTTCCAAAAACCAACTACGAAGGAGTTATCACACCCGTTAGCATCATTTAGAATTTTAGACGATGCAAGAACTCGTACGCGAGTTGCGTTACATTGTGGGCTTAATAGGTACAACGAATTCAGTTGATCACCAAATACCGCAATGTAGTGAAACTTGCTTGCGAGTACTTGCTCCGTCTAAATGAGGCTTTAAAGTAAATGAGCATTTAATGGACATTCGATAAAATTCTTCGTCATCAAAAATATTTCGAGGCCCATTATTATTAACAACTTTGGGTCGGAAAATATGCTTTAAAACACTATTCATTATTTTTTTGGAGTTATTTTCCCCATTTTATTTCATACTAAAATCCTCAACTGCAATAATTGTATCACCATTTTAAAGTTATGTTAAATATTGTTAAGAAAACCGTTTACCTAGTTGTAATTAATTTAAAGGCCTATTCAGACCTAAGGGATATTCGCTACCGCTGTGCGTAGACGTACGTACATACCGCGCGGGTTTCGCTCAGGTATTTATTATCAAGTACCGCGGCTAGAGCGACCTGAGCGATTTTAGATAGATACTACCCACAAGGATAGCGAAATCCATTTTGGGTTTTCACTGCCGCAGACGGCAGCGAATACCGCTTAAGTCTGAATAGGCCTTTACTTTACCCAGTACAGGCACCGAACTTTTTAGTACTAAAATTATTTTATAGACATTTCTGATGTATCCACTTTGAATGTTTTTTTTTTTATTTAATTATAGGTTCGCGTTGCAACACTATCTCGCCTGATGGTAGATGGTAGATGTGGTCGACGGTGAAGCACGCTTGCCTAGAAGTAACTTCTTCACTGTTGTTCTATATATTCATTTAGGTATCACTTATTTCGTAAAATGCAAAAATATCATAAATACCAAAGTTACCTCCAAACTATATTTCAGCTAAAAATTACCACAAATTACAAGAAACTTGCTAGTGAAAATGAAAAAACTTTCGTAAGTATATCAATTACGGCTCGCCAGGATTGAGTTGGTAACGGTATTTCCTATCTCTGGCTCTTAATTAAATTCGTTGCTGCTTCCAACACAATATAACTTTTCTACTGGCAAGATTACGGATGCAAGCTTGTTTCTGCCATAACCGAGAAAGAGGCTACACTATGAATACAACGCCTAGACAGAGAGCTTTTTATTTAGCGTGGTAAAATCATCAAATGAGTCCTCCCACCCCGAGCAGGGCGGAAGGGACTGTCAGACTTCAACTGACTAAAATCCACGGTGTCTTTCAATAGCCCTTTATGTTCCGGGGTCACGGTAAGGAAATAATCCCGCGACCCCGGCAGGCTTTGGGGGGCCCCGTCATTATGCTGACGCTCTTTGAGGCGCGCGTGGGACACAACGCGCTGTCGACCCGGGCATGGTCCATGGTCGGGCAGCGAGTTGCCCTTTACTCGCTGCCCGCATGCCCTAGACAGAGAGCTAGGGACTTTATCCATAACGCGACGCGATTGCAATTCGACCGATTCCAATTTCAAGTGAAAATTAACCATAATATCGGTACGACATAAATGACAGAAAACACGTTGTTATTACGGGTAAATGAAAAACAAAATACAATCGTCACGACGAAATCAAGTCATTCGAATTACATCATTATTTCTTAGTCCCAAGTTCAGATCAAAGAAATAGGCAGATAGAGCGCTCAGAACACGCGAGTGGGTCCAGCAAAGTTAATACAAAATCAAAATCGAATACAAAGTCGCGACAGTAACAAGCTACGTGTCGTACCAAGCTGCGCGTCGTTTTGCCAAAATATGCCGTCTCGTGTCCTTAACCATCGTAAAAGTTGTTCTCAAAAACACAGAAAACATTATGGAACGTAATTCTATTTGATTTTGTATTAACTTTGGTGGAGACACTCGCGTGTTCTGAGCGTTCTATCTGCCTATTTCTTTGATCTGAGGTACCAATACCAAGGTTGATTTTCACTTTCAGTTGAAATCGGTTCAATCGCGTCGCACCGTGCCCTAGGTAAAGTTCTTTGGCGTCAAGTATTCACATTGCATGCATGGGCGTAGCCACGGTGGGGCAGGGTGGGGTGCTTGCCCCACCCTGACTCCAACTTGTTAGGTGTCTTTTAACCAAAATTAAATAATGTAGGTTAATTACCTAATACAATACCTAACTAATATCCGTAAGAAACCTCACACTCGACAATCGTCAGAAGACACAAAAAATGTCTAAAATTTTGCCCCACCCTGAACTCATATCTAAAATTTTGCCCCATCCTGTGCACATAGCTGGCTACGCTCATGATTGCATGTGACAACGCTTTGTCAGCAGTTTCGCTGTGGCGTTGTTGGTAAGTTTCGTAGATTGTGACGATAAAGAGTTTAGTTGAAATGTTGCCGGATATCAGCAGATGGCTAATCTTAATTCACTTACACTTTCACCTACCACACGGAAACACAAAAGGCAATTTATTGTTATGAACTTGTGAACTAAAATCGACGATATAGTACATACAAACAAAAATACACTTTTTAACTACTTCTTCGATTCTTATATTAACCTTTCCTTTACCGTCACGCGTGGGGTCCAGCAGTATCCCCATTATGATTTGACCCATATTTTCAAAATGTCTTGATAAAAAAAAAATAGATTATAAGGGAAAACATATTATTTAATGTTATGATTATAATTTATTATTGCTTAAAGAGTCCATCTTTTGATATTGAGAAACATTTTACTTAAATAACATCTCACACACAGAGAGTTTTTGAAGCCCTAAACTAACGACCTAAAATTGAATAAAATAATTTGCTTCTGAGTAATTTTTTTTTTTTTTTCTTAAAAAATAGGAACTAAAAACTTAAAAATAAAAGAACAACTAAATATAATTTAAAAAACATAAAAAATGACAACCCCTCAATGTTACTATTTTTCAGTACTGAGTTTGTTTCTTGTCTTATAATTTTTTGCTATCTCTATAGCAAAAAATTATAAGACAAGATACAACGAAACGAACGAAGATACGATAATCTGACATGATTTTAGTGACTCTTCACTAAAATCATGTCAGATTTATACAATAACGTTTTTTGACAGTTTGTTACTAAAATTTTTTACTGGTAAACAAAAGCCTCTGTTCAGAGACGGCGGGAACCGCGCGTTTCCCGCGCGGGAAACGCGCGGTTATGTCTGAACGGTTACTTAATAACTCATACAAATAAGACTCACGCGATTTCCATGCGATTCTGAAATCGCGCGGTTCCCGCCGTGTCTGAACAGGCGCTAAGAAAGATGAAAAATACAAATAAATAAATTGAAAATTTATACTACGTAAAATCACGGGTGGGGTCCACAGGTATCCCCAAGTAAGTACTATACCTAGAACCTTAACGGGAGCATGACATACTTCCTCCCATCGAAAGTATGTGCAATGCATTGAGATTCGCTGAGAGGGCGTGATCGTTTTAAGTAAATTTAAAAAGTTATGGTTAAAAAATAATCCGTGGGGTTCGGCGACACCCCGCCCGTGATGTTAAAGGTTAAACATACATTTATATTTTATGTTTTTATCTGGACGTAAAACCTACGAGAACATCAGTTCAATACAATAACAATAATAACAACTATCTAAATTCAATTTTACTCTGGTGTAACATAGTACTTCGGATAAAATGCAAAATTATTACGTGAAACGAATCCATTTCCCATGGCACTCTCGCAAATTAAAAGTGCGAATATGATGTATTTGAAAAATGGCACCTCTGGGATGATCTCCTATACGTTTCCCGATGAACGGAATTAGGACAGAAATAATGGAAAAAATGTTTTCAGCTAAAATAAATTGAAACACGAATGTGGAATCATTAAAAAAACTGTTTGCGTTTGTGAAATTATGAAAAAAAAGAACATAACTCCAATGTGACCCAATTGAGAAATCGTGTGTACGTAGCGAATAATTTTGTACAAAATAAATCCACGTGAACGTATGATACTTACTTCTCTTTTTGGTTATAATAAAATAAAACCGTATTACGTGTGTGCTAATTGCAATACTAGCTCCAGGTCTATCAATGTTTGTTTATTTTTGCGTCAATTTTGATTTATTACTGCTGATAAAGAAGTGTAGGAAAAACAGAGTGAATGAAATATTATTCATGACGAATAAATTAAAGAGGGTTCAAAAACTGGAATCACTAAATGACATCTTTAAATTGTTGAATAGGAGCGTAAATGTTCCCACTGATGGTATACAGGCCTCCTCTCTGTGAGAGTAGGCTATTACCCACCACGCGGCCCTATTGTGGGTTGGTCGATATCGATGTTTATTTGTAAATCTTTGACAGTCGTTAGTCAGCAGCTCGAAAGACTTACAACCAGTCTGACCTAATGATAACGAATTACCCAGTTACTGGGTTGCGAAGATCAGATAAGCAGTCACTTATTGTAAAAAACTTATATTCAGCTGCATGTAGTAAGACTGGAAGGCGAAGGAAAAGGCTTTTCCTTCTCGATAATGATGACGCATACCCTGTTGGTATGCGTTATGCGTAATAGTTAGTATGGGTTGAAGTTCATTTTACTAATCTGCTCGTAGAATTCGTGTTATATTCTCACATTAAATCAGAATGCACTTTAGACTGAGTGGTGCAAATGCAAATGGCGTTCGTCTGTTTAAAGCACTGTCTAATGGAACATGAATATTTAAGAAGATAATACAAAAATATACAATCAGGCCCGAGGAAAATAATACAAAAATTTTAGAATTCATTATATTTCTCGCGCTCTATTTACAACTATGCTGAGTTCGGTTTCCAGTCCAACCGTTACTGGAACAACAGTGTTTCTAACCTTCATAACTCGGTTACTGGGTATACGGTAATGGTATAATTACAAGGTTCTCTGCGGATCTCGATCATCCTGGATTTCAGGGAGGGATTTTAACGACACCACAGGGTATCAGTAACCGTTTTTTTTATCTTTGTAAAATATGGGTGTGACCCAGGGCGAAAAGGGAGGGATTTTGGACTAATTTGATGATTTTATAAAGATAAAAAAAGTTTACTGATAGCCTGTTGTGCCGTTACCCGAGGTGGACCACGAGGTGAATACCACCCACCCCTAGAACTTATACTTCTCGAGAGCCTATAAGAAAATTTTTATTGACCTTTTGCAAATGGATAACTTTCACATAGAAGTTTTAGGAGATCAGCCATAGGCTTACATTCAGTGAGCTGAGTAATATATTTACAAGTGATTACGAAGAACTCACTCGTATATATCAATTTTATTACCATGGGAATCATAGTTCGGAAGAAGTAACACTTGTTACGAGTTACCAATTCAATTTGATGTAGGAGCTTGGCGGTCGTTCGACAAAACTTCTTATCAAATTGAATGTGGTTTTGACGGAATATTTTTTGAGATCAGTCAAACCGCAAGCTTAGCGGATTCGGATGGAATGAGGTAAAGAGATAAGTTATAACCTGGATTAACACATACTGTACTTTTTATACTCAGGTGGAGTAAAGCTGTGGCAGAGTGGCATCCAAGAAATGGAAAGAGAAGTGGTGGTCGTCCGGCGGCGAGATACTCGTAAGCAGACGACATTGCTGCCATTGCGGGAGTGTCTTGGATGAGGCTGGCGCAAGATCGTGGAGCTTTGCACAAACACAGAGAGGTCTATACCCAGCAGTGGGTGGAGACGGGCTGTGGATGATGATGATGATACTTTGGATAAACATGAAACCATTCCCTAATATCCCATCCCTCCTTTCCCGCCTAATTTGAATTTACCGCCATAATTGCGAGCGACGCTATCCGCTCGCGCTGCACTCCCGCACTCTGGCGGCGTAAACAAGAACTACGAGTCTCAAATTCGCGCGCGGCCACGCGTAACTGCTCCCGGGATCTTCCGTTAAAATAAATGTAAAATTCAATAATAAAACGACTTCGCCAACAAGTGATTGACTGATTAGTTCCCGTAACCCTCTGGTGTCGTGAATCAAGATAAATCTGAAGAGTACATTGGATACACGCTCCTGCCGGCCGGCCCATCAAGTCCCGAGCGAAGCGGTACCTCCAGTCCCTGCCCTTTCCAGATCCCAGGTTAGTGGATGTTCTTTTCCCGTCATTCGGAATCCTAGGGTGTCGGTACTAGCATCAGGTTAATGCAATCCTCGCTGCAGACGAAGTCCCAACATTTAATTTGGTGCCTCCTGTGAGGAACGAGCAACCTCACTTTCTCGTTAAAAATATAAAATCTCGTTGAATGAGTACCTTGCATTGTGTTATCGTGTATTCTTATGAATATAATAAATCACAAGTAAGAATAACGAGTAAAATAAAGTAATTTCATAGTTTTTAACAACGCTTCGGCGTAGGTACCTACAGTCGGGTTCCCGCGTAAACGCCGCGTCGGCGTCGCTCGCTGGCCAGCGGACCACGCTTGTAGGTATTTATACTCATTCATCCTTTTTAGTAATTTGCTCAGTAAAAGTTTCGTATATAATTTGAATTTAAACTAATATTCTGAAAGGTAATTCTCGTATAACTGTTTCCTGCAATAACTGATGCTAGTATAAAGCTAACGGATAGTTTCATGGTCAAATAGTTGTGCTCGAGAAAATACTTATGTACGCGATAGTTGATTTGTGTCTAAATTATTACGGAATTATTAAAATTCTATAACACTTTCCTTTATATATTCGGTATAAATTGCCTGAATCTTATTCCGATTGCAGTTCGGATAGTTAGGTACTTACCTACATCTACCTATCTCATTTATCATCGCGACAATACATACCTACGCAGGTTAATATGTCTGTTGAGGCGGAATTACAGGCGGGCCTTAAAAGGCGTGAATATGATTTTAAATGTATGCAGATAATCTACGATCTGTCGAGAATAGTCCAAAAGGATAGCTCAAAGTTATCCACTTTCAAGGCTAGATATAAAAAAATTGATCAGATTAAGTCTGCTTTCATGGAATCTAATGAATATGTAAACAAATTACAGTTACAATTAAAACCCAATTCAGAAATAGAAATTGGTCCTTTGTTGTCATTCGATGAGTTGTATTACGCTTCGGTTGAAGTGGCCGAGTCTTTGCTCGCGTCGACGACGTCCGCGGCTGCCGCGTCGTCCGCGTCCGCACATTGTCGTCGGGAGGATTCGATTGTTCAAGTAAAATTACCAAAATTGGAAATTCCGCGTTTTGATGGTAAAGTCGAAAACTGGCAGACCTTCAAGGATAGTTACATCCCGCTTATTCATAACAATAGCTCCCTTTCGGACACGGAAAGATTTCATTATTTGTTGTCGTGTTTGTCTGGGTGTGCGTTGACCTTGGCCAAGGGCGTACCTATAACCGCGTCGAATTATCCCGTAGTTTTTAATCTTCTATTAGATCGTTATGACAACAAACGCATATTAGCAAATACATATTTAGAAAAAATATTTAAATTAACGCCTGTCAACAAACCGTCTCTTGAAAATTTATCCGAACTGACCAATTCGTTATACGAAAGTGTAAACGCGTTACGTGCGTTAAAAATTGATGATCTCAGCGAATTTATTTTATTTCACATCGCTTCGCGATCACTTGATCTCGAAACCAAAAAACGGTTCGAGTTACAAAATACTCACGAGATTCCTAAGTTTAATGATTTAATTGTTTATTTACAAAACTATATAAAAATTCTGGAAGTTAGTCAACCTTTTTCGGTTTCGACTACTCCATCGAATTCTAATAATAATAAACAGTTTCGAAATAAAGGTCAGCAAAAGACATCGTCATTGGTAGCATCTACGAACCAAAGTAATAATAATAATAATTCGTCGGGCGCCGCCGTAGCTTGTTTATGTTGTAATGAGCATCATTCTATTTACCGATGCGGCAAGTTACATTCTATGACACTTGAACAACGTGAACAATTTGTGCAGAAATTTAAATTGTGTACCAATTGCTTTAGGCCAGGTCACGATAGCAATAATTGTAAATCTAAAAGCACATGTTTTATTTGTAACGCAAAACATAATACGTTATTACATGTGGAAAATAAGAGTTTATTAACGTGTTCGGTTCAGTCCAACGAAAATAACGAATGTTCCGCTAAAGGTACGAGCACACTTACCTGCATAACGTCGCAAACTGCGAATACAAATAATTGTAGTACAAAGATACTTGGCTCAGCAGTGGTGCGAGTACGTCACGCGGACGGTTCGCTCCAGTGTGCACGCGCCGTAATAGACAGTGGTTCGATGGATTCTTTTATCACTAGCGCATGCGCGCGCCGCCTAGGTTTGCGTATTAAAAAATGTAATTTGAACGTTACCGGGCTCGGACAAAGTAATGTTTGTGATATAAAGGGTTATACTTTTGCTTCGATTATACCTCATTCTCGTGAGTCTCCTAAATTCGATTTACCTTTAGTAGTTTTACCTAAAATTACTTCTATGATGCCTTCATCAACACTGCCGTTGCATGTCAAGGATCATTACAAGCATCTTGATCTCGCCGACCGCGACTTCGATAGATCCGGTCCGATCGATCTACTGTTAGGTGTCGAGTGTTTTGATCAAATATACACGGGCTCACGTTTCAATCCCGGTCCCGGATTACCTTGCGCTTTGTCTAGTGTGTTCGACTGGGTGATAAGTGGCCAATATTTTCATAACACACCATCTGATAACTTAACCTGTGAATCCGTTACGTCACTTCTCGTGTCGTCTTGCACGATCGAAGATATCGTTCAACGGTTCTGGGATTCTGAGGAACCGCCGAAATGTAAAATTTCCGGTTTTGAAGACGAAATTTGTGAACAAATGTATAAAAAGGGTACTTACCGTACACGTGAAGGTCGGTACGTAGTTCCTTTAATGTTAAAGGAGGATGCCCCTTTTTTGGGTGTTTCATCTCACCAAGCTTTTAATCGCTTTCTTAGCTTAGAAAGGCGTCTTATTAATCAGACCGAGCTGAAGGCTGATTATAAAGAATTTATGCACCAGTACGAAGAGCTAGGCCATATGCAGCTTGCAGACTCTTCGACTACTAATCGGTACATAATTCCACATCATTGTGTCGTGCGTCCAGACAGTTCTACGACACGACTTCGAGTAGTCTTCGACGCTAGCAGTCGGACTACAAATAATCTTTCTCTGAACGATATAGTTCATGTTGGACCGAAACTTCAAATTGACATTGTCGATTTAGTTACAAAATTCCGACTTCATAAAATTGTTTTCACTGCGGACATTTGTAAAATGTACCGCCAAATATTGATACGTCCTGAGGACAGGTGTTATCAGCACGTTTTGTGGCGTGACGAGCCTAACGAGACCCTGAAAGAGTATGAGCTGAATACGGTGACTTATGGAGTCAGCAGCTCCCCTTACTTAGCTATTCGCACTCTGCGTCAACTGGCTGAGGACCACGGTTCGGAATACTCAAGTCGCGCCGCTCAAGTTTTGTGTGAAGACACGTTCATGGATGACGTTACAACTGGCTGTTCGTCTCTTGATGAAGCCAAACAATTAAAAGAGGATGTCACCTCGTTATTGTCAAAGGGTCATTTTGAACTTCGTAAGTGGAGTACGAATACTCCAGAGTTGTTGTCTGATGTTCCTCCTGACCATCTTCAGACTTCCAAATCCTTCGATGATGTGGGAAATGAGTTTGTCAAGATATTAGGGATACGGTGGAAACCATCTTGTGACAATTTTTCCTATAAGTTTTCAGACTCCTTTGACGTTAAATTTACTAAAAGATCTATCCTCTCAATAGTGGCACGCATTTTCGACCCGCTCGGTTGGATCAGCCCGGTAGTGTTTTCAGCGAAATCCCTTCTACAAGAGATGTGGCGCTTAAACTTAGGTTGGGACGAAGCTATTCCATCACATTTAGCTAAAGTGTGGCATTTAATAGCGGCCAACTTATCTGATTTACAAAATATTTCACTTCCGAGACTGATTATGCCTACCAATCCACTCGAAATACATTTAGTAGGATTTTGTGATGGTTCACTGAAAGGGTATGGCTGTTGTGTCTATCTTTGTGTAGTGGTGGATGAAGTCACCACCTTTACTAACCTGTTAATTGGTAAATCTCGAGTAGCTCCGTTAAAGCCGACTACGATAAACAGACTTGAGCTAAGTGCAGCAGTGCTTCTAGCTAAAGTTATGTCACACATGTACAACTTACTCAAGGATAAAATTCTCATAAATTCTATGAAGGCCTACTCGGACAGTACCACCACGCTTTCTTGGCTCAACACAGCACCTCATTTACTTAAAATGTATGTGGCAAACAGAGTTGTGCAAATAACCGATTTAATTAGTCCCGAATTTTGGTTTCATGTGTCCACTGAGGATAACCCGGCCGATTGTTGTAGTCGCGGTGTTATGTGTTCAGATTTAATTGACCACCCACTATGGTGGAGTGGTCCTTCTTGGTTGCAAATGTCGCCTAATAAATGGCCGTGCAAACGTAAGTTGCTCGTAGATGCAGAACTGCCGGAATTAAAACCGTCTGTTCCCTGCAGCTTACATGTTACTGAATCTGATAATTCGCTTCTGACGTTAACTTCTAGACTTTCTTCTCTTACAAAGATTCAACGAACTTTAGCATGGTGCTTCCGATTTATATCAAACTCAAAGGTTGTTTCCTCAAATAGAATTTTTTCTGCTCTAAGTAGTTCTGAACTAGAAAAATCAATGAAGATGCTAGTCAAGTTTACTCAAGACCATTACATGTCGTCTCAAGTCAGTCAAGCGAAAAATCAAGAGCAATGCGACAAATCGATTCAAAAACTTTCTCCTTTCTTGGATGAGGATGGTTTATTGCGAGTGGGGGGTCGCATCGATGAGGCTAATCTATCGCCATCTGCGTTACATCCTCTCCTCTTACCTAAATTAAGTCCATTGTCAAAGCTGATAGTTGAACATTTCCATTTAAAATATCTGCATTGCGGTCCAAGGACTTTGCAGTCCCTAATTCAAAGAAGGTTCTGGATAATTGGACTAAGATTACTTATTCGTACCACCCTTTCAAAGTGTGTGCTTTGCTTCAAGGTTAAACCAGTGTCCAGTCAACCCATGATGGGCAAGCTACCAGCTGCTCGTCTTCAGCCCTCTCGATGCTTCCAAACCACAGGAATTGACTTCGGTGGTCCATTCATTCTAAAAGAAAGCCGTCGACGAGGCGCTAAAACCTATAAAGCATACATGTGCCTTTTTGTTTGCTTAAGTTCGAAAGCCATCCATCTGGAGGCCGTTACTGAGTTGAGTTCAGAGGCATTCCTCGCGGCTCTGGATAGATTCGTTTCCCGTCGCGGAATGTGTGATACAATAATTTCCGATTGTGGCACTAACTTTGTAGGTGCAAATATATACCTTAAGGAAGTAGTTACTGAACTTCAAAAACATCACTCTGAAATATCCGATGGTCTAGCTATTCGGCAAATAAAATGGAAATTTAACCCGCCTGGTGCACCACATTTCGGTGGCATATTTGAAAGTGGCATAAAATCCACCAAATATCACCTTAAACGTGTAGTTGGCTCTCAAGTTTTAACACTAGAAGAATTTATTACGATTCTCGCCAAAGTGGAAGCTGTGTTAAATTCACGCCCACTTTGTACAGTAGCGGTTCAAAAGTGGTCAGACACACTTATAAGGCAATAGCTTGACGTTTAGTTTGACTTACGACCTTCTATTTTTATGAAACACATTCATCATTAACTTCTGATTGTATAGGATTCATAATTTCAACGTATTTATCACTTGTTCCGTTGGCCTAATGGTTAAGCGTTCCACTACATAATATGCGGTGAACAGCAAGGCATGAGTTCGATCCCCTCGCAGTGATATTCTTTTTGTAAGTTTTACTCAATTGTTATATATTGTAATGGGACAGAAATATGATTATAATCGTTTGTTCACAATTTCTGTGAGGTAGACCAAGTTTTAGGAATATTTAACTTGATCGAAATCAAGTTGTCGTTAGATTGTGGTTGTTGGTTAGTGACGTGTGAATATATAGATAGCGATATATTTAAGTATTCTCATAATGCCGGCGAATATCAATATTGAGGAAAGAACGAATATTATTGCAATGTCATGTTGAAGTTCATCAAATGAGTTGACTTTTCACTGAGGGTTTGTCAGATTCGTATGAACGAATACGAATAATTTATAAGTTTGTTAATTACATAAATAAATAAAACAAAATAAACATTTTAATTCAGCATGACTTTTTTTATTTCCACCAAGACCAAAAAAAAAACATAAAACTAATATTTAACTTTTTTTAATAAATAATAAGCACGAATAAACTGTAAATTAACATGAATAACTAACAAGACATTGATTAATAAGATCATGATTTCAAAAAAAAACTAAACAATAGCTAAACACATTATAAGACTCAGATCTCATTGATATAGCTCCACTTAGCCCAACAGCTATCAGTAATAAGTAAATTAAAAAATTAGAAGTGAAGATAAAACAATATTATTCAATTTAATTAGCTGATTATAAGACTAAATTACGTTTAATTATATTTAAGAAATTATAGGGTTTATTTTATAAAGTGCGGCCAATTTAGTATGTTATCCCAAAAAATATTAATGTGTAATTTTGTCTTTATGTTAACAAAAGAAATATTAAAGATATGACTATATAATAAAGCCATTTGAAATAGTAATAATTCAGCAGGCCAATTTCTCTATGCGTTCCAAGGCCGCGGTGCCTTGTTACTATTTCAAACAAACGTCCCATGGCACTTCGGTCCTGGAACGCAAAACGCTAGTTGCCCTTTGCGTTCCAGGGCCACGGTCCAGAAACAGGTTGCTTAAAAAAAGTTAGGTATTTAAGGATGAATGTTCTTTTACTGAAATAGAAGCACGCAAATAAATAACATTAGCACTACATAAAAATACTGCTACAGCTATGATTGTGAAGGCACCACGGTCCTGGAACGCAAAGGGCCAGTTGCTCTTTGCGTTCCGGGGCTGCGGTGCCAACAATTTTGTTTCTATGAAATCAAGCTTTTTGCGTTCCACTAGGTGCGATTTAGCAAAAAAAAAAAATGGAAATAATTATGTTCTATTACTGAAAATTTAATTTTATTATTTCTTAACCATAAAAAAATAACCGCTCTCCATAGATATACCCTATTGAGGACATCAGTTTAATTTTCGTTTTCTTTATGAAAAGAATGATTGAAACTTAGCCTCAAATCTAAGCCCTAAATTAATAAGAACTGTGAATAAAATGATGTTTTCGCTAACTAAGAATGAATACAACAAAAGCCATAAGTATAAAAAATATGGTCGTGCTTTTAAACGTTTCTTTTATTTCTATAAAACAAAAGGGTTTTTGGCTGATTGGTGAAGTTTTCTGTCTTGAGTGTACGGTGAAACTGAACGGTTATTCATTTCGTGTTGAATTAGTTACTCATTGGGGGAAGCCATTTCCTTCATATTCATTCACCATAATTTAATTATGATGTCTGACAACCGTCGGTGTTGGACTTTGCTCTCGATAAGATTAAGCTAAGCTCGTTCCTCATATCTCATATCCACTTCCACAGGACTCACAGTATTTCACTAGAACAAAACATGGAATACTATTATTAACTTTATGCAAAATACAACTGATAATTTATTTTACTAAAAGAAAAAACTATAAGTAAATAACACGTATAACTATCTTTTAAACAAACCTATTGTAGGGAATCTTATCGAATAAATAAGATATTAACATGTGAAACATTAAAACATAAAAACATTAAAAATTAAATGTTAATACTCACACTTAGTATGGTTTAATTTGATATTTTGTATTGTTTCATCCATATTTATGCACGGCTATAATATTCGCCCTCAGTGATTTTATTATTTCCACTGTTAATATTTCACTACAAAACAATAACATTAAAACAGCGTAACTTAGATGTAAACAATCGTCACACAAAATATCCAGTAATCAACAACGTTCTATAATGAGACTCGAAACGAACTAACATAGTTATGTCTACCTCACAAATCGAAATAATTTACTTTTGTAACTTTTGTTTTACTTCCCTGATCTACCTACAAAACTTTATTATCTTATATGATGACAACGGTCGACACACAACACTAATCACTAGTATTAGTAATTACTAAAAAAAAACAATTATATTTATCAAATTTCTACAAAAAAATGCATGAAAAATAACAAAAAGAATATCGCAATTATTTAAAATTATTAAATAAAATAAAATTAATTAGAAAAAAGTGAGGATCGATCCTTCGCCAGCAGTGATGGAAACATCCGAGCACGTTAACCACTGCGCCAGCATTACTTGTAGGAAAAGGTTGAAATTATGAAGTATACCGTAAGTTCCTTTGATTTGTATAGTATTAAAACAACTTATAATAAAAGGTCGTAAGTCACAGCGAAGCGTCAGGCTATTGCTTTCAGAAATTGACCCAGGAATTTGGAATTCGACTGTACTTTATCTCCGGATCCGCAAGAATCGAACGTTTTGACTCCAGGACATTTCCTGACGGGACGTCCTTTAGTTTCACTGCCGGAAGAACCTGTTAGTGAATGCTTATGTCCACGTTCTCGTTGGCAAATGCTTAAGAAAATAACACAAAGTTTTTGGCTTGCTTGGCAACGTGACTATCTGCATACACTTCAACAAAAAACTAAATGGTTAAAAAATTCACCTAATCTCAAACTTAACGATTTGGTCCTTGTGAACGAACCTAATCTTCCACCTTTGCTATGGAAATTAGCTCGTGTAGAACAGATCCATCCGGGATCAGATAATATAGTCAGGGTCCTGACTCTTCGAACTGCAAACGGTAAAACTATGCGCAGGCCAGTAGTTAAGGTCTGTCCGCTACCTATTAATTAACTTTTTTTTTCTTTATCTTAATTCCCGAACAATGTTGTGTATTGATCAATATTGTTCAAGTAGTTTAGTTTAGACACTGATTAATGATCGTCAAGTTTTTTAATATTTGTATTTCTCGAGCACTGCTAGTGGATCTCTGGCAGTCCTTTGGCTTGCGAAATCCTGGTCGATTTCGAGTGGGGGGAGATGGATAAACATGAAACCATTCCCTAATATCCCATCCCTCCTTTCCCGCCTAATTTGAATTTACCGCCATAATTGCGAGCGACGCTATCCGCTCGCGCTGCACTCCCGCACTCTGGCGGCGTAAACAAGAACTACGAGTCTCAAATTCGCGCGCGGCCACGCGTAACTGCTCCCGGGATCTTCCGTTAAAATAAATGTAAAATTCAATAATAAAACGACTTCGCCAACAAGTGATTGACTGATTAGTTCCCGTAACCCTCTGGTGTCGTGAATCAAGATAAATCTGAAGAGTACATTGGATACACGCTCCTGCCGGCCGGCCCATCAAGTCCCGAGCGAAGCGGTACCTCCAGTCCCTGCCCTTTCCAGATCCCAGGTTAGTGGATGTTCTTTTCCCGTCATTCGGAATCCTAGGGTGTCGGTACTAGCATCAGGTTAATGCAATCCTCGCTGCAGACGAAGTCCCAACATACTTTTTATCACAGTATTACGCGATTACGTTCCCTGATAATTTGCGACTCGCCTCCGATCATAGACCATGCCTGTCAAGGAGCGGTTAGCAATCTAGAGGAGCCCACTTAGTGGGCTAAAGCTTGCCGGGGTTACTGGACTGCCTCATCAAGTAGCCGTGACCCACAAAAGCCTGTGGATTTTAGTCAGTACCAGTCTGACAGTATGAGTATGAGGACACATTATTTTGATGATTTGACACAGTCAAAAATATCTAATATAGATAATTTTCGACATTTATACGCGAGCGAAACCGCTTGCAACTGCTAGTCTTGTTTCTATTAATGGTTAGATATAAGCCTGCCGAATAACGTTTAACTTAGTTTAAAGCAAACTGTAGAAGTTATTCCTAACAAATTCCACAGCTTCTAGAAGCCGATTTAATCAAATACGAATCAGTAAATCTGAAAATTGGATTAATCAGAATCAAATACTTACCTAACTTTACTACCTAACTGTAGAGGTTCTGGCACACTATACTGAAACCGCAATCGCACCGCGCTAACGTAGCAATTAACTTGTTATTCAAAGAGCATCAAATCGTATGCTGTATAATATATTAATATCTGGTTGACCGAGCTTCGCTCGGTTTTTAAAATGTCCATATCTTGGGAACCGAGCTTTTCTCGAACCTGGGACCTTGATAAATCGATTCCTTGAGCCGAAAAACCCCTAATCTGTAACTTTCATGAAAATCGTTGGAGCCGTTTCCGAGATCGTTTAAAGATATTAGATTTCATAATTTCAATATTAAAAAGCCAGCAACAGGCAGTCAACGCCCTTGCCGCTTCGAAAACCACGCTACTCTCAGCCCATGCAGCCGACTCCGAGTCGCATTCACTTTGTATGTTATTTAATGACATTTAGCAATTGTGTTTTCAGTGATAAGCAAGCTTGCATATCGCTGCCAGCGCGCGGTCTACAAGCTTACACATCGCAGACAACGACGCGTAGCACTGCTAGCCGTAGCCTAAATTCGAAGCGACATGCTGTGTGTGTGTGTGTGTTACGGTACCGGTATAATGTGCCTTGACCTTAAGTCTAAAAACGTAAAACTTAGCTGAACTTCTTCTGTTCAAAACCTAGTTTTTCACCCTTTGGATTTCTCTAGTAACAGTATTATTAATTCTCACTGAGCGAGCTAACTAACTTCAATTAATTGAACGCAGGGTTGGAATAGGTTTAGAGGGCCGGTGCACTTCTCTGCAGACCCAGTTTTTACAGTTCAGAAATTTTCAAAGCAATTTTCAGAGATTAGGATTAACTAGGATTAAGCCTGCGTAGGTTCACCCTGTTCCGTCCTGGAGAGGCCTCCCCAGAGGTGACCTCTCCTCCCTGTCAGCTCCTCCGCACGAGCCAGGACCTGGCTGGCAAAAGACACCTTGACTATTTTATTATATGGCCAGTACGAAGCTAGTTGTACATAAATCTATAACAGATATCATTAATATTCTAAGTTAAACCTATGCTTTGGCACAATTGTTATTCTAAAGACTGCTACCATAGTTTATAACTGCACTACTTGATTTACATGTTGAATGCATCAATAAATCAAAAATTCGAAGACGTGTGACATCTACTAACCCGCAATGGGCCCGCGTGGTGGATTATGGCCCACTCCCTCTCACAGAGAGGAGGCCTGTGTCCCAGCAGTGGTATAACATTATAGGCTGATGATGATGATGATTGTGACGTCTTGGCATTTTAAAGTGTCGTATGAATAGAATATTAAACTATTAAAGTATTTTTAAAGTCTGGTGTTCGCAACCACCCCACATTTGTCCAGTATGAAGAGATCGAACTTTATCATAAACCAAATCCCAAAGTCAGTATTCGCAAAAATACGAATAAAATATAATGGATGCCCCAATAACTCAAACATGACTATTCAATAAAACAGCATAAAGTATCCAAATATTATTATTATGAACAACTACAATATCCATCACAGTTCAAATGTTATTTACTTTTCCGAACAATATTAGGGTACATCCCTTCATTTGTTAGGGATGTCACCAAAATGCCGTTCGGGTCGAATTCGACTCGGCGATTTCGATTAGTTGATTGACAAAATCCACCCGAAACTATACGACTATTACGAGAGAGAGAGAGAGAGTATGAACATGGATGAGGCGAAAAGAAGAGATCTCACTTTTGTTCCTACCTCACCACTAAAACCACATTGATACTTCCCCGGTTTGTACTCACAACCTCAAACATTATAGGCGAGGTATTAATTATTGCCGCCCGGTTTTGCCGAAAATCTTACCGACCCGAACGTTGTGTGTAACACAGCCCTTACAATGTAGATATGAAAGGCCTCTGACGTCATCAGTTGGTAGCCATTTTGTCGCCGAGAGTAAGTTGACGTGTTAAACCAACTTTGACGAATTTCAAGACCCGTCTACTGCACAATGAGTTAGATAGCAAGTTTCAAGTATTTTTAGAGAAAATAGAGCTATGTAAAATGTATTTCGGTACGATTTTCTTTATCTTAGTTGACTTCAAACTAAAATTTTGATGAAAATAATATGTCTCTACCTACTTTGAAAGCGCTTTTAAGAGCAGTCAGGACGCCATTGACCTAGATCCCATCTGCATTACTTAATATAATATTTTGCTGGCAATTAAAAAATCCTGTGATTGATAATTTAGGAGAAAAATGGTTTTAAGTTACAAAAACAGAGGCCACTTTGCGTATTTCTTTATGATATTTAAATTATTTTTTATTTATTTTTGACACCAAGAGGACAAGCTTCATATTGTGTAGAATAATAGTATATTATTTCGAAAATAAATCTTGTAAGGGTTACGGAAAAAAAAGGTTCTAACGTAACCTCATTGATGCCCAATTCACGTATATCTACGCCTTAGGTGATCCGTGCAGTAATCATAGGTCTTATAGAATTTTGAGCTCTAGCTAGCTCTGGTAATTTTAAAATAGTTTTTGATAACCTACATTCTAGGTATAATACTTCGGGGTTGGACGGTGAGCTACGTAATATTCGCTGTACGCAAGCCCAATTTCTGCTCACACAGTTCTACGCAGATAGTTTATAACACATAGAATAGTTTTAATTCCGATTTCATGTTCCTGTGGGATAATTTTCGGATTGTAGCGGGTGAAACCAGTAAAACAGCTAGGAGTCTACATTATAATAAATTATTATTGAGGTAAGATTTGTATTTCTGTGTGTGTATGTTTGTAATGAATAAACTCAAAAACAGTGGCGTAGCTAGGCCAGTATCAAAACTTGTTTGGGGCCCTTCTACTCTAAATTATGAGTCAACAATGAGTCGTAGAAGCCTGGAATAAATATGTGAAAAAAGGAAAGGTACCGTTATTTTTATTGTATAAAATAAAAAAGTAGTTTTAATTTATTAAGTACCTAATTTTTTTTTAACTTTAACTTTAAAAAAATCCCGATTTTATGTAAACCTAAGTGTTGCTATGCAAAAAATACTACTACCTACCTAGATTTATTTTTAATACACATCTGTAAAAAAGTTTGCGGTGACGCTGTCAACTTGACGTAACACAATAATGTGAGTTACGTCAAACTGACATCTGACGTAGGTATTATAATAGTGATTCATTACGTGTGGATCCCCACCACATCCCCACTGAGAAGCGCACAATATTGCCGTGCGAAAAAAATAGCACTTGTAATATTAACTAATTCGGATATTTGCATCGAATGAAGTTAGTTTATGTATGTAACAGAAAAATCACTACATAGTATAAAACAAAGTCGCTTCCCGCTGTCTGCCCTATGTATGCTCAGATATTTAAAACTACACAACGGATTTTGATGCTGTTTCTAGGGTTCCGTAGTCAACAAGGAACCCTTATAGTTTCGCCATGTCCGTCCGTCCGTCCGTCCGCAGTTTAGCTCAGAGACGCACAGTACTAGAGAGCTGTAATTTGGTGTAAATATACGGATTTGTTGTGCCAAAAAAGTGGTAAAATAAAATCTCATAAAATATTTTTTTTTTAGGGTACCTCCAGTACTTACACGTAAAGTGAGGATTTTTTTTTTCTCGCGTACCCCTTAGTGTGGGGTATCATTAAATAGGCCTTTAAAAAATAATGACAGTATCCATTAACAATTTTTTGATAAAAAAATTCGTTTGTGAAATATTAATCTTTAAAGTGCTAAATTTTGCTCGATTCGTGTGTCCCCCCCCTCTACCAGCTAAACGGTTATGTTTGGGGGTGTGAAAAAATTCACAATAATAGCATATATAACGAAGTTTAAAAGAAAATTATCATGACTACTTAGGCTTTACAACTTTACGACTAATAGTCGACCAACTTATAAAATGTACTTAGATAATAGTTTTCTTAAACAAAATGTATCGGAGACAACTGCAAATGTAAGTTTGTCAACTTTATTTTTACGGCTTTTATAGGTATGTTTTTTGGGGATAGGTAGGTTTTTATCGTCAACTATTTTTAAGTAAATTCAAAAAAAGGAGGAGGTTCTAAATTCGTCGTAATCTTTTTTCTTATGTATTTTCCCCGATTTCTCAAAGACTCCTGGACCGATTTTGAAAATTCTTCTTTTTAAAATTAAATTCAGCGAATCAGTTTAGTTAGTTCGCATAAGTATTTTGATGGGCAACTACGGAACCCTACACTGTGCGTGGCCCGACACGCACTTGGCCGGTTTTTAATAGATAGAATGATTCAAGAAGAAGGTTTATATGTACGTAACATGAATAATATAGTAGAAACTGCACCCACGCGTGCCTCTAAGAGCTGCCAGCAATCAGCTGACCCATTACTCACCGTCCGCATATCATAACTGCGCATGTGAACCGTTCTTAAGGTGAAACAAATCAACATTTTTTTCCATAGAAACTTCGTTGGGGTTTTACTCCACTACTTGACAAGGTACATCTCAAGTTAAACATGGTATCGTTTTGCCTTATTATTAGTTTTGTCTGTAGAATTTTGAAATAACAAGCCATTAAAAAGTTATGAGCTCCCAAAGATTCGTTTTTATTGCTAATTTTAACACAACTTTGGGCGTAAATTAGAAATTAAAGAAGCATCAAATTTCAAACCGTCCGTACCGACACAGCACATTTATCGAAGAATTCCATAAATTTTATTTGAAATTGATTGATGCAGTGGTTTTTTCGTAAAACCCCTTCTTCCAAAGGCCGTTTCGTATTTTTTTACCCGCGCCTTTTACTCTGAATGATCGTGCATCTCACTGAATAATGTTTTCCCCTGTTTTCTCCACGGGGGTGTGGCGCTCGCGGACACATGAACAATATGGCTCGATTTCCGGTGAAATATCATGGTTTTTGACCATGCCTGCCAGTGAGTTCGAGCTCGCGACTAGCGCCTCCTTAAGTTCTAATTATGAATTTTGGCTAACAAAAAACATAAATGAACCGGTTATTTCGCATAGTTTCAAGGTTAATATTAATTATTTTCCTCATACTAGCGAAAGAGGTTTATATAAATTATATTACTGCATTGTGTTTCCGAACGTCAACAAAAAAGGTTTTTACCACAATGACTAATCGTTTGTTGATTCATCATAAAGTGTTTTCATTTTTAAAGTTAACTTCTGCAAGTTATCAAGACATTTAGTTGTTCACTATATTATTTGTGTGCAGTTATTTCATATCAAAAAAATTAATGTTATTTGTTATTTGGATAACTACCTATACTTCTGGTAAGTTGTTTTTTTTTTGTTGTTATTAATTTTTTATACGTACAGTTGTCAATAACAGTAATTATTATCTTAGTTTCATTAACAGAATTCTTGGATATATGGCTTTGTGACCTTTTTTGAAATATCGTGCGGATTGTGATAATTACTACAACAATAACTTTTATAGAACACATTGAGAATTTGAGACTATAATTTAGTGACAGTTCAACAACCATAGATTTACAGACATCAAAGACAAGAGTCATTTTGACAGAAGAGTTCCACAGATTAAAAATACATAATTATCATAGAGGCGCCAGATTCAAAATAATTTCATGTTACGTTTTGTTTTAAAGGCGACTCGTTACATATGTGCCGAAAATGGATACAAAAAAAGAAAATTATTCACGATATTGGAAAAATCTAAATACTGCAGCGACATACAGAGGATATGGGAAAAAGGAACTAATATTTATTTATGGTACTGCTCTTAAGAGAGGGCGTTAATTTTTACAACCTTCGTTCCCGTTCAGTTAAACAATTTTGTATAAAATTCTTACTTATTGGAAAAAACCGGACAAGTGCGTGTCGGGCCACGCACAGTGTAGGGTTCCGTAGTTGCCCATCAAAATACTTATGCGAACTAACTAAACTGATTTGCTGAATTTAATTTTAAAAAGAAGAATTTTCAAAATCGGTCCAGGAGTCTTTGAGAAATCGGGGAAAATACGAATTTAGAACCTCCTCCTTTTTTGAAGTTAGTTAAAAATAGTTGACGATAAAAACCTACCTATCCCCAAAAAACATACCGTAAAAACATACCTATTAAAGCTGTAAAAATAAAGTTGACAAACTTACATTTGCAGTTGAATCCGATACGTTTTGTTTAAGAAAATATGTAATCCAAGTACATTTTATAAGTTGGTCGACTATTACTCGTAAAGTTGTAAAGCCTACTTAGTCATGACAATTTTCTTTTAAACTTCGTTATATATACTACCATTGTGAATTTTTTCACACTCCCAAACATAACCGTTTAGCTGGTAGAGGGGGGGGACACTCGAGTCGAGCAAAATTTAACACTTTAAAGCTTAATATTTCACAAACTAATTTTTTTATCAACTATCATTATTTTTTAAAGACCTATTTAATGATACCCCACACTAAGGGGTACGTGAGAAAAAAAAATAACATCCCCACTTTACATGTACAGGAGGTACCCTAAAAAAAAATATTTTTCGAGATTTTATTTTACCACTTTTTCAGCACAACAAATCCGTATATTTACACCAAATTACAGCTCTCTAGTACTGTGCGTCTCTGAGCTAAACTGCGGACAGACGGACGGACGGACGGACATGGCGAAACTATAAGGGTTCCTTGTTGACTACGGAACCCTAAAAATCAGCAAGTAACACTGCAACTCAATTTTAGGTTTTTTCCCATTAGTTAATACTGATTTCTTTTTTTCATGCCAGATTTAGTTATTTTTTTAAATGTAGTATTAGTTGTTTTGGTCCAAATTTCATGTATTTTCTTCGTTCATCCCCTCTTTTTAAACATCCACAACTCTTAAAATTATTCGTAATACATTAACATCTATTCTTAATGTGGCCCTGGATGACCGAGCGTGGCTTCAAGCCACCCTTCCAATTCGTTTTGGTGGGCTCGGTATCCGCAAAATTTCTAGTGTTAGCTTACCGGCGTTCTTGTCCTCTGTCCACAGCACTGAAAAGCTGACCAGGAGAATTTTGTCTTTCTCCCTGGTCGACCCGGAGGTGCCGTGTTTGACCGATGCCGAGGACGCCTGGAAAGTGGCTTGCCCAGATACGGATCGGCCCGGTAACCCGTTTAGGTTGGTACGGAAAAATCTCATTATTACGTCCACCAATACTGCGGAGCGTGCCCGCCTACTGGCTGTGGGTGAATGGGAGTCGGGCCTTTGGCTTCAGGCGCTACCGTCACCCAACATAGGTACTATGCTGGGTGACACAACCTTCCGTGTCGCTACTTGCTTGCGTTTGGGCGCTCCTTGTGGGGCTCCACATCGCTGTCAATGTGGTGAAGTAGTCGACTGCCTCGGGCACCATGGCCTTTCCTGTAGCAGGAGTGCAGGTCGGTTGGCACGACACGCTAGCTTAAACGACATAATCCGTCGTGCTCTTGTCACCGCCGGGGTGCCATCCGTCTTAGAACCCAGTGGTTTGGCACGCGACGATGGGAAGAGACCAGATGGTATGACCATAATGCCATGGAAGCTGGGTAGGCCTTTGGTGTGGGATGCAACATGTGTCGACACCCTTGCGCCATCCCATCTTCCTAGTTCAGCGTGTTGTGCTGGCGCTGCTGCTGCAGGTGCTGAAAACTCCAAGCGACGCAAATAAATTGGCTTAGCTAGTAGCTACGTGTTTGAGCCGTTTGGGGTTGAAACTCTAGGACCATGGGGCCCGAGTGCCCACAACGTTTTTAAGGATATTGCCAGGCGTTTACTCGACTCTTCAGGTGACCAGAGGGCTGGCTTATTCCTAGGCCAACGAATCAGCATTGCCGTACAACGTGGCAATGCTGCCAGCGTTCTGGGCACCGTTCCCGTTGACAGCGATGTGGATGAATTCTTTGACGCCCTTTGAATATTTCTATTGTTATTATTTGTACATATATATTATTACTAGTTAGTTTTTATTTATGATAGAGTTTGACTTATGAATGTAGTATTCTATTTGTGAATGCTACAGTTACATGGATACAGATGATTCGTCAAAAATATTTAGCTGGCTTATTTCTGTGAAAACAAATCAGTATTGATAAACAACGTGGCAATGCGGCCGGTGTTCTAGGTACTGTTCCCGTTGACAGCGATGTGGACGTATTCTTTGACGCCTTTTGAAAGTTTTTTTGTTCTTTTTAGGTTTGTACATATTACTAGTTTGTTTTTATTATAGTTTGTATATTATAATATGTGCATTGTAGTGTAGTATAGTACGCGGTGAACTCAGTGAAACTTTTTATTTGCAGATTACTCAATGTACCATCAGAAGAAGCGGAACTTTCACCAGCTTCTTACTCATGGGATCGAAGGTGTAAGGTCCAGTCGTTCAATGATTTAAAGAAGAGGTGAGAAAGAACAAAATAAACAAGCAAAACCCGTAACATTACTCAATCATCAATTATCTTCAAACCATGTCCAAGGCAGAGTACAAAAAGAAAGCAGGCACGTCGGGAATCCGGGGACAACTCTATGAGACGAAATTACTTAGTCTTATATTCTTCAGACTGAAACATGACGACAACATTGATCAGTTCAGTTTAGCCACTAACAGAGACGAAATAGGTGCCTTCGACGACGTCTGTTTCAGAGCAAAAGTTAAAGGCTTTAACAAACCTCTCATTGTGTTTGTACAAGCCAAGCACAGAGAAAACGATAAACTTAGAACGTTCTCTATTAAAACTGAATTGGCTAAATATTTCAACAGTTACTTAGATATTAGACGAGCTTTTGATCCGAGCAGTAAAGACACGATTTTTGCAGGAAAGTTTGATGACAATGAATGCTTTTTCGTTATGTATACAACAGCCAGCGATGATCCCACTAACAAGTCGTATGAAGGCAACTGTGCTGACTATTTGAACGAACTTATAGGAACGGGAGGTCGCTGTACACAGCCGGTATACAGAGATGACGACTTGGACTTTTTATGTAAAATAGTAATGAAAGAACAAATCACAACACTTGCTGAACAGATCGCGAATTTTATTTGTGATTCATCTGATAGCGAAATGTCGATGAATAATGATCTCATGTTGCGCTATCACGTCATTCTAGCGCTCAATGTTTTGCACGTTTCTGAAATCCAACCTGAAGGACATCGAACTGCTAGCTTCAGACAAGAGTTTTTCGCAACAAACGAAGAATTTCTTGTACTGCTCAGAAACAAATTGTGCTTAGAGGTTCTCAAAAAGCGAAAATCAGAAGAGGCTGATGTACAGACTTTATTATCGGAGTTCCTTAGCGAACCCTCTGAAATAACAACATTAAGTAAACTGATAGGAAATGTTCTTACATATAAGCACGGCAAGCTTGAGTTTGTTAACAAGTCCATGACAGACGATATAAAGCGACAACTGGACAAAGCAAACGTCTCTGAAACGACTGTCTATAAAGCAGCGGAACTGGCTAGTAAAGAGTATTTACTATGTCTGAAATTCAAAGTACCAGCTCTCTTCGGAAACAAAGATGTAGCAATAAGAGGCAAACCTGAAAAAATAGAAAAGAGACTAATTCATCTCACTACAAAAATCATAGAAATATTTGAACAACCGCGATCCAACAACATCGTCACTATAGATGAGTCTCTCGGGGATGGATTTCTGCAGTTAAATGGAGGTATAGCCTCTGCTGTCGGCAACATACTAGTTTTTGATGAAACTTCTAAACTTTTGAAGTTTACAGATGACTGCGAATCACTAGGAACTACTGCCAAAACATGGTATGAAATGTTGAAAAGTAAAATAGAGAACTTGCACGAATTAAAACTGGACGTGAAAGTTAAGAAGTTTCCTAAACTTTTATTTGAACGAGGTGAATACGATGTGAATTTGGTGAGAGATTTCTATGACAAACTACTGTTTTACACTAACCAAGCTGATCAGAGTGGCGTAGAGGAAATCTTGAGAGAAGAAATAGAAAATCATCCGCGCAATGACGTCACTAACTTTAAAATTCGATCTGACGTCATATTTTTAAAATACCATGATGAAATACAAAAACTATGGATGACTCCAAAAGTTGGAACATATCTTACAAAGAAAAGCAAAATATATGAGAACACAGTAACGAGTGCCATGAGCGAACCATTGATTAGTGTTTTTAATACAATCCATAAATTTAAGAACAAAGACTTTATATTTAATGCAAACGCTATAAAACTATTAGGGTCTCATGGTCAGATTGTAGGAACTGTTATTGCTACAGGGAGCTGTACGTTAACTGTTGCTAAAGTGGAACAATATCTAGGAATTGATAAAAAAGACCACGTTATCTTAGACTTGGAGGATATAATCAAACTGCCTTTGAAGAGTCACAACGCTTTTTGTAAAGAATTGGCAAGCACAAACGAGAAGATACTTATTATTTTATGTGATAACTTTGAAAATTCTACAAATGCTTGTAAAAAACTTGAAAATATTGCTAAAGCTGTTGTTGACAAGCAAATAATAATCATTACGAATAAGGTTTCAGTTGAAATTATAACTAAATATTTCTCAAAAGTGAGTGTATTGGACGACAAAAATGTTTTGACAGATCTGAGTGTTGAATCTCAGAAAAGACTCTTGGCGACATCTAAACTTAAATTTCAAGGTGAAGAATTAAGTTTAGATAAAATTTTAGATGACGAGTCCACCAATCTGATCGATGAAGATTTATTGAATAAAATAATTAACAATGAAACTATCGTGATTGGTAAAACAGCAGTTCATTATAATTACAACAAGGCTAAACCATTATATATTGACAGACGTGTCAGTCGCATCATAAATCGACGACAAGATAATTTAGACGATGTCAAATGTAAAGTATTAACAAATTTGTATGATTTAGAAGACGATGTTGTTCTTATAACAGCAATGCCGGGGATGGGAAAGTCAACATTACTCTCACACTTATCACTGAATACAAAAGAAATCGATCCTAAAGTTTGGATAGTAAGAATTAATTTACTGGAGCATGCGAGGATGTTCTGTAAATGGCAGGAAGATAAGACAGAAATCAGTACTTTGGAAAGTTTAAAGTTTATGTGTGAAGCTGCACTCAGCGAGAAATCTAATGATAATAATAATGAAGATGAAGTATTAATTGAACTGGAAGAATCTGCAAATGGAACTGTTACCCTAGAGAAATCGACACCGGAAGTATCAATTAACGTAAGGGACAAAATACGACTTTTCAGGAGAGCCAAAAAACGATTTTTATTTTTTTGTTTTGTCCATAACTTTTTACTGTCTGGTCCAATTTTTATGGTGTTCAGAGCAAAGTTTCTTAGAATTTCCCCTTCTTTCTTGTTTTATATGAAAGATTGAGGAATACCCATTAGTTTCAAAAATAGCATGTCCTTTACATTCGAAAAAAATGTTTAGATGACCGTTACGTTACTGAAATTTTAGAGATAATCCGTCGAGCATAGTGTAAGCAGCAAGAGAAATAGAAAATTATACGAAATTTTATTGTAAAGGACTTTGTCAGCGTTGCAATTTAATGTAACAATAGATTATCTACTACAATTTATACTATTTTAGCACTATGGAAATGAGATTATAGAGTAAATGAGTTCAGTTTCAGGTTTTACTGCTAGCTATTGCAGATTTAAGTCTGATTCGAGTCGGACCTCGTCTTACAGCTCCGAGCTAGCTCGGTTACTAGGCTCAGAGTAGTTCTTTATAGTTTTAGATGTTTATGAAGCAGGATTTACGTGTTCCTTGTTAAAATTGCTAGATGTGCGATGATCTTCGTGATCGCTGAATCAAAGGAATAGTCCAAATTGTTCTCCTTCTCACAGATTACTATCCTTTTGCTATAAAAGACTTATGTTTTTCCCGTCTTAACTCTTCGATTAACATGTCTCTGACAATTCAGATACTATATAAAACAAAATGCGTTTTTTTTCTTTGTTGACTATAAAATATTTAACATTATTAACCACTATCCGAGTACACTTTGTATGCAACTTACTCGTTTGAGCCCACTTGGTCCGAGCACACTCTGACCGCGTCAACGCGGCTTTTATTGGCTTTATAATTTTATTACATTAATTAATTTAAGTTTTCTTGGAATTTATTGCTTACTACCACTTTTTTTCCACCTGGCAAGAAGTGATGATGTAGGTAGCGGCTCTGAAGAGGATACCTATCTTTTTCAGAGCCGATATTGAATGAATGTAATGGAAACGAAAGGTCGTCGAATTAAGGCATAGGAATTGTGCGAAACATGATATTAGTATGAAAGTAGAAGTGACGAGTAAAGCGGACGTAAGGGGAAAAGACAGAATAAAAGGTGCATGGGATGCGTGAAAGATGAAGCAATAAATATCTGTTTGACGTATTTCATCTGTAGTAATTTCACCTCATTCCGACTTAGAATGGAGATCGTGCACTGTGGTGTTCCTTGGGTGAAGCCTATGTAGGTATATTTAGAAATTATAATGATGATGAATTTCACCTGCAGATTGATTTCTGTTGTCTATAGTTTGTTTTTTATGTCTAATGCCGTAATTTTCCAAATTTCTTTACCCTTTTCTGTTCCATTTAAATTATTTCGAGGTAATTCTTCAGATTTTTTTATGTCGTAAGTGTCACCGATCCCTAACATTTTATATAAACTTCAGCTATCATCAAACAATTTTTAAAGTAAGGGACATGTTGTTTACAGTGAGAGACATTTTGTTTACGGTAAGGGACATGGTTTTTAAAGTTAGAGGCATTTTATTTAAAGTAAGGGACATTGTCATTTAAATCGACTTATTTTTGACTAAGATAAGGGAGTAAATTATTTATTACGGGGACTTACTTCAATTTTTTGAGAACAAAAAGTATTAATGACTGTTACATCATTTTTTTTTCACGAAATCGTTTTTTGCGGTCAAAATTTTTGTACTGTAAGGGACATTTTTTTAAAGATAGAATTTTTTTAATAATACCAATTGATAGAGCTCGAAATTCTGAATCCAATGATATATATAACTCATTTTCGCCAAAATGTCCCTTACGTTAATTGATACTTCCGGTATCGAAATGTTCAGGTGATCATTCAACAGTACATCAATTGAAAATGTTTTTACACTTCTACAATAGAGGTAAATTGATATTTCTTTTCGATGGCTTTGATGAAATCTTTCCCAATTATGAAAAAGAAGCGCTTTCTTTACTAAACTCAGTCAGAAGCTACAGTCAAAAGCATAAAGTGTGGATCACAAGCAGATCGTTCAACCACATTAAAAACATATTAGAACAAGAGTTCGGATTATCGTACGAAATAGAACACTTTTCCCAGTTTGAACAGGATACATACTTCAACACATTTTGGAAGTCAAAGATTAAATTAGAAGATCTAAATGATAAACAAGTTCATGCTAACGTTGAAAGCTTAGTACGTTTCATTTTAAGCGTGTTACTAACTGAGGGTGCACGTATCCAATGCATAATGCGCCAAAACCCGTTCTACAAAGTTTACCTCAGCTTTTTGGAATTTTTGAAAATGGAGGGTTTTGTTCTTGGTATCGATTCTGTTTTGGATGACTATTATACCTTTGTGAAAAAATTTGACACACGTGAGGGTTTTATCACATTCGTTTCGAACAATTTAACAGCGCCTCCGCTACATCTATACCTACTAACTGAATGCCTCCACAACAAGATTAAAGATGCTCAGGGAGGAGAAACAAACTGGGACTTAAACGTCACTGGGTACATATTCTACGAATATTATTATGAAACCAAAATAAAAAAGATACGTTTTCAAGAGAAAAACCAAATTGACATCTTTAAACCGGACAATAAGCTGGTGTACGAGAAAGAACGTGCGGACAGTATTGATAAACATAAGAAGTTGGGTGCTTACGCCATATTTTACCCATATGTGGAAGTTTTTGAAGAGGCAGAGTTGAAAGAAATTAAGGATATGATTACTGAACTAAATGATGGACGAGAGAAGACAGGACTTATACGTAATATAGCATACAATATACCTTTGTTCGTGCACATGTCCTTTGCGGAGTACTTCGCAGTAGAATATCTTTGCGAGCTGTTGAAACAAGAAAATACCGAAGAAAAGCAAGAAAAACTGTGGAAATTTATAGTAAGCATTGTGTTTCGAAAATGTGACGTGAATATTTTCAACATGTTTAACACCAAAATTAAAATGGATGAGGAATTGAAAAGTGTGGTGGAAAATAACAAAAAAGTAATATTTAAATTGCTATACGCACAGAAAAATAGCGGGATTTTTTTTTTATTGGACAAATTATGAAGCAACCGACAAAGCAGATCGTGGAATTGATGTCGAGACAATGTTCCGCTGTTTACTTCTTGTGATTTCGAAGTTTTCCGATTTATACGATAAAAAAATTATAGATGACAATAGTCCAGTGAATTTTCAGGAATTCATTAATTTCTATTACATGTTTACTGAAAACGATGACGGTGTATGTATATGTTCGCCGCCAGAGTTACGTTCAGGAAGGTCCTTCAACATGACGGAAATATAAATTTCTATAGATTTAAAACTCCGTTCATTATAAAAATAATGATTAATATTTTATTCAGTTTAAGTAACTATCCCAACAACCCTGGAAATAATAATCATCACTGTGTTTCGAAAATATGATTTTACTTTTAACGCTACCCTCTTTCATTTGATTTTTGTCGACGTCTCTCGCGTCGATCAAAATAAAATACCTATTTCAAAAACTGCTGAACCAATTTTGATGAAACTTGCAGTATTCCCTAAGTTGAACAACATCTAGTACAAAAAAAAAAGAATTTCTTAAATCGGACTTGCAGCTTCGGAGATATGCAAACACAAACATAAAAGCATACATACGAGTACATACACTTTTGATAGGCACATTAAATTTGTTCAGACGCTAATATAGACTAACATATACGAAAACTGGGCAGTTCTGGAAATATTACATACATACGGGTCGAATTGCTAACCTCCTTTTTTTTTGAAGTTGGTAAAAAGTTAGGCTGATGACGACTAGCCACTGAAACTTATTACTAACTAATTTAAACTAAAAACATTATCAAACTAGCATTAACTAAATTTAAATAACTAACATGCAACCAAGTCTAATATGTAAAATGCTTAAGGCAGATTTTTCAATTAATTGATTAGAAAGTTTAAGTTAACCTGTTTTTTAAAGTTTGTAAAATTGAAGTTGTTTTTTTTAATCCTTCTTTTTTAACCTATTAATTGAGATCATGGCTGGTGTGTCTGCTGACTCATACCTACAGTCAAATTTTTGCCGTGAAAGTGCGTCCACATTTATAGCAAGTCAGCACCCGTATTATTTCCGTATTTATGAATTGTCAAGCAAACTAATACTAAAACTTAACTGTCGACAACAACTACAACAATCTTAGCTCTCAAATCTTAGCTCTCAAGTTGCATGCCAAATCAACTAACAGTACAAATTGCCTATTAACTACGTCCCCTGAGGCCGAACTAAGACGGGCGTAGGGAAGCAACAATTGCATTGTCCCCCTGGACCTTAAGGACCGTCTTTGGGGATGTCTTTGATGTGCTCAAACAGCTGGCGTCGATGCGGAAGACAAATATTGTTGTGATGGACGCAGAGTCTTGATTGATGTTACGAGCTGGGGTTGTATCTTGAGAGACTGATCAGAGAGAATGATCAGAGAGTAATAAATAGTTATAAAATTGTGCAAAAGCCGAAGTAACCGTAATTAACTGTAGATTTGCGAATTTTCGGAAACAATTTACTGTTGCAACAACTAAGTAGGTACCTATTACAAAGTTTAGGCATCTAATGCAACAGATTTTTGACGTGATAACGTTGTGACTGTTCATAAAATACCCTAGGCTGATAAAATTTTCGTTTTTCCTAAATTACGTTAATATAGTGGAAAATATGAAAGATGGGGCCCCCCCCCTGGGGGGGCCGAGGTAGAGCCCCGCCTCCGCTCAACCTCCGTGGTGCACATGCCATAGACAACTGCGACCTCCGCCGGGACAGAGAGGACTGAACTCTCAGCAAGGGGACGGGACCAAAGTAAGTTAGTGCTGAGAGTTCCCAATAAATACATGAATAATATCAAATCATATTAACGATCCAAATAATAATTATGAAGCTAGTAAGACAAGAGGACAGCAAAGATATAATATATCAGGAAACGTCACGCTTGCGCTTAATAGAATAGATGATTACGGTTACGTTAACTTATTTGATTCCAATGTACTGGATGCCGCTTTGCAAACGCAAACAATTCCATGTTACACAACATGGTATTGTTTTACAACGTTTTCCCGGCGTGCGTTTACTGTTAGTCCTACCGGCATTACCCTGCGAAGGACTCTGCTACGAACACTAACAGCGAACGTTTCCTAAACACGTTATACATGTCCTTTCCAATCCTGAGACAGTGAGTCGTGAATTCACTGCCATTGAAAAAGACAAGTTTAGTTTCTCCATAGAAGTACAAACGCGTTCAAATAGTTTACCCTTACGGTTGCCTATCCCCTTCTCTAATAATAATCAAGTTGCTCAAGCGTACCGTAGACTCGGCCTGTATCAGAGCATATTGCGATTGTATTGCTGGATGCCGAAGTGGATTTAATCGGCACTTCATTCATTTCATATTTAAATCTGATTCCCTTGTCGACAGGCGTGTCTCGTTAAATAATTGTGACGATTCAGATATAGGCCTACCAGTGGCCATTTAACGAGACACCGCCGTTTAATCTAGCGTTCCTTTGGAACGGAGTTATCCAAATGGTAACCCCCTCTCAGTGTAATCTACCCCCACAGCTGGAAATGTGCACCCATCAACCATCCGCAATGTCTCTGGGCTAGGCTGCAAGGAGACAGTAATCATCAATAGCATTTGGTTATTTTGCTAAACAAATAGCAATATTTGTTACAGTTGCAAATGCCTGTCATCGGCACATAATAGCGTGGCTGGGAGAATATTATTTGAGTAGTTTAACTATGAACACGGTTCTGCCTTTGATACGTGGTACATTCGTCTAGTAAAGTCAACATTCGTCTGGCGTCATTGGCGTGTGAGTCATTGTACTCAGTGTAGCGAAGGCTTTCCCCGTGCCTTTTAACCAAACGCCAATGACTAATTACTGTGAGGTTAAGGAACAGGGTCTCAGAACGAATAATATAAATATGAGATAATAATATAAAATATAATAATCTGAAGGCTCCGCCCCGCCATACTGAAATAAATGATATTTACAGCCATTCTGCATCTCCACCAAACTGCCCCTATAAAGTTATTATAATTAACACTTACCAAGTGCTTAAAGAAGAGGCTTAGTCTGTAATTCACTTACGGACCGCTGCTCAAACTGCCGCCCGTATGGTCTCCAAAATCAGGCCGCCTTCCGGATTCGTCTTCTCGCGTTCCACCGTACACTAACACTCGATTTACTCTTACTTCTGTTATTTGCCGTATCTAAATATAATTTAATCTAACAATTTGATAATACCGCGTCGGTATCTCGACCGACACCAACCGAATATCTTGAACTTCCCCTGGGTCCACCCGTGTGTACCTCAAGACGTTCCAAAACCAACTGCCCCGAGGAATCATCAGCGTCCTCCATGTACCTGCTAAGGGACTCGCCAAGCCCTTCAGAATTCCCACGACATCGTGGCATGTTTATGAGGGCTGTTAACCCGAATGTCTCCTTTGTTTTTGCGCTGTGCCCGTCTCAATTGCTCTAAAAGGATCGTTTTGACCATTTCGTGAAACTTAAATTACAAACACGTGTGCAGATAAGCTAAGATGTAAGATCGTTCCTTTAGAATTCTTCCAAAATATCAGCTAACGTCTGTCAATAGTTTTTAAGAATAAAGGATTTATGGTTTGCAAAGCAATTGAATAGTTTTTGTTCTACTTCTCCAAAATAAATATGAGCGTTGCGTTATTTATTGGCTGTCGGGTAATAAAGTAAAGATTTAATGTGTTTCCAAGCGGCACAGATGCACTTGGTGACTTAAAATAAATAATCTATTTTGTTATTAAAACAAGGGTCCATGACGAACAGTCACATTCCCCCCTCTGAAAATCAGACGCGTGACGCAGTTCAGCGGATGAGCTTTCACATTAGGGTAAACCTATGCATTTCCATGACGTTATAATAACGTATACGCATACACCCGCTACTATATGGCTAAAAACTGGTTACTATTACTTTTCCTGCTGGAATACGAATCTATGTAATAAGATGCATTGTTTGCCATAAATTTGTGTAATTTTGCATAAGCATCTTCAATCATAAATGTAATTAATAATTATATTCGAACTGGTCCTCCGATAAAATACTCTGTTGTATTTAAATTTTATTTCAATTGCGCTCGCAATTGCAATTGCGATTCAATTTATTTCAAAAGACCTGTGCATGCTTATAATGTTGATTTACATACCAGAGTCTCTTTCAAGAGTATTTGTGACTGACGCTACCTCTACGGTGTTCCATCGTTCTTAATTCAGCCTATCGTAGCTGCTGCTGGACAGAGGCCTTTCCTCAACGCTGAGCGGCTGCTCGCTGTTGTATCCGGTGGCTGAAATAGTCCGCACATAGACATATTAGTTTTAATTCCAATTAGTCGCCCCCCTCCGATTCTAAGAGGAAAGAGCAGTTCCAGGATTCTAACTAGAATTGAGAAGTCATATTAGAAAACTGATGTTATGTATTCCAAATAATTATCACCTACACGTTGTTATAATTATTTTTAATCGCGATCAGCCTCCCCCCTCCGTTAGTCAGAGGTAGGACCAGTCCTGTGATTTTACTAGTCTGGGAGATTTTATATCAAAAAATGAACATGTTTTGTAATGTGTACTATTTAACATGTGCACGCTTTTCTCGCAACAATATGTCGCTCCCCACCACGGATAACTTCTCCTTCAAGGGTGCATTCACACAAATCCAAATCCATATACCCAAACAGCCATATTCAGAACAACTGCCTGCAGTTAAATACAAATCTTTGTTCTATGCGGGAATCGAACCCGTGACATTTAGTAATGCAAACGATCGGTAAGCCAATCGTGCTGTTAAGATAAATATACCTTACACTTCCCGCTCCGTCTATCGAATATCAATCCGTGTTAATTCATTTAATAATTATGTTTGTATTATTTATGCATTCTATATAGATTGGCCAAACAATTACTGGCTCTCTATGGTGTAACAAAATAAATCTGATTACTGAAAATCAGTCATTTCTTTTTATTAAATATTGGCTTTGCTCCACACAAGCAATTCCTCCTGTATCGTGGGTGCGTCCTCAAACACAAAAACCCACATATACAAACACCGAGACCCGCAGATCACACAAGCATTCGTTCCGTGTGGGGATCGAACCCGCGACACGCCGCGCAACAGTCGACTACTCAGCCACTGCGCCAATCGTTTCGACAAAATATTCACATTTGGTTCACATCAACTTTCCCTTGTAGGGCCCTTTGTCTGCCGAGTGCATTGTCTAGAAATTCAAAACAATACTACGCGTACCTTTACTGCAATGACGAGGTCAAACCAAGTGACATCGTGTAACTGTAAAGTATAATAAAAGTGAAACTTAGCTTCGTAATAGGAGTCACGCTAACGTCGACACAGCGGCCCCGGAAGTCCGTAGATGTCGGCTGCATTCGACTCGTGCTTACGCTTAACCCAAACGCTAAGAAAAAGGGAAGTGACAGCCCAGCGAAGTCACAGACAACCTGGAATTAGAAATTAGGCCACACGAGTATCTAATCACTTATTTAGTTTATTCCGAAGAGTCTGAAAAGTTAATCTCTTACGGTAACACTTAATGACAAGTAAATCAATTGTAATCTTATAGCTGCATGCTTCTTACTGTATAAACTGTAACAATATGAAATATATCCCGAGATTAGGGGCGCATCACAATCATTATCGTGACACATACGCACAAACACACGTGTATTTGCAAGTACATTTTTTTAATCAATTAGTGTATTTGTCGGATATCAAATTTACGTTTACAGGGAGTTGAACCCTTGTAAAAAGTAGCACAGCAGCACTGACAAACACCCATTTCATGTAGTTCAAAATTGCCTCCTGGCACATGGATAAGATAATCACTATTCAGCTTTCTTACTCAACCCTTTCCGAACAACGATTTCTGTGAGAACCTAGAACACAAGCCGTGACACAGGAACTTTATCACTCGTCAGCTATTGTGTCTAACCAGATCATTGTCACAGGAGCGTAAGCTCATCAACATCAAATAAATCAAGCAGGTATTTAACCCGCTGTCAATGGTTGGAGAATCCATCATCAGACTATTATAACTAATCAACTATAATTTATTACAGCTCCTAAAGTGTATTCTCCAGAATTGTTTCTCACTATTTCTGTTATTACGTTGTATTGTTTCCAATGCAACGTAAAATGATTCACTCACTTCAAAATTGCACGGGAATTGAACCCGCTACCGGAGTGGGTAGAACATTTAAATATGGCCATCAACCATAGGTCAATGTAACAAACATGTTTAACTCAACCCATCTCAGAGTTTATTTATAAATTTTATCCTTGTGTTGAATAATAACAACTCAATTGATAAATTACGCAGGAGTTGAACCCGATACCAATGTTTGATTCATTCAATAATGGTGATCAATAATTTAAAACCGTCTCTCGTTATCTCTAGAAAAATAAAATAACGTTGTGTTACTTCAGTTTCTACGTAAGGAACTCTAACACATTCATTGATAGATTATGCGGGAGTTGAACCCGTCACCACTGTTAAAACATTCAGTAATGGTTATCAGAATGCTTAAACTTATTGTTGTCGCTGTAAATTAAAGCCGTCTCTCGTAAGTACGAGAACTATACATATAATTACGTTGTGTTATTATTGTAGTAACCCATAAATTGTTCTTTCTCGTTGCACTGAAGTGAATCAGTACATTTAATGACGAGAATCCTGGTCACGGCACCACATGTGACTGTTCATAAAATACCCTAGGCTGATAAAATTTTCGTTTTTCCTAAATTACGTTAATATAGTGGAAAATATGAAAGATGGGGCCCCCCCCCTGGGGGGGCCGAGGTAGAGCCCCGCCTCCGCTCAACCTCCGTGGTGCACATGCCATAGACAACTGCGACCTCCGCCGGGACAGAGAGGACTGAACTCTCAGCAAGGGGACGGGACCAAAGTAAGTTAGTGCTGAGAGTTCCCAATAAATACATGAATAATATCAAATCATATTAACGATCCAAATAATAATTATGAAGCTAGTAAGACAAGAGGACAGCAAAGATATAATATATCAGGAAACGTCACGCTTGCGCTTAATAGAATAGATGATTACGGTTACGTTAACTTATTTGATTCCAATGTACTGGATGCCGCTTTGCAAACGCAAACAATTCCATGTTACACAACATGGTATTGTTTTACAACGTTTTCCCGGCGTGCGTTTACTGTTAGTCCTACCGGCATTACCCTGCGAAGGACTCTGCTACGAACACTAACAGCGAACGTTTCCTAAACACGTTATACATGTCCTTTCCAATCCTGAGACAGTGAGTCGTGAATTCACTGCCATTGAAAAAGACAAGTTTAGTTTCTCCATAGAAGTACAAACGCGTTCAAATAGTTTACCCTTACGGTTGCCTATCCCCCTTCTCTAATAATAATCAAGTTGCTCAAGCGTACCGTAGACTCGGCCTGTATCAGAGCATATTGCGATTGTATTGCTGGATGCCGAAGTGGATTTAATCGGCACTTCATTCATTTCATATTTAAATCTGATTCCCTTGTCGACAGGCGTGTCTCGTTAAATAATTGTGACGATTCAGATATAGGCCTACCAGTGGCCATTTAACGAGACACCGCCGTTTAATCTAGCGTTCCTTTGGAACGGAGTTATCCAAATGGTAACCCCCTCTCAGTGTAATCTACCCCCACAGCTGGAAATGTGCACCCATCAACCATCCGCAATGTCTCTGGGCTAGGCTGCAAGGAGACAGTAATCATCAATAGCATTTGGTTATTTTGCTAAACAAATAGCAATATTTGTTACAGTTGCAAATGCCTGTCATCGGCACATAATAGCGTGGCTGGGAGAATATTATTTGAGTAGTTTAACTATGAACACGGTTCTGCCTTTGATACGTGGTACATTCGTCTAGTAAAGTCAACATTCGTCTGGCGTCATTGGCGTGTGAGTCATTGTACTCAGTGTAGCGAAGGCTTTCCCCGTGCCTTTTAACCAAACGCCAATGACTAATTACTGTGAGGTTAAGGAACAGGGTCTCAGAACGAATAATATAAATATGAGATAATAATATAAAATATAATAATCTGAAGGCTCCGCCCCGCCATACTGAAATAAATGATATTTACAGCCATTCTGCATCTCCACCAAACTGCCCCTATAAAGTTATTATAATTAACACTTACCAAGTGCTTAAAGAAGAGGCTTAGTCTGTAATTCACTTACGGACCGCTGCTCAAACTGCCGCCCGTATGGTCTCCAAAATCAGGCCGCCTTCCGGATTCGTCTTCTCGCGTTCCACCGTACACTAACACTCGATTTACTCTTACTTCTGTTATTTGCCGTATCTAAATATAATTTAATCTAACAATTTGATAATACCGCGTCCGGTATCTCGACCGACACCAACCGAATATCTTGAACTTCCCCTGGGTCCACCCGTGTGTACCTCAAGACGTTCCAAAACCAACTGCCCCGAGGAATCATCAGCGTCCTCCATGTACCTGCTAAGGGACTCGCCAAGCCCTTCAGAATTCCCACGACATCGTGGCATGTTTATGAGGGCTGTTAACCCGAATGTCTCCTTTGTTTTTGCGCTGTGCCCGTCTCAATTGCTCTAAAAGGATCGTTTTGACCATTTCGTGAAACTTAAATTACAAACACGTGTGCAGATAAGCTAAGATGTAAGATCGTTCCTTTAGAATTCTTCCAAAATATCAGCTAACGTCTGTCAATAGTTTTTAAGAATAAAGGATTTATGGTTTGCAAAGCAATTGAATAGTTTTTGTTCTACTTCTCCAAAATAAATATGAGCGTTGCGTTATTTATTGGCTGTCGGGTAATAAAGTAAAGATTTAATGTGTTTCCAAGCGGCACAGATGCACTTGGTGACTTAAAATAAATAATCTATTTTGTTATTAAAACAAGGGTCCATGACGAACAGTCACAACGTCTTAAAATTAACGTTTTAGAAAAAGGTGACGTCATGCGGCGTTACCTCGCTCTGTAGCGTTCCATAGCAATGGCGTGTCAGTTGTTTGTTTATAGCAACGTAAGTGCAGTATTTTCTTATGACATTGTCACGTTCAACTATCGTCAGTAAACCGAACTTTACAGACAACCGATTTTTTTTTTACTTTTCCCCACACTAGATTTTTTTCCTGTGTCGTGGGTGCGTTTACAAGCATAAGAAGTCATATACGCAAACGCCCAGACCCAGACCCGGTCATACAAAATATTTGTTCCGTGCCGAACCCGCGACCATTGACATCGGCAGTCGATCATCGACTCAGCCACTGCGCCAACTGCGAGTTGAATAAAAAACAGCAATCACAATAAAGTTCACCTATACACACAGCAAAGAACACAATAAATACCTAACCACCCAGTAAATAACTGGCTCCATTTTTCACAGTAATGAATAACGTATGTGTAATTATTTGAGTGTGTTTACCTCGATATGGTATCGCGGTAAATCGTCGTCAGTGGATCGTGAAATTAACAGTCCATTAAAAATCATGGGTCGCTGTTGTGCGAACTGGCTTTCGAGATAATATGAACGAATTTGAACGCGATCTACAATTCTGAACATAGTTCAATGAATGAGTATTTAACTGACAGCTTTTGCTCACGACAAGAAACGATGAATTCGTTTCTTCACATATTTTGAACTGCGTTTTACTACTAATGTTATAAGTGCAATGGAATATTGAGACCCATTTTTCAAATGAGTCCTCCCACACCGGGCAGGGTGGGAAGGAATGTCATACTTGTACTGACTAAAATCCACGGTGTCCTTCATTAGCCCTTTATGTTCCGGGGTTACGACAATGAGATAAGTCCCGGCAGTCTTTGGCCCTCTAGAGGGGGGCCCCTCCATAATATAAATAATAATCTTATTGATACCCATAGCTGTTGTTCATTTTTTTTAATCTACATTCAAGAGGCATCAGTACAATAATGTCAAAGATACCCCAAACAGTGGTTCGTACCTTATATGTTCGTACCCAACCGGGGGTGCTCTTAACGCCTGGTAGCAACACCGTCACTGAAACAGATACCTAAGTTTGTAATTATTCTTATATAATTATATCGAACCAGACAGTATTTTATTATAACTTTCAGTTTTAGTAATAAATTCCTATAAAAATATAAATAAAATAAAAAAGACAAGAAAAAAAAACAGCTGGATCATATGTAGCAGCTCCAAAAAAAAATACAAAAATGTTTATTATAATACCACGCAATCACCCCGAAGGGTTGATCAGGTGTGCCCGGAATTGTGCATTTTTTAAAGTGGCTTATACAATAAGCAAAGAAGCCACTGAAACAGGGGTAGAACACCTATTGCTATCACCAGAAAATCTTTGGTGAAACTCGTCATAAGTAGCAAAAACGATGTTCCGATGTTCCTTTTAAAGTGCTCCTACACAGCAGTTATATAACGTTAAACAACATTGTGTGACACGATAACATTTATAACAATACTCTACAACATGTTAAGAAATGTTATATGTTATAAACGCTCCCACATTGGTTGAACTCGTTGTATAACATCGTATAACATTATGTTCAACCAGTTTGGGTTTGTCTTTCGAGGAATGATGATGCTATACAACAAAAGTTATAATTTGTTATATCTTAGTGTAATCAGTTGTATAACATTTTGTTAAATGAAGTTGTATAACATAAATAAATAACAATTTATTATATTTTTTAACAATTTGTAACTTTTGTTATAATTTGTTTAAAAAAGTCAGTCTGTAACGTTACATAACTGCTGTGTGGGAGCACCTTTACAAAAATACTTTCGCAAAAATATACCTGATCTCATTTATAAACCATAAAGTTTTAAGCTCTTAAAAACATTTTCTTAAAAGGCCAGGCGTAGGTAAGCTAAAATCAAGGCTCCTGGCATAAATCCATCATCGCCTGTAAACGATTGTTCGCTCAAGGATGAATAATCGAGAAACAACATCGACTTTGTTTAATATCGATACTGTTTACAACCTTGTTTGTCGTAGTTTCAAAAAATAATAAGCTTTCGGAATATTTTACGTTCAACACTAGATTTTGTCTGCAGCTTCGTTCATTGTGAGGTTGTAAGTTAATCCCATGGGTGTCGGGAGACGGTCGAAGCGCGATACCGCGGCTCTAGAACGGACATGTAAGGAACACGGTTTTCTGACAGTCAAAGTCTTTCCCGCTTTTGGCGTGAGCACCTACTAATTTGGTGATTTTTACAACACTCATTCGATGATTTTAAGAACCACGAAAATATATAGGTAAGGCAACTTTTTGAACTGTAGCAAGAATAGTCGGCGTAAAAAATAGGTAGCTTCCAATTAGTGACAGACCATTCTGAATCGAATTAGTAGTTCAGAAGATTAACTAACCCGTAAATCCGAAATTAACTTAAAAACTTTATCTCTTTATGAGGTTAGAATCTAGAATGGATATTCTTTTTCAAGGACTTCACACACAGCAGCTATAATGTAAAGATGTACTCATTATAGCACGATACATCTCATTACATCTTTCCATAGAGATTAGAAGATGTAAAAATATACATTATAGCTGTCGTGTGTGGTCTCCTGACGATTTCTATGGAAAGATGTAATGTATCGTGCTATAATGTACATCTTTACATTATAGCTGCTGTGTGTGAAGCCCTTTATGGAAACAGACTCTTTTTTTGACAACCTTCCCACTGAAAATCCACGAAGTCATTAGATATTTCGAAGTACCTTTTTAGGGGTCTAACTTTAGTGTCAGTTGGCCCAGAAAAGTAGAGACGGATATTGTCGGAATTCCTAATATTGTTTCCAATAAGTTACACGGAAATATTGAGATTTACTTCAAGTGGTTGAGTTGTTTGATCTTTCATTCTGAAAACACTTGGCTGAAATTTTGGTGCCAACATTTAAGGTAAAAAAGGGAATTGTTTTCTGAAGTCTTGCCTTCAGACGATTTGTTTGCCCGTAAGATTTTTATTCCTGAAAATAACTCACTAAATCAGTTTCTTTATTAAGACGTTTTAATTGAGAACGTGAGTGTCTGCATAAGTTTCTACAACTTCCAACTTTCGCGCAGACGACGCCGATTTTTTTTTCTCGCGGCCCTCTTCCTCCTTCACGAGCATGACTGCTTCGCAGAAGGAGGCGACTTGTTCCCATTCCGTCCCTCCCCGCAGCATCGCTTCGACCAATGCCGAGTGCGAGACGTCTCCGCCTATCGCCGTCGTGAGGACAACTCGGTGCTCTGTTCAAGCGGGGCAGTCCTGCACCGTATGCTCCACCGTGTCTTCCGGGCGATTCTCGCAGTGGTTGACATCCAGGCGTTTCTTCCCTCCTTATCTGACACAGATACCTTCCGAAACTTCCGTGTCCGGTGAAGACCTGCGTCATGCGGTAGGTCAGGACACCAGGATCTACCGCATGACGCAATACTCCTCAAAGAGGGGTCTTATATTACCGCCGCGATTGCGACTTGCCCGATGACTAAAGTAGCCCTGAAATAATTCACCTGTTTTGCTCCTTATGAAACATCAGTCTTTCCTTCAAGTTTGGAATTTTATTTTCAGTAGAGTTAAATTCACACAATATTTTTTAAACGGTTTCATTGCACACTGTTTAAATAAACTCAAACTACATTTAAATCCCAAATAAAAAATCCTTATCTATTATATTATTTCGCTTAAAAATGGTTCGGTGATGGAAGACCAAGCGAGAAAAATATGCCAAGCTCCGGCACTATTTACGATCATTAGCAACAGTTTTTAAAACTAGTAGATTGCGCGAAGTACTTCGATATTTTGTGAACTGGAATGAGGGATTTTATTTTTATTTTTTTTTAAACTCTTCCCTAGTCGATAGATAGATAGCTTGATATGTTACTGCAATGAACGGAACGTCACGTCATTTTTTGTTTTTTTTCACTTAGATGTAATTTTGATATTGTAAAACGAAACGTAGGTACATGTCATGTCATTTTCAGTCACATCACATCACACAAATGGCATTTTGAAAATAAATAACAACAAGGAAAAAGAAAAAAATATTCGTTTACCAGTCTTTTTAATTTATGAGTTTTCCTCGCCAGAAAGAAAATATCCCAAGAGAAAAGAAGAGAAGTCTGTGCCTCGTGGATTTGTGCATAAATGAAGGCATACATCTTTTTCCTAGAGTAATGCAGTCAGTTCAACGCCATCTATAGACTTCTTGGAAAGTACTTTTTTTTAATACTCCAAAAAGAAAACTTCTCATTGAAAGTTATCTTTAAATCGTCTACAATATTATTTCATTTGAAAAACCTTTATCCTTATTTGAAAAATCTGAATGTGATTTTATTAAGGGAATGAATAGATTTTACTCTTTACATTTCTTTTTTTATGAATGGAAAACTATCTAACTTTTGTTTTATTCTTTCTCCCATATGACTCTACATTATCAGCGACTAAAACGGCTTTTATTACAAGTTTAAATTGCTACTCGTGTAAGGCCTTGATTTATTTATAGAATTTCGTTGTAACAGAAACAAAAAATAATCTAAATGATTTTACTTTAATACTTCAGGTACCTATTATTAGTCTCCAACGCCACACCGCTATCAATTTTACATAACAGAGCTGTCAAAGGGGTTTGAAGATTTGTGGCATACCTACCGCCGCCATTTTGATTTTTTTTCAAAATCGCGGCCGGCTATGAAACCTTTTTAGATCGTTAGCTGACATTAATGCCAACAAAAAATATTATGACAACAACCCGTGTAAAGTTCCAGGTTTCCGAGATAATAACCGTGAAAGTTAATCACGTGACATTCACAATTCTAAGCTAGTGTATTATGTTCGAATGTATCAAGATGTTAAAAATAATAACTTTTTGTACGTAATATGTATGTTGCATTATATCTGGATGTTACTTAAACATTATACGTCTGATATAATCTACTTTTTGAATTTAATAACTTATTTTTAGACCGTCTACACTTGTTTGAATGTAATATCCTCATATGATTTAACTATCAATACGATAGTTTTACGTTAAATAAAAGTATAAATATGACACAACTCGCCTCACCCGCCTGCATTGTAGGTGTCTCGCTCGCACCTTTGAAATGTATGATGCGTAGAAAGAGAAGAGTATAATTCATCTATGGTATGCTGCATTATATTTTAGTGATAAATATACATAACCATGGTACGCGTATGTCACCTTTACTTTTTGCGATTTTGGTAGGGATGGTTACATTTTGCCACATTTTTAAATATCGAATTTTTTGTTTGTACATGAAGCCATAACTTAGCCGTTACATTGTATCCCTATCATCAACAATTATGACCACTACAGACTTGGATTGGCTTGTACCGGAAGAGTATTAATTTACTTCTCGTGTAAAAAAAGGAGATATTTTGATTTCTTTTAACGAGTCCGTGCTCGAATATTCTCACAATCAGCGTAATACAAAAAGTAAAAAAAATGCCTAATTGTGCCGTATTGAGTTGTAGAAACAATACACAAGAAGTAGGACGACTGTGCCGAAGTTTGTATACTAAATTACAGTTGTACAGTTGTATCATCAAAATATCCATGCAAAATAAATGACACGCTCGTCTCGATACAAATCGAAGAACATATTGCTTCTATCCAGATATTATTGCTGTGATGGCCACAGTAAGCAGAAACATCATGAGGCATGATACTCGTAAGTACCTAGTTTTAATATCATTATCAATTCATCATCATCATCATAACAGCCGTAGAAAGTCCACTACTGGACTAAGACCTCACCCAAGGATTATCCATTTGATGGTTATTGCCATACTCGCCACGCTTGGCCGGCGGATTGACGAGCGCATTTATTTCAGCTTATTAGTCTTCCAACGCTGCTGCCCATTGAAAGAGTTTTAAGTTGAGGGGCTATAGATCTTACATTTTACCCTATCCCGCGATCGACTTTTACCTACGGTCTGCCCGGGAAGAGAGATAACTGGCACATTCTACGTTTTTCTTTTTCTCCTACACCAGGATTATCATTTACTTACTAAAATATTTTATAAAAAAATATTAAGCCTTTGTTATTCCGAATTCATGTGGTCAACTTTAACACTTTATATCTCAGAAACCTGAAACTTTACGAGGGTTGGTGTCTTAATATTTTTTGTTGTTATTGATGTCAGCTATCGATTTATAAAGTTTTCAAGGCTGGCCGCGATTTTGAAAAAAAATCAAAATGGCGGCAGTAGGTATGCCACGCTCCATAGTAAAATCTTCAAACCCCTTTACAGGTGAAATTCCAAAATTAAAAATACCGTTGATATGGCGAATAAAGGCCTATCCGCACACAACAGTGCCGACACGTTCCGTGACGTGACGTGCTATTCAATTATATACGAGTGAACGAAAATCACTGAACGGCACTTACACTGATGAGTACGGATAGCGTCGTACTAAATGTATGGTACAACATCATATTTCACTGACACTGATCACGTCATTTCACTTCACGTCACGCCACGGTACGGACGTGCCGGCACTGTTGTGTGCGGATAGGCCTTAAACATCGCCCGAAACCATCAATTTTCTTCTTTTTTTTATGAAGTATTTCGATTGAGAGCAAAAGCCTTGACGTTGTACTCGTTTAAATACCTAAAAAAATGAAGTCTAGGTTAACTCAATGAAGCTACATTGTATTGAAAATGTTTTCTATTTCGACTACAAATAAAGTAAATTACAAAGCAACTTCTTGCTTGACAACTTATTTACTTCGTATGAAACAAACGTAACAGATTTGTATTTTTGACGCTGTTATTTTAGTAAAATAACTACAATTCATATTATCATTGACATTTTATTGTTCTACACAAAATTATTGTATTCTAAAATTCTAGCTCAAATCTAAACAATAGACGTCAAACAAAAACTCTAGAACAACAAACACATCTGACATCAGAAACAAAATGTGGAACATTGCTTGAATTTCGAACATAAATTAATTCTTTTTAAACTCAACCCGTTTCGAATACTGGCGGTCATGAGCTTTAAGTAAAGTTAGGTCTACACGATAAACTTTTGTTTATAAACACGGCTATATAAACACGGCTGCATCAACATGTTGGTCTGAGAGTGCAAACAACGTTTTAGCAAAAACTGATTACGAGTGCTGGCGTGTTTTTTGAAGTACTTTTAAAAGGAGGAAGTTCTTCATTTGAGGTTTTTATTACAGGAAGCTGCTTGTATTCATCATTTTAGAATTTGATGATCTTTCAGACATGACCGAAATATTTGGTTTAGTGCCAAAGTATGGCAGTTATTTTTCGATTGAAAGCAAATTACATTTCTAGTACTTTGGGCTAACCCAAGACGGGTTGCCTCCCCGAAACGTATGATTAGGACGATAAATGGCGCAATCGCGGGTTCCGTTTCCCAAAACAGTCATTAAATCTAGCACCCTGTTGTCCCGCAGTCGAAAGGCATACGAAGCGCCGACGTTCATAACTGTCCCAAAGACGTTGTTACACGGCACGGCTAACGCAGTGGCTGAAAGATCGACAGATACGCAGCGTGTCGTAGATTCATTCCCCGCTACTGCTACTGCCAGCCAACTTCATCCCATTACCGGGCAAAAGCCTCTTCCCATGACTTCCAGGTTTAACTATCCGTGGCCAAAGTGGACCACTGTTCTTCTACGAGGTCTACCGCGAGGCCTTCTGGCCGTGTCAGGGCTCCACAAAGTAGTTATTTTGGCCCACAGCTCATTGCGCATGCGGCAGACGTGACAGCCCAGGCCCATTTCAGTGCAGCGGTCTTTTGACCAACGTCAGCAATTTGTGTTTATGAGCGCAGTGTGGTGTTGCGTACACTTTGACACCTAAAATACGAGTACTGCGCTCCATTGCACGTTGGCAGACCTTGATTCCCGCACGGAACAAAATATTTGTATGATCTGCTAGTAGTTGTTCTGGGTGTTTATGTGTGAATTTTTGGAACGAAGTTCCTTATCGCGCTTTGTGAAAGGGGGCTAGACGGAAAAAATTCTTACGAAAAGTTGGCTCACTCAACCCCCGTTCCTCGTGACTCTTGTCGTATTGCGGCGTGCACAATGCACATGCTTCTCTGTCTCTCTCTCCCTAATAGAAAGCAAGCCAGATATTTTCGTTTCGTCTTTCTATTTCGCATTGAACAGTGTGGTGTTGCGACGATTATTTTTGTTAACTTCGTTCCATCCGGGTGTCCCTTGACACCTCTCAAGTTTTTGTTTGTAAACGCACCCACAACAGAGAAAAAAATCCTAGTGTAGGGCAACGTTTTGTTAAAAACAAATAAAAATATGAGTCTTACAAGCAGTGTGGAACACTGAATTGGAACATTCATTCCCCACAAAAAAAAAACCATGAGACAAAATACCAGTGCAGTTTATTAACCATGAAAGTATAAAAACAAAGGCTGTTTCACACCGTTTCATAGCTCGTAGTCAGACCAGGATTAACATACGCTTGCATATGCATACGGTACGCGTTTGGCTAGTTCACACCTCGTGAAATAGGGACATAATTGTTCGTGTATTGTGAAATAGGGACACTAGGTTTATGTTTAATTTTTATGCTTCGTTGAGCTTTGCATAATATCGCTTTGTGGCAGTTGATGGGTTGTGAAATGAAACGTGATGCTTTGTTTTAGTTATTTTTGAGGGAGAAATGTTTGAAATATTGGAAAGACGAGTGACAAAAACTTTGGCGAGACGGTGCCAATTTTTTTGTCACTTAATAATACAGATTGTCTTTGCAATCGAAGCTGTCAAAAGAAACGGTGCAATGACGAACAAATAAAAATTCAAAAGTTAAGCCGCCTCTATATATATTATATACCCCACAGGCCTCTGACATAAAAATATTTTATCTGATTACAAAGTCCAGGTTTAAACACAATGTTTTCTTTCATCAATTTCAGTGATGTCCAAAATAAACTTAGGCTCCTGCCCAAGTACGGACGGGAGGGACTGTCAGACTCGTACTGACTAAAATCCACGTTGTTTCTTCAATAGCCCGTTACGATACGGAATCACGTTTTCCTGATAAGACACGGTTTCCAGATTGTTGACACGTTTTTGAGGAGCGCGTGGAACACGGCCCGGGCATGGTCCATGATCAGTCGGCGAGTCGCCTATTACTCGTCGTCCGCATGGCACGTATCGGTTGGGACTAAACTCGCAACCATGTTCACGAGAGACGAGGTGCTAAAATCCGAGCCACCACGACTGTAGTCGGGTAAAAAGCAATATAATGATGGTGTAAAGTCATAGTCAAGTTTCATAGTACTCGCAACAGACGAACCGTCTCGCGGAGCATGACCATTTGAATTCTACCAGGAATACTTACAAAGTTATTTCTATACAATAATTTGAATGAGGAATAAAAACTTTTTGAACATCGCCGGGGTTAACCGATTCGTTGCAATATCTAATTTCGCTAACTTCTACCTGTGGCATCGAACAACATTGAAGGAGTTACCATCTACTTTAAAATGACACACATCCGTGCCTAACGCCACACGCAAAAGAAAGTGATGGCACTGAACCGTGCCCTCCGCAACGATAGACAGATATGTTATCATTCTACATCCGTTTCTTCAGTATCGTGCTACTCATGCTGATGTATGAACTTAGTGCCAATTGTGGCCTATGTAGCACCACACTTTCACCTTAAAAGCAGAAAAGAGGCAGCGCAATCTATTTGGGCCAAACTATTCAAGTTCGGGCAACGATTCAGCCCTTAGTTCGTTGACCGCAGACCCTCCTTATGTGTCAATCCTGTCTATGTTTATTAAAGTTCAACTAATGTTGAACATAACCGAAAACTAAACACAACTATCTCATCAACATAACAAACATTCCACAAACGCACGCGAACTTTCAAACAACAATCCAACACGAAATATTTAGCGCTAAATAAATTTCAAAAGCACTCGAGCTAGTTTTCCTAGTCCAATATTTGGCATTTGCCATAAATGTGGTTATATAAGGCCGCAAATCGCTTGCGGTTTTGGCAGCGGCTACCAACTCATAATAGGGTACTTACAAAATTGATGCTCAGCATTAAACACTTTATTGGCACTTGGTTTGCGGTATAGCTGGATTTTCTAGGCGTTTTGGCTAATTTTATGGCGTTTTAAATTCAAGGTTAATAAGCAACTTCTCTAACTTAAATTACAGGAGTTTAACGAATATTTTCAGATTGGAACTTATCTTAGTTTTTAGGCATATCGTATAAATAGCCTGTAGGGTTCCAACTTTAGAGATCGCAGTTTCGCAGATCATTTCACATGTCCAATTTTTGGTTCTAAGCCATTTTCATTTCATTCCAGTCCACGGTGTCCTTCAATAGCCCTTTCCCGGGTCGCGTATTTCCAAAGCCTATACTATTTCAGTCACGAGTCGGACTGTAATCGATTAGGTTTTGTTTGTGCATATTTCTCAACAAAACCTAATCTATCTCAGTAAAAAACCTGACTCAAATAGATTAGCTTTTGGAATTGATATTTTCAATGAAAATGCACGGACAAAACCTAGTTCTATATAATTCATATCACTCGAATAGCTAGACTTTTGGCGAGTTATTTTAAAATAGTAATAGTGTATCTCAGTAAAAAACTTGACTCAAATAGATTAGGTTTTGTTTTGATATTTTCAAAGAAAATGCACGGACAAAATCTATACCATTTTAGTCACGCACGACCCAAACTCTAAAAAAAAAGACCAAGTTTTGTTTATACATGTCGCAGTGAAATGAGGAAATCAGGGATTTCACGAAATCCAATTATCAAGAAAAGTATCTAGTGATAATTATGACAAAAAATACTAATATAAAGTCAGAGATCATGTAATTTCACTAAACTAAATAAAATGTTAGAAAACGTCGACGGAGCACCGCTTCGCGGTGCTCCTACTTCTGGGTAGTTTAAAAAAAAATAACCACGAAGGGGATGGCGGGGTCTTTCAGACCCCGCCATCCCCTTCTAACCTAACCTGTCCGAGTCGGGGTGCCCACAGTCGTATTTACGATAATCAAGTAGTACTATAAAATTTAAGAAAAGTTAAATTCCGAGGTTAATTTACTCATATAGCTAGTGAGCCTCTACTCGACAAGGTTTTGTTCGTACGTAATGTTTTAAAATAACTCGCCAAAAGTCTAGCTATTCGAGTGATATGAATTATATAGAACTAGGTTTTGTCCGTGCATTTTCATTGAAAATATCAATTCCAAAAGCTAATCTATTTGAGTCAGGTTTTTTACTGAGATAGATTAGGTTTTGTTGAGAAATATGCACAAACAAAAGCTAATCGATTACAGTTTGACTCGTGACTGAAATGGCTTTGGAAATAGGCTCCCGGGTCACGGTAGCTCGTAGCAAAAAAAAATTGCAATATCCCTTGAGAATGGCTCTACCGATTTGATTTTTTTATTCTGTCAATTACTGAAGAAATCGAATCGCTAGCAGACTACATGTATTAAAAAATATTCAATTAATATAATATAATATATTCCACAACCATCACACAACGCCATCTAGTCCTAAGCTAAGCAGAGCTTGTGTTATGGGTACTAGACAACTGATATAAATACTTATATATTTCTAAATACATACATATTATATGTGTAGATAAATTACACCCAGACACAGAACAAATGATCGTGCTCATCACACAAACATTTGTCCTGGGTGGGAATCGAACCCACGACCTCCGGCATAGCAGTCAGGGTCACTAACCACTAGACCAACAGGCTAGTCAATTAATTCTAATAGAATAGAATTTCCTCTCACTTCTCAATTAAAGTTTATTTTCTTTCAAGTCTATGATAACAGACAGATAGATGTCCAGAGCAGTGTTGTTTCATTTCATTAAAAATACTGAGAATTTGTTACCGAATCGGGAACTCAAAGCTTATACTACCCAGAAATGAACCGAGGTACTGGATAACTAACTAACAAAGCCCTAGGCTAGATTGTAAGCTGAACTTCTATCCCTCCTTTTTCACTGCGGTGCTCTACAATTGTCGGTAGCCATATACGTGCCGAATGCATAACCTCCTCTTTTTCCTTTCGGTTAAAAATCTCGACAGCATTGATAGTTGGAGGCTTTCTGAAACATGAAAAGTCATGCCAGTCCGAATTTGCCTATCTGAGTCTTAAGGCTACTACACCCATGCCGGCGTCAATACCGCCGGGTTTATGCCGAGCGGCTGTGTCGCCGGCAATACAAGCCGCCAAGCATCATTCACGGACGAACTCACGCCGGCAAGCCACATGACTCGCCGGCACACCCCGGCGGCCATGCCAGCGGCTCCTTTGTGTTGCAAAGCGGGCTTTGAATTTGAATGCCGCCAGGCGCACTGCGGCTTGCTCTGCCACCGGCACTGTATGTCCCAAGTAACACGGTCTGGAAGTTTTAAAACCAATCTGTCTATAGACTGTCTATTCAGGGTTAATCTTTAGATACGGGCTTTCTAGAGATGGGTTTGATACAGAACATTTAATCTTATAGAGTTTTTTATCTAAAGCTGTATTATTTTAAGAGCATTTGTTCTACAGAACACTTATTTTTAGTACGTTTATAGTTATTACGAATGTTTCTAGATAAAATGCTCTACAAATAGTTAAAAGAGCCTATAGGCACCTATTTTGAAGTAGTTTTATAGATAAAACGATATATTTGAAGACAAAACTTTCTACAGATATTCTATTTTGGCTAATGGTACTCTTATCTTTTTTTTCTATAGATACTTCAGTCTAGATAAAATACTTTACTAGATAATTTTAAGTTTGTCTAGAAAACTGATAGAGAAGTCGTGTTTATAGAGTTTTTATCCTTAAAAGTGGCTTAGTTAAGTGCATTTGTACTAGAAATTTTAATTGGATGAGTTTATGCAATGGAGAAGATGAAACAAAAGATCTATGGTGATGGTGGTTTTCGTCGAAAAATCCGCAAGTATTTAAAAAGAAAGAAAAATGAAGAACAGTCGACCGAAGAAGAATAGAAACTTCCTAGTAACTTCCTCCAAAACGTAGAAAATTGTTGATGATAATTATATGGTTTTAAGTCATGTTTGTGATTTTTTTTATAATTATATAAAAAAAAATCACAAACATGACTTAAATCCAATATGGCGGACAGGCTATTTAAAATACACCCCCACAATATGGGTATCAAATTTCATTTGATACCCATATTATGGGTTTGCTGTCAGGGATACGAAAAAAATGGTCATGTGACTTAAATCCAAGATGGCGGACTGGCTGTTTGAAATTCACCCCTATGATATGGGTATGGATATCAAATAAAAAGGTTTGCTGTCAGGAATACGAAAAAAATAGTCACGTGTCTTAAATCCAGTATGGCGGACGTCCAAGATGGAGGACAGGCTATTTGGAATGCACCCCCGTGATATGGGTATCAAATGAAAGGGTTTGCTGTCAGGAATACGAAAAAAAAATGTCACGTGACTTAAATCCAAGATGGCAGACGTCCAAGATGGCGGACAGGCTATTTGAAATGCACCCAAATAATATGGGTATCAAATGAAAGGGTTTGCTGTCAGAAATAGAAAAAATAGTCACGTGACTTAAATTCAAGATGGCGGACTGGTTGTTTGAAATCCACTCCAATGATGTGGGTATCAAATGAAAGGGTATTAATGTAATTACAATTATAATTATTATTTCTCACATTGTTTATACCTAAATAAATCAGAAATACTTTTTACTTTGGTACCCTCTTGTATTGATTAATTATATTGGTTTGTTACTGCATAAAATGGTCTTACGTTCACAACACATGAAATTGCCTATTCACTGAAGAACGTCTAGAAATACTGTGACAAGATAAAAAGGAATACAGAGTGACAGTTACTAGATAATTTTAAACCACTCTTAAATCTGTTTATTCTCTCACTAGATAGTTTAGTATGTAGTAAGTAAAATTATTCTAGAGCCATACTACAAAAAAAATCTCTAGACTGTTTGTTCTATAGGAATCGGTTTTCTAGTAAATTTTATCTGGACGCCATTTTTATTGCCTAATTTTTGCTTCAAATAATTTTCGTTGCGTACTTTAATGTTTTTATCATTAAATTATGTCTAATTAGACATTTGATATGTTTTAAATTACTATATTTTAAATAAAATGAGTATTTTAAGCATTAAAATGTTAATTCGAAAATTTGCTCATACTAAATAATATACATATTTTGAAAAAAAAGAGTTAAATCTTACATTTACAGCGGGCGCTCTTATTTTACAAGAGTTTTACATATTATTCAACGATAGAATTTCAATCGCATGTTGATTTGCTTATTTACCCGTTATTAAAATTCAAATTAATAAAAAGTAATAAATTTGTTACGCCATGATGCAAATATTATTAAGTAAAATAACTCTTGTAAGTTCCACGCCATTATGCGTCACTAGTAAAATGTTACTTAAAGTTGTTAGTCTTAAGATCATTTGGTTTTAAAACGTGACGAGCAATGATTCCTTTAAAGGTCTTAACTCTATCTATAAACTATCTACTAGTACGCTACTAGATAAACGTACGATCTATAAACGGTTTAGAGAGACACTAGAAACATCTCATAAGTCAATTTGATCTGAACTCTATCTAGTCATGTTTTCTTAACTCATTCTTAAGGCCAGGTTCCAGTACAGTCCGCAGCTATGAGCGCACTACCTCAGCCCCCGCAAAGGGGCGGGGCAAGTCGACAGCGGTGCGGGCGGGAGGGACCGTGTGTGTATATGCCACAGCGTAGCGTAATGCAGTTAGTCAATTACGTTCGAGTGTGTCTGGATTAGATTTTCGTAAAATGATAGTCGAGATAGTTTTGATTTTACAAAGTGCATACAATGGAGTACTTTCTTAGGCAGCAGTATATTTGATATGTGCCGAGTTTGGGCTCGTTTTGTTATGATGACATCTTACCTCCGGACTTGATGGAGTAGACGTACTGTACCTCTACCATGAGTTTTTTTTACGTTTACGGTACAGTAAACGTAAAACAATTTGTATGAGAATCTGTACAGCGCCTCTATTGAGTAGTAGCGGAACTAAAATCCGTACCATGAGTTGAAAACTAAAATTTACTTTACCACATTTGTTTCAGTTTACCGTAGAGAGTTTAGTTTACGTACCTAGCGTTTTGCATACAAATCGGTACCATGAGTCACTGATTTGATAGATGTCTCAGTAAATTACTGTAACTACTGTGGTTACTTCTCTCACCGATATTTTTATTGTGAGAAGTATTTTTTTATTGTTTTTCGTTTATTAAAAATGTCTGAGCGACAATATTTCACTTGGAGGATGTTTGCCGAAGGCCAAGCGGCAGATGAAAACAGATTTTATAGAGGACACGATCCGAATATGCAAAAGCAAGTTGTAATGGACGGACCGGGATTCCGACAGCGCGTCCACTACAGGGACGTATTGTTGTGCACACGTGCCTTGCCTTCGCTGGTGACGCATGCATCCACGCACCCCTGAATGCGTACGTTTTTGGAAAATTACGGAAATGCAATAGGGGGACCACAGACAACGGAAATAATAAAAAACACCAATTTGAAGAGTTCACTTTGAAGGCTTCGGTCTTCTTTTAGTGATGTTTCTTCTTCGGTGGCTTGGCTGCGACTGAACGCAGTGCCGTTTTTTTTTTTTTTGACACTGGCATCTCGCAGGTCAACCTCTACTAGGTTGTGTGCTGCTCAACCGGACTTTCCTGTGGCTGCCATAGATGACTCTAAGGCCTCCAGCCAGGGGCTTACAAACTAAAATTTACAAACTAAGTGACCACACGCTAAGGGCACCCCCTGTGGGGTACGGACCTCGGCTTAGGGCGTCACTGACAGAGGACAGCAAGGGACAGGCTGGATAACTAAATATTCATTATTTAGGGGCTAATTTAAAACTACTGGCTCAGCATCGCGGGCTGGCTCTTGCAAGGGACGGGTAACGCAGTGCGGCGGTCGTATCGCCTTTTATACCGCCCGTCCTTACCTAAAAGAGACACACGTATTTTGAGCCCGTTTTTCCTTGTGATTTTTACTAAGACCGAGGCCTTCGTAGCCTTTATTTTCTTATTAATTTAAACCTTAAAACTATGTATTGTACCTTTCTAGATTCCTTATTAAGTCTATTTGTATATAAAACAAACAAAATGTACCTATGTCTAAATACAAAAAATCCTAGAACATAAACTACAAAAATTACACAGGAACAAAAGTTTGATTATACAAAAAGTACAATAACTTAAAAACTACTGATCCGATTTACATGAAACAACTTGTGCAATCACTTTTATAATGAAACACACCCCTTTTAAATAATTTAATTGAAAAATAACCATAAACAAAAAAGTCACTTTTCAACTTACGTAATTATTGAAGAAATTCTAAATTATTTACAATTTCCCTTTTCAAACAACCGGTGACCTTTGTCCGGCCACAGAATATATAACAGTACCTAAAGGTACAGAAGCATTACTCCCAAAAAGAAAATAGACAAATGTAAAATCTATGCACGAGAGAATAGAGTCCATTTTTACTTGCACCCGCATCACCTACCTACTTTTATAATAGCCTAAACTTCCCGTGCGCAAGCAAAAATGAACAGAATAGTGACGCGCGAGAGTTCATTTTAGTTTATCTGACGCCAACGACATTAAAGGTTACTGTCGGTCAAGCTCAATAGGGTTGCGACTCGCGAGTTTGGGCACAGTTAGGTAGGAATATGTATTTTATGCATTGTTTAATTACATTATTAATTAACATAAATATATATCACTCCTCATTACCTCCTTATGTACCTCAAGGAATTTTGTTTTTATCATCAGCCTATATCTTTTTCTGTTTCGTCATCGATTACTTCATATTCATATCGATTGGTAGCACAGAATGTTAACAGTAAGTACCTACGGCACTTTACGTGAGGAATAATATATACACCGTGACTTTTTAGTCGCCTTACAACGGCAGCCCAGTTCATGTATCCAATGACTAAAACACGTTTATAATATAAAATATGTATTTAAGAGATTTCAAAATTTGAAAATAAAATAAAATAAAACCTGCGGTCTTTGTTTACATCAAATATCAAAGATTTTAAAACGTTGTCAGAAACAAAAAGGGTAGTTCCGTTTCAATCCGTTCTGGTCAAGCTGTAGTCATAACTTTAAAGATCGATTGTTATCATTTACGGCAAAATAGGTAACTAGTCCTTATCATTTCATTCATTTCATTGTCACAGGCCCCGTGTTGCGTGTCTTTGTAGGTAAGTAGGTAAAAAAGTCGGGAAAAGAATTACGATCGCTGACCTTGAATGCGTAGTGTAGCCATTTTCTGAGTTTGAACGTGTCTAAACAATAACGTAAACATCTTCCTACTTTCTACCGATCATAATTCATCCTACTCTTAGGTGCACACAATTCAGCTTAGGTGAGTGAGAGTGATGTCAGGTTTGATATTCGTCTATTTTATTTATCTTGGTCGTCTTGTAGGCCAAATGACAATGCCAGATCCTGCCCCACCTTTCAACCCTTGATACGGGAAATATAAACTAATGAAAAATATTAAATGAAAATAAGACCCCTGATTACATAATTGTTATTCTGCAAGAGATGCTTTCAAAAAGTTAGTGATAAAAGGATTTCGAAAACCCAAAAACCATTTCCTGTTTTCATCTCGGCCATGTGCGTTACGCAATAAGCATACCTACACGCAGAGAAAATGACAAATGACACCTTTTAATGTGTTAATGTTCGGATTTAAATATGCAATATTCAGTTTAAATAAAACATTATTTTCAATAAGTGTGTTTACCGAAAATAATGTTTTTTTTATATAAATCACAGTATGAATATACACGCTTAAAAATATTTCACATTTGAGCATGAATGAATAAGTACAACGAAACGTCATTGACGCTGAACTACCTAATCTGCGGCAACCAAACAAAGAGTTTACATCAAATATCAAAGATTTTAAAACGTTGTCAGAAACAAAAAGATTAGTTCCGTTTCAATCCGTTCTTGCCAAGCTGTATAATGATGGGTGCGATGTGGCGGCATTACCTATTTTAGTTGTTTTTATAAACTTCCCAGAAATAATTCGTTTCAACTTCATCTCTCCTCTATTTTTATTGAGTCAGAATAGGTGTCATATCTGTTCTCAATCGTTCTCTCAATGCTGAGATTCGTAACTTCGTTTCAATTTATTAACTAGGTACATCAACATCTAGTGCGGTCAGTGGCCTGATGGAGTGCAGTGCTGATGATAGGCATGTCGAGTTCTGCCGACATTTGATCAGACCACCGTTTTGGGCTTCGACCGCTAGGTCTTTTGCCTTCTATCTTTTCGGTCACCATTAGCCGCTCCATGTTGTTGGTACCTCTTCGGGCAATTTGACCTTAATATTTCATGACACGTTGCGGGCAGGTTGAAGAGAGTGGTTGCGCTTCCTCTATTTTTAGTTGTTTACGGATCGAGACGTTTATGCGGTGGTGCATAGTATCGTATATTTTATAATCATAATCATTGCTAACGGCGAGTACTTACACAGGCATAACCTATTAGCCAGAATTATCCACCAGCAACTTGCTTTGTAATACATACTAGTGGATTCTGAGGTACCGTATAAAAGGTTTGTGCCCGACCCAGTTTTCGAACAAGACCATGTCACGCTGTACTGGAATCTGCCTTTATCACTATAGACAGGATTATTGTCGCCAATTAGCCTGATATTGTTGCAATAGACAGATCGGCGCACCGCGTAATGATAATCGATGTTACCATCTCGCATGACGAGAACCTTGTGAAAGCTGAGAAATATAAAAAATGAAATATCTCAACGTAGCACGCGCGGTTGTCGAAATGGGAATGTGAGCTCGGCTATAATTGTGCCGATTGTCGTTACAGCCAATGGCCTGATGGCAAAGGGCCTCGACGAATACCTTTCGGGGCTCTCTCTAGGTAGTTGGATCAAGGGCCCATTTTGAAGGCAGTGTTATACGGCCCGCATTGTGAGGAGGTTCCTATTTCTGTAGCTCTAACCACCGGTCGTTTTGACCCTGCTCCCACACCGGCGGACTGCTGTTTTTATGTTTTCAAATGTTTTTTTTAAAGAAATATTTAAAAACGTAATAGTATGTATTTTGGTTACCCTGTTAGAAAGAGACAACCGCCCCCATCGGAGCTAAGGCCTAGTTCAGACACGGCGGGAACCGCGCGAATCCCGCGCGGGAATCGCGCGGTTATGTCTGAACGATTATTTAATAACTCATACAAATAAAACTCACGCGATTTCCATGTGATTCTGAAATCGCGCGGTTCCCGCCGTGTCTGAACTAGGCCTAACTCTCTCAGCACGTTTTACGGCATGAGTGCTCAATCCAGTTTATATATAGTTTGTGTATTTTATCCTTGTGTCAAAATGTCACAACTGGCATTATAGACAAAGTCATGTTGATCTTTGAGGGGCTATCGTGTTTGTTTATTACTATTATATGTATAATTATGTGTTTGAATTGTCTTACAGCTTCCACCAACATCTATAATCCGTGAAGAGTGTTAGTATTGTATTGTGTGTGCTTTGTGGCTAGACCAGCATTGTGAAAATAGGGATGTGACGTTAACGTGTGCTCGACAAAAGTATCTAACCTAAATGTGATATTTTATCTAATTAAACAGAAACGGCAGGATTATAGACATATAAAACATGATTTTACTTATCACTGATAAAGCACAAATAGAATGCTACATTTGGTATAGTTGGAAGCCAAATTTTATTTGGTGGGTCATAGCTCTAAGGAGCAACTGGCATTGTCTTTTGTAACCTACCTAATCATGCTTATCTGATCATGATTACTAGCCGGTACTTGAATGACATTAATAAGCACACCACAAGCAGGTAGATAATTTTTTGATCATTATTAAATATGTACCTACTACATAGATAAATATTCACTTTTTTCCTTACCTTTCGAAATCACGCGGTAGTGTGTGAAACGTGAGGCTCCTATCACTGTCATTATTTAAACAACCAAACGTTAAGCAGTATTATTTTTTCTTCATCATATATATATATTTTTAAACTTATGCGTAAATACAACCTAACACCATACTTAAATACTATTTAAGTAAGCGCGTGCTTAGTGGGTGGCGCGCGGCAACCGACTAAATGGCCACTACGAAGTGGCCCCCGCCAATGCTTGCAGTTTTATACGGTCAGCCAAGAAAGTGGTGTACCAGTTTTGATTTAGTTTCCCGGTCATCGAAAATTACAACAAGGTTCGTTATAAAAAGATATTACTGAAAGAGACAACATTATCATGACGTAAACCTATGTATTTAGTATTCATATGTCATATGTCACATATAAGTACATGACATTTTAACCTTTAGTATAAATGAAAAGGACATTAGTTTCTACAAAGCAATTGAAATGTTTCCAAACAAAAGTAATAAAAACTATTTAAATAGACAACCGAATTCCATTTGAAAAAGAAAACTGACAATTGACATTTTGTCAAATATATGCAAAAAATCGATATATTTTCCGTGTTATTTTTCAATCAACTGCATATAAAATCATCTCAATGCCTGCCAACTTGACCATTGCCGAAAGAGCACAAATAATTGCCCAATTTAATGAGGGAAGCAGTATCAGTGCGATATCCCGGAATTTGAATATATCGAGGCGTTCTGTCCGCTTTGGATTCGTCGTGAAGGAGAGGAGGGAAGTTTGTTGGATCACAGAAGAAGTGGTCGCCGGCCTGCACTCTCCAATAACGATAGAGAATTCATGAGACGGGAATATGAAATCAATGGTTTTAAGCCCACAAAACATTTTGCGGAGATGTTCGATGTGAGTGCCCAAACAATAAGGAATCATCTACATTACATGGGGTTGCACCACAGGCATTACGCCAAGAAAATATATTTGACGGATGCTCACAGACTTGCTCGTCTGAACTTCGCCAGAGAGCACTTAGAGTTTGATTGGTCTAATACAGTGTTTTGTGATGAAAAAACGTTTAAATCCAGTCAGCATGGACGTCTTCACCTTTGGCGATATAATTCAACACGGTATAAAGATGATCATGTAATTCCAAATAGAGAATCAGGTCGAATTTCCGTAAATATTTGTGGCTGGATGAGTGCGGATGGTGTAGGAGAATTGTGTTCTCTACCTCCTCGAGCGACGGCTGTAAATTATATCGACGTGCTTCAGAATGCAATGCTACCGGCAGTCCGTAATGTTTACCCGGAGAACGAAGTGCCACAATTTGATTTTGTTCAAGATAATTGTTCAATTCATAATGCGAGGATCGTAAGAGCCTGGTTTCGTTCACACACTGACGTAAGGGTAATTCAGTGGCCCTCAAGATCGCCGGACCTCAACCCGATAGAAAATCTTTGGGGCCTTATGGTCCAACGATGGTCGCATCAAAATGAAAGAACCAAACAAGCTCTTATTAGTCACTGTAATTATATTTGGGAGGAAATGCGGGGAACCGAAATTTGCTCACGGCTTGTTGGTTCAATGAGGTCTCGTCTTTTAGAGGTTATAGAGGCCAACGGCGGTTGCACCCGTTTCTAATTTTTAAAAATTTTCAATATCTTCTAAATATTACTATATATGCTATGTTTTTGTTTGTTATAAGTATTTTAAAATTGATTGTAGAAATTTAATAAAAGGATAAATCTATTTTTAGCTTGTTTTTTATTGATATTGTATTTACAAGTTTACAGAAATTGTAGGTTTGTGGATTCGCCTTGTGCCTTTACAATTTTATGTAACTTGTTGATTACAATTCTGAATTTGTAGATACAATTTTGTCATCAAAATCTACAGCCCCCCGCCGTTGATTTTACGACGTCATTGGTTCCATTAAGTTCAAACTCCGTTGTCCGATCCGTCGCCGAGTTCCAGTGGCAGTCACCGATGTAGACCTTCAGGTCTCTCCATCAAGTCCGGAGGTAAGATCTCATCGTAACTAACAAAACGAGCCCAAACTCGGCACATCTATTTCAATCCGTCACCGAGTTCCAGTGACAGTCACTGATGTAGACCTTCAGGTCACTCCATCAAGCCCGGATGTAAGATCTCATCATAACTAACAAAATGAGCCCAAACTCGGCACATCTATTTCAATCCGTCACCGAGTTCCAGTGACAGTCACTGATGTAGACCTTCAGGTCACTCCATCAAGCCCGGATGTAAGATCTCATCATAACTAACAAAATGAGCCCAAACTCGGCACATCTAGTTAAATCCGTCGCCGAGTTCCAGTGGCAGTCACCGATGTAGACTTTCAGGTCATTCCCTCAAGTCCGGAGGAAAGATCTCATCGTCACTAACAAAACGAGCCCAAACTCGGCACATCTAGTTCGATCCGTCGCCGAGTTCCAGTGGCAGACACCGATGTAGACCTTCAGGTCTCTCCATCAAGTCCGGAGGTAAGATCTCATCGTAACTAACAAAACGAGCCCAAACTCGGCACATCTATTTCAATCCGTCGCCGAGTTCCAGTGGCAGTCACCGATGTAGACTTTCAGGTCATTCCCTCAAGTCCGGAGGAAAGATCTCATCGTAACTAACAAAACGAGCCCAAACTCGGCACATCTAGTTCGATCCGTCGCCGAGTTCCAGTGGCAGTCACCGATGTAGACCTTCAGGTCTCTCCATCAAGTCCGGAGGTAAGATCTCATCGTAACTAACAAAACGAGCCCAAACTCGGCACATCTATTTCAATCCGTCGCCGAGTTCCAGTTGCAGTCACCGATGTAGACCTCCAGGTCACTCCATCAAGTTCGCATCCTAGCTAAAAAATACGTGGTCCATAAAAAAAATTACATCGTTTCAAAATTAGATCACTTGACTATTTTATTCTATTCCCGCAACTAACACGTAATCGTTTGTGTGTGTGACTTTGTTTCCATGTAGTAGTTCAGTTCTATACCGGCTTACGTAACCGCGCGGGGGGAATTTTTGCGCAGCAACGACGTACGTCCATCCTTTATCACGCCTCGGCGGGCACTGGCGAGCGCCCGGCGAGCGAAATAATGCCAATATTTTGGGTATTTTATTTCTTGGAGAAAAATTATAACGAAATTTTAAAATCTGCTTTTACCATGCACTTCTAAATAATGAGCTGTTTTTATTTATATAAGTTTCATATAAATTCATTGTGAAATCTCTAAGCAGTGGATGTTTGAAAATTGTGATTTAGTGTCATGTTTGAGAATTTTTTCTATCGAGCCAATTATTCCAATTCGTGTTTCTATCTTTACCATTCACTCGAGGATATGTTCAACTCTAATATTATGATTTTTATTTATTAAAAATATCATTGTTAATGAGACTTTCAGACGTTTGAAAATCTTAAAAATTACTGTAAGCCCGCCTTAAGAGAGGGTACAAGAATGTGCCCACTTTTACTAAACTCTGTCTATAAGCGTTCTAGAAGATTGCTTGTAGATGTTTTATTCTTATGGTAGACAATTCAATTTAATTCTATAAGCTATCTAGTAGTACGTTTCTAGACACGTTTGTGTTACTTGGGTGTAGTACAGTGTCAACGGTGCCTTTAGAGAAGTCCAATCAGAAGAAGCCGTCAAATAAAACGGATCAGGATTAAGATTGAGATATGTATTTATTTCTTTAAAGAAATCGCTTCGAGGTGAGGTGGATCGACTCTTCATGTGACCCTCCTTCTTGCCCAATAAATGAATATTGCTATCCAACAAACAAATACTTGTAACCCTGGTAGTTTAATCTAAGAGCTTATTCGAATTTGAACCCTAAATTAATTAAGCCACTGAGCTTTGTTTCTAACAAGGCTACTAAGTGCCTACATATTAGTTTAATGGTAGCCATACACCATACTGCCTATTTGTCAATTCGGCATAAAACTGCCAATTTGCTCAAATAGAATTGAACGTGTATGGGGGTGGAATGCCAATTTGATGGCATGACATGCCAATTTTGATAGGTCATCAAATCGTTTTTGACACAACGTCAAATCGGCAGCAGTGATGCCATCTTAGCAACTTCATAGATAGTTAGCTAATTTTATAAAGGTGCTAGAAAAAAAGCTAAAAAGTGTAACTTGTGGCTAAACTTTTTAGTTACTTTTCTGCAGGGACGGTTAGGCCACGTTCACACGGCGATTATTTTCCCGTATACCGTACACGAGATTTTATCGAATAGAGTTGACCAGTTTTAGGACAACTTTGCACGGTACACGGTAAAATATTATATTTCTCAAACACGGGATTTTCCCGTATGAACGCCGTTTAAACTATTTTTAAGTTTTCATTTGTGAACTGTTATTACTGCTCTATTCGATAAAATCTTGTATACAGTATACGGGAAAATAATCGCCATGTGAACGTGGCCTTACCAGGAAAACTGAGGCTTTTCGCACATGGATCGCATGTACACTCGTAAAAAAAAGAGTTATTCATTTTATTTTAAACCAAAATACGATTGAAAACTTGAGAGGTGTCAAGGGACCACGAAAGCAAGTTAAAAAAAGGTTCATGCTATTTTCGACCGTATTGACATTTATGCAAACACCTGATTTTAATGAAGGAGCAATGTTAACGAATGAGAATGTGAGAAAAACAAACTAAATTTTAAATGTCGATAAGGTCGAAAATCGCTTGCACCACTTTTTTTAACTTGCAATCCTTAAGCAAATGTTTTCCGACCTTCAAGCGATTTTCGACTTTATTGACAACGATGCAAACACCGGATTTTAATGAAGAAGCAATGTTAACGAATGAGAATGTGAGAAAAACAAACTAAATTTTTAATGTCGATAAGGTCGAAAATCGCTTGCACCACTTTTTTTAACTTGCTATCCTTAAGCAAGTATTTTCCGACCTTCAAGCGATTTTCGACCTTATTGACAATGATGCAAACACCGGATTTTAATGAAGGAGCAATGTTAACGAATAAGAATGTGAGAAAAACAAACTAAATTTTAATGTCGATAAGGTCGAAAATCGCTTGCACCACTTTTTTTAATCTAATTCGATAGTCTCATGATGAAATGAAAAGGTGCTAGAAATTGTAGCTGTCGTCACCGAATAATAGCCAGATCTAGTTGCTGAGTTGGCATCACTGGTGCAGATTTGAAGTTGTGACAAATCTATCGTATCGATAGGCAGGATGGTGTATGGTGTATATGGACGAACTGCCGATTTGAAACAATTGCAAGCGGCAAATCTATCGTATCGATAGGCAGGATGGTGTATGCCTACTATAACACCACCCTAAAGTTTGGGTGTCCGAACTCTGAGTAGTCTCACGTTCAGTTCACGCAGCTTTTACTAAAATTGAGCATAACATTATATTAAAGTTGTCTATCGATAAAGAAAGAAGAAAGATATTGTCGCAAAAGTTGCGATATAAGTATTTTAGGGACTATTTACAGGTGGCGAAAATACATTATTTAATGTAAATAAAAATTACGTATAGAAATGGATGAAGACTATCAAATCCTGTCGGTCTTCTACAGATTGTACTTCGGAGAGAACTCCACGACCTCATCCCACCAGCCACCTTCTATCATCGCATACGCATGGTAAATTAGGTACCATCCTTACGTTATTGCTAAACCACCTCTTTGTCAAGTGGAACTGTGCGTGGTGTTTCTGAACGCATACAACCCCAATCTCTTCAAAGTTGGAGTGAACAGGCTTCTTCTGGGTAAGCTCGCTCTATTGTCGACCTTGTCTTAGTTACTCCTGATCTAGACTAAGGTCAAGAGTAAACCTATTGCACATAAAAAAACACTTGGACAGCAAGTGACGTTCGTGTCAAGTTTAATAATAATATGCATCACGACCTTTTTAAGTACTTTTTTAGGTTTTATATTTTTTTTATGAAAACCAAGCCCTAAATGTATAATTATCGTTGCCAAGAACTGGCAGATCTATAATTGATTCAGATCTGCCAAAGGGGTCATCATCATCATCATCAGCCGGAGGACGTCCACTGCTGTACATAGGCCTCCCCCTTAGACCGCCACGCCGAACGACAATTCTCCACTTGCATCTATCGGCTGCCCGCGACCCTCACGATGTCGTCGGTCCACCTAGAGGGAGGCCTGCCTACGCTGCGTTTTCCGGTCCGTGGTCGCCACTCGAGAACTTTTCTTCCCCATTGGTTATCAGTTCTACAAGCGAGCCAAAGGGGTAATTGGAATTTATAATCAGATTTTTTTTCGTAACGGCCACAGATCCTGTGACAGAAATGGCTATAAAGAGACATTTAATATGACAAACCAAGCTGTTTTCTAGTATTTGTTAAAGCTACACATGTATGTTCCATTACTTGACACAAGCGTCGTACTGTGTCGCCTCACAGAGACAATCAGGAATGTGATGCATAGCAATGCGAAATAACATCGCTCGAACAGAGAACTAGCGCAACAGAGGACATTTTAACAGGTTTATTGTCATTGTGTGTGGTATTAGTTTGAAACGGCAAACTCGAGTATTGTGAATTAGGTAGTTATATGATTGGAGATATATGAGAAGGAGGAGCTTGTGGCTAAATAATTACAGCCGCATAGGCCGATCTTCCGGGTCAAGCCGCGCTTGCCGAGGTTGGTCTGTGGATGGGTGACCATCTGTCATAGCGAGTGTCATCCGTGCCTCGGAAAGCACGTAAAGCCGTAGGTCCCGGCTGTCATTTGTAGATCTTTGACAGTCGTTACTGTTAGTCAGAAGCTCTAAAGTCTGACAACCAGTCTTACCATGGAGTATCGTATTACCAGTTACTGTGTTGTGGAGGTCCGATAGGCATTCGCTCCACGTAAAATACTGATATTCAGCTGCATCTGGTTCGACTGGAAGCCGACCCCAATATAGTTCGGACAAGGCTAGGCAGATGATGATGATGATTGGAGATAAATTTCATACGCAACTAGCTGTGCTCCCGACTTCGTTCGCGTGACTGTCGGAACTCAACATTGTATTTTTTTAAACAAAGGATTTTTCTAAAACAAAAGTAGTCTAAGATACTCCTTATCACAGTAGCTACCTGCTAAAAAAAGTCCCGTCAAAATCGGTCCAGACATTTCAGAGATTAGCCATTACAAACTGACAGTTAGACAAAAATCGTAAAAAAAATATTTTGGTCTTTGTATATTCGTATGCATGTAGTAAAAAACGGTCACTTCAATATTATAAACAGCACCCTTAGCACGAATTTTCAGTACTTGAGACGTAAAGTAAACTGGAACTTTGACAATTTCAAAATGTCAATTTTCAAGGAAAAAATTAGTTCTGTCTTCGCACACCAGAGGTGCTGTTCCATTTTTTCATACAAAAACGCTGTAAATACTAGAAAGACACTGTAAATTAAAAGAGTGGAAATTCGTGCTAAGGGTACTGACACTCCAATTTTATTTATATGTATAGATAACGCCTGCGTCGCGTCTACGCAAAGATATTTTGAGGAACGAAAAGTTCAGCTGCGAGCGGGGTTTGAACCTGCGTCTTCTGGATAAGTACTCCAGAAGCCTTACCAATTAGGCTATCGCAACCACTTATATCGTAGTTGAATTTTTCATTCCCTTGGTTAGTGAAACATGTTCAAAAAAAATTTTTACTTGAAACCATCGACATAAAAAATAGTGCAACAAACGCACTAAAAAGTAATACTCTTTAATTTAAGACCTTAAAAATAAACAGAGAGCTTTCACCTCCTTCTGCGAAGCGTAGAGGCAATCCTCCTCCCCACCGCCTTTCGCCGCTCTACTTCACCCACAGCGAAAGGAGACATTTTATTACGAATCCAAAAAAATAGCATTTTTGAATCTAGTCAATATTTGCCCAATAAATTATTTATTTCGGTAATTGAGATTAATTGACGAAACTTAATCGAAATTCTCAGATAATTTAATGAATATTGATAGAATACCAATGGAACGAACCATTTTAGATAGATTTTATTTTTTATTGTTTGGAATACAAACATTCTAATCGAATTATTATTATAATTCAACAAAATCAATCATGTACAATGTACATATTTTATTGGTGATTCGTTTGCATTAAAACTTTTCAGACAGATGATACATATTGACCAAACAGTCCATTTTTATATTGCGAGTAACGGCTAGATTTTTAATTAAAGTTCCCTGTTAGTTTTGAAGTTTGAGGCATAAAATCCATTTTTTAGGGTTCAATAATACTTATTTACACTCTTTCTTCTTCACAATTACTATCTACGTATATATAGCCATATAATTTCATACAACACCACGCCATGCTCGTTAGAAGTTTTTGCCTCCGCCATCCAAATCTTCACAAAAAATAAACCTTAATTAAAGCAGATAATAAAGAAAGTCACGCTCCCAAATCCTCGCCATCGCATTTCAATGAATAATGACCGACGACATAATATGCATAATGATGTAAAAACGAAGGTTTTTTTCCTTAAAACATAATTAATAATGCCTACGGACAAGTATCTCTGGTCAAAATGTTCGTAGCTCTGGGAGATTCATCTTCGACCAGGATCTAAGAAATAAATTGGATACTACAAAACGCCATGACGTAGCTATCACACACGCACAGTCCTTTTTCCCTTTTGCGCTGCCCAGGTACATACACCAGGGGGTATACAACGTCCTAAAACCAGGCCTGTTCCAGTGAGTGAACGAGATGGCGCTAGACGACTTGTATAGCTCTGTCACTTTCACTCCCCGGAACAAGCCTGGCTTTAAGACGGTGTACTCGTAATACCCCTCCATTGCTGGAAAGAGACGGAGCTATAGAAGTCGTGTAAAGCCACCTCGTCCCCACACTTTTTTTGTTTTTTTTTGCAGTTTGGTTTAATCCTTTACGTTCCGGGGTCACGGTAACTCGTTAATCCCGCGACCCCGGCAGGCTTTGGTCCTTATAGGAAGGGAGGGGGCGTCAATGTGCTGACAGCTCTTTGAGGCGCTCGTACACGACGCGTTGTCGACTCGGTCATGGTCCATGATCAGACAGCGAGTCGCTCATTACTCACCGCCCGCATGCCCGCGCCTACGGTGGCTGGAGATCGTCCTGCGACGTCTGTCGCCGTGGGCATCTACCACCGCGGCTGAGTCGTGAGGTGGACGCTGTCCTCTGCCTCACGCGTTCCGCCTCCTCCTTCGCTAGCATGACTGCTCCGCAAAAGGAGGCGACCGCTTTCCACTTCGTCTCACCCTGCAGGATGGCCTCGACCAATGCCGGCTGCAAGAGGTCACCACTTATCGCCGTCGCGTCGGTCGTGAGCACAAGCTGGGTAGTCCTGCACCGTATGCCCCATCGTGTCCTCCGAGCGATTCTCGCAGTGGTGACACCCAGACGTTTTTTCCTTCCTCATCCGAGACAGGCACCTCCCGAAACATCCATGTCCGGTGAGGACCTGCGTCAGGCGGTAGGTAAGGACGGCGCCACACCTATTCGACCTCTCCATTACCGCCGCGATTGTGGCGTGCCCACATCAGTATGGATAGCTTGACTCTTCATCACGATATTCTCTGTAGCAGTCTTAATTACTTACATTGGCCTTATCAAGTCTCTGAGAAACTGTGGAATTAATACATACATCTGCGTATGTTTTCAGCGAATTTAGATACCAAGTTATGTATATCAGTTATAATCATCTCGTGTTTGTTTCTCGAAGCTCGGAGGAGCCTCCTCCATCCTGTGAATATCTCATGTAAATATAAATTACACGTAAAGATCTTTATGTGAAGTAAAAACTTACAGTACCCTTAGCACGAATTTTCACTCTTTAACTTTACAATATTTACAGCGTTTCTTGAATGAAAAAATGGAACAGCGCCTCTGGTGCGCGAAGACGGAACTAATTTTTTCATGAAAATTGTCAATTTGAAATATTTTACGTCTCGAATACTGAAAATTCATGCTACTGGTGTAGATCTTGAAGTGATATAAAAACTTAAGATGTAACTCTACTGATATTCTTCACTGAAAAGTTGAAACAAACAATGTGAGTGTTGCAGGGTGTAAACCCACATCGATGCACAAAATACTGCTCTATTACCAAGTTTTCTTTTTTAAAGAACCTGGCATAAAATTAGTTTATCCAGACAAAATGTACCTTTAGATGGCTTCTTTCTTTTAAGCGTCTCAATACTCAAAGACACAAAGATATCAAACTAAATAAGAAAGAAAAAAAAATGTTTATAAGACTCTTACAAAAAAAGACAATTATCAGGAATTAACAATTAAAATGAAACTTAAGTAAAGGAAAACAAAAAAATATTAAAACTGACTCTAGTCTATATTAAAATTCAGAAGCTATACTTAGTAAAAATATTAAAATTAGTAGCGCTGTTATCTTAAAGAAGAACTTCTTCTTTACAAAAAACTATTTTTTGCTAACTAGCTGAATTAAAAACATATCCATCTTTTCTAACTCCGTCGCCCTCATAATATGATTCATTATATAACAGATAATTCTCTATAAGATATCCCAGTTCCCCTTGTGCTGGCAAATCATTTCTCCGGCGTTTACTAATATCGCTTAGTTTGTTTTTATAAGTATTAAGTCTTCAAGTACAGTATTTATATGGTCGCTGGGCTAAAGAATACCGTGACCCCGGAATGTAAACATTTTTTTTGTTGTTTTACATTATTTAATGTATGACATGTTGAACAATCAACGTATTGTTCAACATGTCTTACATTAAATAATGTATGTCTGATCGCTCTTAATGAACGCCAGTCCTTTGGTTATGCCGAATCGTTAAAATCACGAATCATAAATGGATTTTGTAGAATGCTGGTATAAACAAAAATGTTATAAGATAAACAGAAAAAAAAACATGACTTTAATCAACCGTTTCTGTTCCGTTTCTTAACCAACCTCAGAGAACAAGGTCAAGTAAATATTTACCGACGTTGTTTTCCCACGAAAATTCGTCCCTGACCCCAGAAAGTAAAGGAAATTCCTTTACTTTCTGGGGTCATGGACCAATCAACATGGAACATGGATGAAATAATGGAGAGTCGCTCAAATAAACCAACCTTGCATTAATTGAAGATTTCTACTCAAAAACAAAGTCGACAAACTATCACACAATAAATTCTTTGAGCCATTACTTTCCCCATTCAAAAGAATAGTTTCAAGAAGAATGTAACAATAAATCTTCTGTGAAATATACGTCTTTATGCAGTCCCCCCAAGGTGCTTTCTACTGGAGCATGAACCGCGACATCCACCTGAAGTTTTAAGTCCATTAATAAGAACTTGAAATACAGGAGCATAAACACAGAATAGATACGTACAGAAGAACCGATCGTTACAACAACTGATAGAGTTGCACGCACACACTCATGATGGTATCGTGTGATGTCACGCTAAAGGAATTGGGAGCGATTAGAAAAATCCGCAAAGATTGAAAGGAGTTTTCATATTTCGAGGATCACACTAACGAGAAATGTTTACTTATCGCAATTATCGACGTTAATACGAACATTTTAAGACTACTACTGCAAAAATTAACGACATTTCATGTTAGTGTGACCGACCGCATTAGAAGGCGTTACGGAATCTGGCCAAAAGAGCGAGAGGAAATACGGAAGTATTAACACCTTGAAAGAGAAGAACACCTCATGGTTTTAATCAGGAACAGTTTTATATACAACATGTAACGTAATTATCACACACCCTCAGACACCCCAATTAGAATTATTTTGTTATAATCATAATGCATATTATATTGATTTTTTTATTTAACAAGTAAATGCATTGTTATTAACTAAATTAGTTAATTTTGCAGTAAGGTTTATTTTTCTTTATTTTGTGAATGAATGACGGAATTTGTATTAATACAAATAAAATTGCACTTTTAAGTCTTGTTGCCTTGATTTACGGTCTACCTTAGTTTGTTTTGACTGTACAGACGTTTAGGGGGAATTCCCGTAGTTTTAATTATTAAAAAAAAACATTACCTGTATTAAAAATGATAGGATTTGATTCAGTGAACGATTCTGAACAAACTAATTCCAGGATGTGCGTTAATTATGTTACATGATGTTGTATATATTAGCATCATATATCGCCTCAGAGGTGACATAAATAAAATTATCTATGAAGACTTCCAAAGACACGAAAATGCATTGACTCAGAAAATATTACACACATACGAATACCAGACAATTGAACTGTGTCGATGTGAGCGTACACATTTTGTCGTACAGAACTAACCATCTGTACGTATCTATTCTGTGACCTAAGTTTGTAAACTGGAACAAAGCCATCATTAATCGGTCCAATGTTCCCCCACCATTCCTATTTCCGACAGCAGAAATTGTTTTTGAAATATTGTTCGATGGGCCGACAGGGATAGGTAATTTTGTTTTCAGTAATTGCGATTTATCAAAGGTCTGATAGGGCGTGGGTTCCTCTTAATTAACTTATTAAAATTAGGATTCCGATTTAAAAGTCCTTGGGGCTCGCTTGTTTGAATTGGGCTGACCTGTACCCTTTGTTCCGCGGTTGTGATTTGAATATTTTTTATTTGTAAGACAGATACACTTTTTAATAATTCTAAAATTACGAGATACCTTTTAATCTAACTAAGCTCCTGATTCACGATACTTTGAGCAAGCGTCAAATAAACAATAAAGCAGATATTAAAAAAAACAGAAGAAAAATGTTGCATAGCCAAAATAGTTAAAAGTTAGTAGTAGATTAAACTCTAAAATGGTAAAATCTGTAACTTTTGTATCAGATGATCAACTTTTTACATTATAACAGATAATTGAAGTATAGATTTTACTCGTAGTTTCAACTAACTAAATTCCTTCAACTTCACACGCGATTTTACCCATTTCAGTTACAGGAAAACCTTTTTCAGTACTCAGGACACATTGTCAACATTTCACTCAACTTCCTGAAAGTTGTGATGTGAAAACGATTACCAACCTCGTTCCAGACTTTTGGACGGCAAACAAATAACAACGTTATATGAAGTTGAAACCGACAGGACTGCCTTTCAAAAGCAGATTAATTATTGTTGCCTCTAGCGTGTTCACAGTCACGTCTACATATTATAGAATAGGTATGTTTCCAGCATCAATAAATTGCAAATCTCCAGTCCGTCAGTTATAGTAATGAAATAAAAAGGATTTAAGCGCCATTTAGACGAAGGCGAAGTAAGAACTCGTAGGTATGCGATGCGGTTGTTTCATTAAGAGGAAACAGCACGGCCGTTTTTCCATACAAACGTAGTCCCCTGTTTTCTCCCTGGATAATGCCAGTAGAGCAATAATTCTTTGACAAAAAATCTATGACCACTATTAGCATGTCTCTATGTTTTCCTTTTTCCCATAAATTAATTATGAAAAGAGATATGAGCATTCAAAATCCTAAAAAATGGCCAGATTTTCCGCTGTGTTCAAATAATCAGTAAACAAATTTGTCGAGATTATATAAAAAAAGGAAAACATAGGAACACGGCCAATACCTTTCTTTATTTTTTAAAGGAAAAAGTAGTGAAATCGGTTAAGTTTTGGAGGAGTAATCAGGGGACTACGAATCGTTGATTTTGTGCCATTTTTAAGGTATTTTCGGTTCAAGCTGCAGTTGTCTCCTTTGCGCTCTGTAACTCTGTTGTGGGCACTGTGCGACAGCAATAGATTTTACAAATACCTATTTTTCAATTCTCCAGACCTTGCTGTTTCCTCTTAAGGTGATGGGTCAATAAAAATACGCTTTTTATTTTTTACTTTTCTTCGTACGTATCTGGACTACAGATCTTAAAACTTGGAATATTGACTATATGATGTAAATTCTTACAAAGTTGAAAACACGATTCAATGAAATTTTCTCGATACAAAAAAAATGCAAAGTTAGTTCTATATTTTTTCTTTTTTGGACTTTATGGCATAACTTCTATGAGTTATGGAAAAGATGTTACTTTAAATTGTAGAGAATACCACTATCTAAATTCTGTAAAGACAGTTTTTCAATTAATAACAATTTTAATTAATAAAAAGACGTCAATATGTTTGGGCACATACGCCGTTTTATTCTGAGCACACATTCACTATCGTCCTCTCATCTTTTGCCTTTTACAAGTAGTGTCATCACTTTCGTTCCTTGACGAATCAGTCAGCCAGCGTGGCTCTTACAGGCTAGACCTGTGACACTTTTTTTTAGATCGCGGCTGTCAGATTTTCGTAATAATAAAATGATAAAAAGATCGAGAAAATACAAACGAATGATACGTAGGCTTATAGATTATTCAAAACTATGTTTCGATGTGTTCAATGAGACGTGATTAAACGGACATGACTGTAAATAAGTCACGTAAACTTTCTTTTTTCAATAACACATTATTTTCATTAATAAATCAAGAATAAAATAAACCAAACTTACTGAATAAATCATCGCAGGAAATTCCTGACGACCCCTACAGATCAAACAAGGGAAATGTTAGAAAACGTATGATACTATACAATGACGATTTGTTCCTATCAATATAATAAATTACTCACAGTTATAATTATATCAATGCCATCGTGATATCGTACTATTGTTGTCGGATGGTTCCTCTGTGTCCATCCTTCTCCCATCTAATCTATAAGCATCCAAATACCATTTCACATGAACTAATGATAAATGCACTGATTTGCAGTCAACAATTTGAGACAATATTATGTAACTGAAAACAACTTTTAATCGTATCAAACTGCGATATAGGATAAGAAACACTTCACTTTTATTATTATTTATTTAGTTTCGTCACAGATTATATATATATAACAATTTCGAAGAAACAGGATTAAAATAAATTAAATGAAAACTGCTATTGTCAAATTTTGAATACTTCAAAATTACATGTCAACTACAAATAAGGCATAGCACCCACCACCCTGTTAAATATCGCCCTGCGATGAAAAATTGATGGTCATTGCTGTCTCACCGCGTGTTCGATACAAGTTGCTTCTCGCTCTATTTATTGCTTTGGAGGCAAAAAATTATTAGCACTGGGCTCATTATTTTGGAGCCGATTGATATCTCTCAAAGGTTTCATTTATCAGAAAAGTGATATTAAGACCTTGCCCCAAAAAAAAAATTGATAGGATATTAAAGAATGAAGATTCAATTATAAAGAGGTTAGAGACAGTAAAATTGTTGTACTACAATAATCTGTGTACCTGTACCTCAAAATATACGAGTAAAAACTACTAAGTCCCTTTTACGCATCGGGCACGCCGGTGAGACCCCTCTTTCAGGAGTGGCTGAGAGACGTCACGGCGTCCTGACCTATCGGATGACGCAGGTCCTCATCGGACGCGAAGATCGCCCGGAGGACACAGTAGAGCATACGGTGCAAGACTGCCCAGCTTGGGCAGTGCACCGAGCGACGTGTCCTCACGACGGCGATAGGCGGAGACCTCTCGCGCCCGGCATTGGTTGCGGCCATGCTGCGGGGCGAGATGGAGTGGGAAGCGGTCGCCTCCTTCTGCGAAGCAGTAATGCTCGTGAAGGAGGAGGCGGGCCGCGAGAGAGAGGACAGCGTCCTCCCTCCGCCACAAGCGCAGTGGTAGGCGCCCGCGGCGTCGGACGTCAGCAGACGATCTCCGGCCACCGTAGGCGCGGGCATGCGGGCAGCGAGTAAAGGGCAACTCGCTGTCCGACCATGGACCATGCCCGGGTCGACGGCGCGTTGTGTCCCACGCGCGTGTCAAAGAGCGTCAGCATAATGACGGGGCCCCCTCTCAGAGGGCCAAATCCTGCCGGGGTTGCGGGATTATTTCCTTACCGTGACCCCGGAACATAACAGGCTACTGAAGGACACCGTGGATTTTAGTCAGTACAAGTCTGACAGCCCCTCCCGCCCTGCCCGGGGTAGGAGGACTCATTTGATTTATAAGGGGGAGCCCCGTCATTATGCTGACACTCTTTCAGGAACACGTGTGGAACACAACGCACATGCCCGTGCGCGCATGTGTTTGGGGCTTTATATAATTGGGAATTGTCACTTTCACAAAGTGTGCCAATTTTATTAATTTTCTACCAAATAGTACTTTTTGACGTTTTCTCGGGACGTCAAAATCTGTGTCAAAGTGTTATAAAATAAATTTAAGACTGTGAATGATAAAAATATTTACAAAATATTTATCCACATCAATAAGTATTTCTATCATTTTGTTTTAGTAAATGTTTCAATATCCTTATATCAAAATATTTCTACTAGAGTAATACATGTATTTTGCGCAAAGGGAACACTTTATGAAATGTCGAAGTTGACGAAATGAAATACATAAAACTTTGGATTGCGTTAATTTCGTGATACTGGCGCCTGCTGGTGGCGATGCGTGGCAACTTTTCCGACTCATAAAACGATGCTTTCGCTTTGCCGTACGGCCTTAACTGAATTTGTTCTACCTATAAATTCCCCAATGTAACGCAACTCGCGTTCGAGTTCTTCTAAATAATGAGGCTATGTACATATTTTTTTTATTTTTTAATAAAGACATTATGACAAAGACATAAGGCATCAAAATTCGAGAAAAAATAACAAAAAAATAACTCGGACGTACCTACCACAAAAACTTGTAAACGTCTGTTGAACACTTGTAAAAAAAAATGACAGATTAAGACGTTGAAATGAACAATTTCTTTAAACAAGTGTTCAACAGAATGTTTAAGTTTTTGTAGTAAGGCTGACTGTGTCGTATGTTCGTGCATTTGGTTAAAGTGTCAAAAGAAAAAAAAAACATGTCAAATATTTTTTGCTAATCTAAGTGACGGACTAGTTAAATTTTTTTTTTAATACATTGAACCTTATTATATTTTTTTAAGGGTTTCCGAAATATTCCGTACTTAGCTTTTGCCAGCGGCTTCACCCGCTCCCCCCCCCCCTCCCCGCCTTATTGTCTTCGTCAATCAGGACCAAAGTATCTTTGAACTGGTGAAACATTGGGTACGGTTAGCTGATACAAAATCTGGACAGAAATCGAAAGTGTGGTATTTAGCCTATGCTGACTAAATTATCGGCTGAAACCATGCTGAGTTCTGTCGAGAGTGTAGCATTTTGATAGCTGTATCAGCCAAAATGCTGCTCAGCATTCGCCATTTTTCTTTTAGTGCTTCTCAAATATTGTATCGGCTAACCGTACCCATTTCCTGTAGTTTCGGAGCCGATGTAATACAGACAAACAATCAAATATTTATTTCCTATTTCTTACCCACAACCAGCATCTTAAAACGATTTATCAATATCTAACCAATACAACTACCGATACACAATCAAATAATAAATGTGTCCGACATGTCGGCTAACAGGTTTATGAGAACCGTATTAATTGGCTGGCCGACAACCAGCACGAATATGACAGATCCAACCGACCGCCATGATTTACGTCCTATATTATTTGTCCCGTTTATTAGGTTAAGCATTGTTCCTATTCTGTCCCCTGCATAAGTCTCATGTCGCACCGTGGACGATTAGCGATAAGCGATTAGCATCAGCGATTAAAATAGGGTGTTTGTATGACAGAGCTCAACGGCTTGGGCAATATCCCAAATGATACACCTTCATGAATTAATAGCCAATGGCGTTGTGGAAAATAAAAATTTGGTGCATTTCCCGTAACGCCATTGGTTATTCGTTCACGAAGGTGAATCATTTGGGATATTGCTAATTGACCGTTTTAGACCCTCTGGTTTTAAATGTCATCATCATCATCAGCCTATAATGTTCCCACTGCTGGGACAAAGGCCTCTTCTCTTTGAGAGGGAGTGGGCCATAATCCACCACGCGGGCCCAGTGCGGGTTGGTTTTAAATGTATATTATTATATATTTATGCTAGGTACTTGAAATGAATGTTTTTGTTTTGTGAAATCTTTTCTAACACATCTATATTGAACTGACCAACAAGTGTATAAATTCAAATATTGTCTCAGCCAATTTATGAGTGTGACCTTACGAGCGAGTGCGACAGGTGATAACAGACGCCCTGAAACTTGCACTTATCCGTTTATAACAAGCGAAATTCTCTCTGCATGGTCTGTTAAGCGAGTTTTTATATAGTTTATAGTTCTTGGCGCTTCAAACTAGAGCAAAAAAGTTCCAAAAACTATGCAAGCAATTATAAACTTAATTATCTACTTTACAGATGCAAGGCAAGGCCTACTTCACATCATGAGTACATACTATAATTTCATAAGCGAGACAGCAGGTAATCCATAGCGTATCAAAATGGAAAGTCGCTTCCTCTTCTGTTGGGACAGAAGCCCTATTTCTTCTGACTCAGTTGAAGCTAAGCATTTTTCTTATTTGTGAAAACAAATGGGGTATAACAGTGATTGTGTTGGAGGTATGAGTTATTGGTTAAGGTGAAATTTAGGATCAAAAGTTATCGGGATATAGGGAGCGTAATGATCCGAGTGGCTTAGAAATATTTTATCGTATTCACCCGTAAATGTAAAATTATTCATCTTCTTTTATATCGGTGTGACTTTATGGCGATAATGTCAAGTTTTTTTGTTTAGCTAGCCTTTACTGCCCCACTATTGGATAATGGCCTATTGATTTTTCCAGAAGAAACTGGATAGTAATGAAATGAAAGTACCACCAGTGGAAAGTTTTGGAAGATCCCTACTCTCAGCATTTTATTCATCTTCATCATCATCATATCAGACGTAAGACGTCCACTGCTGAACATAGACCTCCCCTTTAAACTTCCAGTAGGACCGGTTGTAAGCGGCCTGCATCCAGCGTGATCCTGTGGCCTTCATGAGATCGTCTGCCCACCTAGTGCGTGGACGTCCTACGCTGCGCTTGACGGTGCGTGATCTCCATTCGAGAACCTTACGGCCCCATCGGCCATCAGTTTTTGCGTGCTATATAGCCTGGCCACTTTTATTGCTAAAGATTAAAGAAAAAACCAATTATGGTATACATACTATACACTGCTAAGTTTTTTTTTATATTTGTGGTGGAAAATTATTGATTCGTATTATTAACTGATTCGTACCCCTCTGGGTGGATCAGACAACTGACTAAAAATCACGCTAGTCCTTCAGTTGCTCTTTGCGTTTCAGGGCCGCAATAATACCTTTAAATATGCCAGTGACCCCGATGCTATAAAGTATTGGCTCTTAGTTTTGATTCCCCGACTCATTTGCAAAACTATGATCGATTCTGTGCGTTCAACAGCTCTCATCGCGCTAAATCTACATTCAAGTAATCTCCATTTTTATAAAAAAAAATCACCTTCACACTCGCAATCAGATTCAACATTGAATTTACATTTCAATAGTCTAAATCAAGTGTGGCTTTAGAGGCAAAAGTTTATCAAAACTTTAAATCAAATCGTGGAATCTGATTTAAAGTTCAATCCTCAAAGTCGCTGATGACAATGGGGAGATAAATAATAAAGTTCCCTTTATTTTTTACCAATATATGGACTTTAAAGGCATAGGTACCTTTGTTATACTCGTAGATGGACACCGTGGATTTTAGTCAGTACGAATCTGACAGTCCCTCCCGCCCTGCCCGGGGTGGGAGGACTCATTTGAAGATATTACCTAGCTAAAAAAATTCCTAGTGTGTGCAACGTTAAAAAATGTTAAAAAGAATACAACCTGGATGAATACTTCAGCTCGATTGTTTAAACTCCAACTGTCTTGTTGTTGGAAGAAATTAGTTCCTTGTTGATAAACTAGAGGCGCTTTTTCATTTTCCGTACAATTTACGTCATAATACTTCAATTAACCTATAAACCTTGTTTTTTACTGTGTCAGAAGCATTCTAAAAAATAATTGATAAAGGACAACATTTAGGGGCAGGAAAACGTTTTCTCTTTTAGAATGGACGAGCGCTCGGTAGACGATTGTCTTTGTATGGCCAAATACATAGTACCTGTAATTGGTCTAGATAGATCTTGATATAAATACTTTATTTCAATTTTGTACACTTAGGTACCTATTCTATAATACCTTTCAATTATAATCTCTATCTAAACCCACGATCAGCACCATTCACCTTCATCTCACCTGTCCGGTACATTCACTTAATAATAAAGTTATTGCTCGCTGTTCAAACGTTGTCGAATATTAACGACATCGGGGACTAACTAACTCTAAAATTGTATTAAATTATAGCCAAAATAATTTATTATATATAACGGCGGTAAGCCGGGGAAATCATCTTGATCGGCGATCGTGACTTCGGCGGGGCCGACGTCACGATCAACCCTATCGATATTCATTAGGTAGGTAGGTACCTATCTATTATGATAAACTCAATTAAAACACTAACTCGGCAAACCAATCTTATTTATTGCAATGATCACAATGATAACGACACTCTTAGTTATTAAACTAACTCACAAAGATACAAACTATGAACAATGCGTTTTATTACAAAGCAGCAAGATCGAAAAACAATATGGTTGTACTTAACTTCTTAGCCGGAGCCTCCTCTGAACACACATCTACTCAGGACCGCCGCTCAGGAACGAAAAAGCGGGCCTCCTGTTTTAGTTTCGACGAACACCCCTGAACCCACATGTGGCGCCCTCTTGCGGCAGCCATACTACTTTTCAGGGGAAATCAATGATATTCGTCGAAACTTTACATAATAACTAGAGGCTTAACATGACCTATTATATTGTGATAAATCATAAGTTAAATAATGAGAATTGTTACAGTTTTTACGCTATTTATAACCTAAACATCTCTAAAAACCATAAATAATTAAATCACAAGTTCACAACTTCGCAAAACAATTTGAGGTTTTATGTTAGTTATTATACCTTGATAAATAGTAAATTAATTAATGTTAATTAATGCAATTTAGCACATTTTAAATAAGCTTATCGTTTATAAAAAAGGATAAGCTTATTTGGTAAACAGGATGCTTGCAGTAATTTCGAATAACCGGAAGTTTTCAATATCGGATAACATCTTTAATGACATCCTATTGTTATTAAAATATAATTTTGCTTCTAGACTTATAGTTTAAATCACAGTTTTATAACAACATTTATTTCTAAGTTAAGGAAGGCTTTATTAACAAATTGAATGATTACAGATACAGATAAACTAACATTTAACCTAAACCGGATGTTTACAATATCAAATTACAATCTCATTATTGTCAAGCTAGTTATTAAAATTGTATTTCTGCATCTAAATTTATAGTTAAATTATTATTTTTATTACAATATTTGTTTATATTCAAAAGGAGTCTTTGCAACTAAATTAGTTTGATATTAGAAATTAAGAATCACATGAAATGGAATGTAATTGTTTTGATCAATAGAACATCTTATTATTTAGGAAATAGATCACAATGCAATACTGATATAGTTTTAACTTACAAACATTATTATATTTCTTATTATGATGATTGGTTTGTCGTTGCGCCGACACGGCCATACTGATAGGCAGTGCGCGCTCTGCACTAGCCTTTATCTGAAAGGATAAGAGATTTTTTTTTTTTGAGATAGGCATCCGTATGCAACGCCTAATGTTATAGAATGTGATGTGTAGTAATACACATTCAAGGATATGTTACAGTTCAGTTTTTATTAAAACCGACAACAGCTTAAAATAATGTGAGAATTCTTGAGAAACTCAAGATGAGCATAAGATAATGCTGTGCTCTGGGCGGTCTTGAACGCCGTGGTACACAGTGATATTTCATAGATAACACGTTATTGTACTTCTCACTAAGACAATAACTTATTATTTTGTTATGGATCGTCGCTGTGCTCTGGGCGGTCTTGTACGCCGTGGTACACAGTGACATTTTATAGATAACACGTTATTGTACTTCTCACTAAGCCAATAACTTATTTTATTATGGGGTGTTACTGTGCTCTGGGCGGTCTTGTACGCCGTGGTACACAGAGGACAAAGGAATTATAGGAAGGTCGATGCTGTGCTCTAGGTCTTTTAGACCGTGGTACACAGGGGCTCTGAAAATAAAATGTGTGCAAATGGTAGTTTCTGTTGTTCTCTACCACAAAAATTTTTAGAAAAACGTTGCCCGCACACTAGGAATTTCTCCTGTGTCGTGGGTGCGTTTACCAAACTCACAAACAGCCAGACCCTACTATCTGTAGGCCATACAAATATTTGTTCCGTGCAGTGTCGAACCCGCAACATGCAGCGCAGTAGCCAATTGCTCAGCCACTGCACCAACATTCTTTCAGAATGGTTTGAAAACTTAAGAATTAGAAGATTAAGTAATTGCTCACCAACAGTGGTAGAGCTATTCAGCCCTGTGTTTGGTGGTCGCCTGCAGTGGGAGGCAGCAGCTCAGCGGCGGCATCATCCTCTGCAGGTGGGTGCTCTGGGGAGATGTCATCAGGTCCCGCCGACACGGTGCTCTGTTGGCCCGGTGCTGGTGCTGGACGTAATTGGTCGTGGGCGACTTTTCTTGGTCTTCCTCGGCCCACTACTTTCTTCACCAGATAGCGATCATTGTCCAAGACCCTGCACACTTCATATGGTTCACTGAATTTGAGATCTAAACAAGTTTGGTTGCGGGGATTATTTTTTACTAATACATAGTCGCCTCTCTGAAAATAACGTATACTGGCTTTATTTCTGTCAAATCGCTGCTTTTCTTTTTCTGCGGCTGTGAGCATTTTCTGGTTCACGAGTCGTTCTAATTGATCCATGTCAAGGGTTTCTTCATCAACATTAACTAGGCTTGCAAGTTCAGGGGGTACACAGTGTTTACGTCTCGTGAGTAAAGTAAGTGGAGCCACTCCAGTAGTCTTATGAGGTGTGCAATTGAGTGCTAATTGCAAACTGTCAAGTGCGGTATGCCAATTTTCAGTTTCGTAATTACTAATCATAACCAAGGCGTTTTTGAGTGTACCCACTACCCGTTCAACTTGACCATTGGCTCGGCTAACTCCTGGTGATATAGCGTGTATGTCAATTCCTATTTGGTCACAATACAGTTTGAACTCACCCAGGAATTCTCGACCGCCGTCAACAATAATCTGGCCTGGCGCTCCAAATAGATGTACGGCACGTCGTAAGGCTGCCAGTGTACTCTGAGGATTTTTATTAGTGGCATAATACAATAACACATATTTACTAAAGGCGTCCACCGTTACTATGACGTATTCGTGATTGTTCGTCGTACCTAGTTTCCCAGTGATATCCATGTGTATAACTTGAAATGCAGCAGTAGGTTTTTTGATAGGGTGAAGTTGCGCCTGCACAGCACCGGATACTCCCTTGGACGTTCTACATACCACACAATTATCTACGAATGTACGAATGTGAGTACTCATCTTATCAAACCAATAGGAGTCCCTTACTTTTTGTAAAGTTTTCTCCCAGCCTGGATGTTTTAATGCAGTGTGGTACGTATTGATCAGACTCCACTGAAAAGCTTTAGGTACAACAATCGCCTTTTGCTGACCTAGAATTGTGTCAGAACACGTCTTCATGAGGGTGTCATTCTCCAACACATAGTCATCCATCTGTTCGCCACGTGATAGAGCATCAATAATTGGACGAAGGAAAGTGTCACGACGTTGCTCTACTTTAAGCCAGTCTACATCACGAGTCATAATATTTACTTGCATGGTACCTGGATTGCGGCTGAAGAAATCTGCATGTTGGATATGTTCTCCCTTTCTGTACTCAACTTCAAAATCATAATTTTGAAGGAAAGCCCACCAGCGGTAAACTCTTGGGAGTAGTTCCTTTTTATGTTTCGATGCCTTCAGCGAATTACAGTCGGTTATAACTTTAAACTTGCGACCATAAAGATATTGTTTGAAGTGTTTTATAGCTCTTACCACTGCCAGGGTCTCGAGTTCATAGGAATGATAGCGGCTCTCTGCATCTGTGGTCCGCATACTCATGTAGGCCACGGCGTGCCGGCGTCCCTCGATGACTTGCATTAATACAGCTCCATATCCCAAACTGCTGGCGTCCGTGTACAGTTCAGTTGGTGCATTCTCCTGAAATAAAGTAAGAACAGGGGAAGATGTGAGACGTTCAATAATAATATTACGAGCTTCCTCATGTCGCTCATTCCATTCCCACTTTGCATTCTTTTTTGTAAGCTCATATAAGGGTATCATTACACGTGAAAAATTTGGTATGAAGCGTCTAAAATATCCCGCTAACCCATTAAATTGCCGTACTTGCTTAACATTAGTAGGAATGGGTGATTTCAGAACCGCTTCTACTTTGCGTGGACTTGGACTTACTTTTCCGTCTGAAATGATATTACCCAAGTACTCTATGGACCGTTTAAAGAACGAAGATTTTTCCACATTAATAGAAAAACCTGCGGTTTGTAAAGCTATTAAAATTCTCTCTATGTCAGACAACCCCTGGGCAAAATTGGCACACTTGTTTAATACGTCATCGACATAAACCTGGGCAATTCCTGCACTTCCCAGCAATGGTTGCAGGGCTCTGTTGATACACCTCTGATATACGGAACAAGCGTTGCTCAAACCAAATGGCATGGTCAAATATTCATAGAGGCCGTCTGGGGTGACAAATGCAGTTTTCTCAATTGACTGTTCTTTAATTGGTATTTGATGGAAGCCTGCTGCCATATCAAATGAATTATAGTAAAAACCATTGACTAATTGGTCAATTTGGTCTGAAATGAGCGGTAGTGGGTAATGATCTCTTAAAGTGTTAGAATTTAATTCACGGTAGTCCACACATAACCTATCATCCCCATTTTTCTTTTTGACAAGAATAATGGGACTGGAATACGGTGATTTGCTTTCTCGAACGATGTTATGTTCAAGTAACTCATTAATTATATTCCGAACCTTTTCGCGTTCAACCGGACTCAGACGATACGGCCTACGCTCTACATATTTGTCTGGATTTTTCAATCGTATTTCCAATTCTCCCGTATTTACTCTAGTAGAAGGAAAACCAACTATGAACAAATGTGCGTATTTATTTAATAATGTTCGTAACTGATCTACTTCAAAATCATCCGTAAGATCACAATCTATTTTATCAAATAATGCGCTGTTCGACCTAATATGAAGAATCGATTGCTGGTGAATCAGTTGCGCACCATTTGTTGTAACTAAAACGCTAAGTGACGTGTTAGAAATCAAATTCATACCGATCAAAACATTGGCGGTCATTTCGGTATCGGGAACAATATAAAAAATAATTTCAATGTTAACATTGTCTATCTTACATATAGTTTTTAGGGCCATTAGTGAAATAACCGGGAAACTTCCAATACCTCTCAAATAAGTAACGCCATGAATTCTTTTTCCCGGTAATTTCGCCGCGATTGACTCACGCATAACCGAGCACTCTGCGCCGCTATCGAAAGTCGCTTGAATCGAATACTCGCCGATATTCAGAAGCATAGAAGTTGTTTTCGAATTACCTATGCAGTTGACGTTAGAAACTATAGACCTTTCACGTTTGAAACATTTCTCGGAAGTATGACCCGCCTTCATGCAAAATGTGCAAGTAGGTTTGTTCTGCGTTGAGTTTGATGTACTAGAGGTTTTATTTTGTGATACATCTTTGTTGAGGGATGAATCATTCACGGATGTTTTGAAGCGACAATCGCGAGTGTGATGATTATTTTTCTTACATATAACACAGTGAAGCGATGTTTGCGAATCATTTAGCCGAATACGTTTGTTATTAGTTTGCGACGGGTTCGTATTGGTGTGAAAGCGTTTCACTCGTATCGTTGACGCAACCGATATTAACTCTGGCACCGATGTCGCACGCGCGTTCATGAGATCAATTCTGAGGCGTTCATCATTAACACAACCAATAACTGCTTCGACCGCGTCATCGTTGCCAAGTTTATTTTTTGTCACACGTTTCCACAAAACCCAGGCTTGTGAGAGGAACTCGGTGATATTTTTGGTATGATCGAAAGAATGTTCACGAAATTTAATAACATCACGCGAGTACCTATTTTCAGGTTCAAAAGTTAAGATTAAATTATCACGCAATTCCTCCCAGGAGCTAGTTGAAACCAACCAATTGTCTACCCATAATTTTGCACGACCTTTTAATAAACTGCCTACTTTCATACGAATTTCGTAATCGTTAAGGTTATAAATATCAATAGCTTTTGCAACATGTTGACACCACTCTCGAATGCCTACGCCACCATCCGGATCGAATGAGGGTAAAAAAATATCATTAATTTTAACTTTTTCGCACTGTTGGGTAGACAATCGATCGGACATCTGTTTCATAATTTGCATCATTTGCATCATTTGTGAGAAAAAATCTGCCGAGATATTATTCGAAATTAATTGATTGGCCGAGTCAACAGTATGTTCCTTATTAACACCAGAGGTAGTAGGATGTCCGGCAGAAGTGGAAGGGCATCCCACTTCTGATAACGGCGGTAAGCCGGGGAAATCATCTTGATCGGCGATCGTGACTTCGGCGGGGCCGACGTCACGATCAACCCTATCGATATTCATTAGGTAGGTAGGTACCTATCTATTATGATAAACTCAATTAAAACACTAACTCGGCAAACCAATCTTATTTATTGCAATGATCACAATGATAACGACACTCTTAGTTATTAAACTAACTCACAAAGATACAAACTATGAACAATGCGTTTTATTACAAAGCAGCAAGATCGAAAAACAATATGGTTGTACTTAACTTCTTAGCCGGAGCCTCCTCTGAACACACATCTACTCAGGACCGCCGCTCAGGAACGAAAAAGCGGGCCTCCTGTTTTAGTTTCGACGAACACCCCTGAACCCACATGTGGCGCCCTCTTGCGGCAGCCATACTACTTTTCAGGGGAAATCAATGATATTCGTCGAAACTTTACATAATAACTAGAGGCTTAACATGACCTATTATATTGTGATAAATCATAAGTTAAATAATGAGAATTGTTACAGTTTTTACGCTATTTATAACCTAAACATCTCTAAAAACCATAAATAATTAAATCACAAGTTCACAACTTCGCAAAACAATTTGAGGTTTTATGTTAGTTATTATACCTTGATAAATAGTAAATTAATTAATGTTAATTAATGCAATTTAGCACATTTTAAATAAGCTTATCGTTTATAAAAAAGGATAAGCTTATTTGGTAAACAGGATGCTTGCAGTAATTTCGAATAACCGGAAGTTTTCAATATCGGATAACATCTTTAATGACATCCTATTGTTATTAAAATATAATTTTGCTTCTAGACTTATAGTTTAAATCACAGTTTTATAACAACATTTATTTCTAAGTTAAGGAAGGCTTTATTAACAAATTGAATGATTACAGATACAGATAAACTAACATTTAACCTAAACCGGATGTTTACAATATCAAATTACAATCTCATTATTGTCAAGCTAGTTATTAAAATTGTATTTCTGCATCTAAATTTATAGTTAAATTATTATTTTTATTACAATATTTGTTTATATTCAAAAGGAGTCTTTGCAACTAAATTAGTTTGATATTAGAAATTAAGAATCACATGAAATGGAATGTAATTGTTTTGATCAATAGAACATCTTATTATTTAGGAAATAGTTCACAATGCAATACTGATATAGTTTTAACTTACAAACATTATTATATTTCTTATTATGATGATTGGTTTGTCGTTGCGCCGACATATATAATTATATTTAATTAATTTAATATAATTTATATTTAATTTTTATTTGAAAAATATGCAACAGCACTGCGCTAACCGTGCCATACTTTTCAGCTCAGCTGAAATACGACACTGCCTGAGCGATTGGACTGCTGCAGCGCGACACGGGTTCGATTCCCGAACGGAGTACAAGTACTTGTTCCGATTCTAGGTGTTTCTGTATTTGAGTTTCTATGATTGTTGCCAACGTTTTTTTTTTAGAAAAGAAAAAGAATTTCATAAGTCAGTCTTCTTTAGTAGGTTTTAGTGACCATAAATCCATCCATCCTGTTTCTATCGTTCGACCTTTGCGTTCCAGTGTCGTGACTCTGAAACGTAAAGTAGTCCGTACTTAACTTCTAACGAAACTTTCGTCGTCAAATGAGTCCTCCCACTCCCAGATCAGGAGGGATTGTCAGAATTGTACTCACTAAAATCCACGGTGTACGTCCTTTACGTTTCGGGGTCACGTTAGCTCGTTAGTCCCGCGACCCTGGAGGCCAAGCAGATGAGGAATGAAAACTAGTTTAAAAATAAAAAGCGATAGTGCGATCATTTGATACGGCTTCAAAGTTATCTTTGAGACGTTTCGCACAAGTTTTAATTGATCAATTTAACTTCAACTAGGTACTCGTACTAACATTTGATCTGAGATTAGGGTTACCTCAGTTCTGTTAGGGATACCTTCACAGTTTAAAACGTGCGTTTTGGAACGAAGTTCCTTATCGCGCGTTGTGAAAGGGGGCTAGATGGAAAAAATTCTTACGAAAAGTTGGCTCGACACTTTTTTGCCTCGCCCCGCACCTCGCACCTGCACCCCGCGCCCCGTACCCCTCACTCAACCCCCGTTCCTCGTGACTCTTGTCGTATTACGGCGTGCACATGTTTCTCTGTCTCTCTCTCTCTAATAGAAAGCAAGCCAGATATTTTCGTTTCGTCTTTCTATTTCGCATTGAACAGTGTGGTGTTGCGACGATTATTTTTGTTAACTTCGTTCCATCCGGGTGTCCCTTGCCACCTCTCAAGTTTTTATTGTATTAACATTTTAATTAGTAAGTTACATACCTAAGTTTAGACTGGGTTGTTGCGATCCGATAGGCAGTCGCTCCATGTAAAATACTGATATTCAGCTGCATCTGGAAGCCGACCCCAATATAGTTGGGAAAAGGCTAGGCAGATGATGACTTGTCTATTTTAGGCATAATTATAATGTGTCCATAAAGCCGAGACTCTACCAAAGCTGTGCAAGTCGAGACGTGGTTTGAACATCCAATAAATATTATCTTTCATTTTCCTTTATTTTATTTCAAATGTCTAATAACTATTATTTATTAAGTTCGTTTTTATTTCTCTACTTGCATTTAGTTAGCAGCTCACAGTACTTAATATTCCAGTGAAACATGCATAGTTATGCATGTTCATTTAATTATTGTTTCATAACTGACAGTTTTATATTCCCTCTGTATTTTTGCGAAGGTTTTACATAATTGTATATTTGCATCGTAATGAAATATACAAATATAGAGTTTTACTACTAAATTTGTATTTTACAAGAATTTATTTGCCACAACTTAAATATACTATACAACTATAACAAAATTATTGTATAAAAAATACCTATATATACATACTATAAATAAAAACTAAAATTAAGAGTAAAATTTTTACAGAAATAACTAAACAAAAACTAAAATTTAAAGGGCGTCAAAAAACTCATCCACATCGTTGTCAATGGGGAAAGTGCCCAGAACGCTGGCAGCATTGCCACGTTGGATGGCAATGCTGATCCTTTGGCCAAGAAATATGCCAGCCCTCTGGTCACGCGAGGCGTCGACGTGAACTAAATCGACTACTAAATTAAATTCTACTACTAATAAAACTCTCAAAACGGTGAAGGAAAACATCGTGAGCAAACCGCGGCATGTCCTAGAACCAAAAATTCGAAGACATGTGACATCCATCAACCCGCAATGGGCCCGCGTGGTGAATTATGGCCCACTCCCTCGCACAGAGAGGAGGCCTGTGTCCCAGCAGTGGAACATTTATAGGCTGATGATGATGATGATGATGTTTACTAAATATTTAAAGGCAAAATGGTTAGATTTGCGTGCATTTTTGCAAAAATATACCACAGGTAAAGCACGCATAGGTCGTTCAACTTACACAACATTGCCCCGACAATTACCGTTATGCCATAGCTTTACAGAGCCAGTTTTCAATCATCTTTATACCTTTATAGGTACAAAATCTCTTACAATAACTTCTCCCATCCTAGGTTCCGCGGAAGAGACTATTAGACTCTTAAAAATAGTTGGAATTTTTAGTCAAAGGACAATTGAAGGAATCTTTTTCCCCGTGTCTTCTGCATTCCAGAGAGGCTTTATACTTTTATAGGAATTCTCGCAGTCTTTTTTATAACCTACTAGCTGACCCGGCGAACTTCGTACCGCCTAACAGTCGATTATTTTACATTTTTTTCTTAATACTATATTCTGCTATTTAAGACACGGCCAAGGGCGAGTTGCACTCGCCCATAAAGGGTTCCGTGTAGCAGCAAGTAACATAATAAAAAAGTTCTAGTAGTTGGTTGTAACTTGAAAAGGTAAATTGCGGTTTACGAATTATGACATATTAAAAAAAAACGAATTACTTCATCTCGTTCAATAGTTTTCGCTGGAAGTTCGCATGGTAGTGTACCTACATCATAATTGGAAGTTACAGTGGGGGAGGACACATTTAACCACTTTGGAAGTGTCTCACGCGCAAACTCTTCAGTTTAAAAAAAAAGATGTTTGTAAATTCCATAGGTAACATTTTTAAAGACCTAACCATAGGTAGACACCACACGTATGGAATTGGAGAATTATTTTTTTTGGGTTTCAGTTCTAAGTATAGGGAACCCCCAAAATTTTAATTTTTGTGTGAAAATCCTAAGACTGCTTTTCCACCAGATATGCGCTATGCTACGTTGCTGCGAATGGGTTTGATATCCACCAATCATTATTTACATAGCACAGCTCTGGTGGAAACGGATCCAACTAAGATGTGTTTTTTATATGAAAAGAAGATGCATGCTATGGCTGCGTGCTGCGGCTGCGTGCTGTGGATGCATGCTATTGGTCGTTTTCCGTACAATGGATACATCGCATAGCTTGAGCTGAGCAGCTACCTTGTGACAGCGCATCTTCATAGCGCAGCTACCTTGTGGCAGCGCATCTTTATAGCGTAGCTACCTTGTGACAGCGCATCTTCGTAGCGCAGCTACGCATCGTTGTAGCGCAGCTACGCATCATCGTAGCGCAGCTACGCATCTATGTATCGCATTATGCATCTTCATAGCGCAGCTACATCGTAGCGGCGCATTTTCGTAGCGCAGCTACATTGTGACAGCGCATCTTACTCGCACAGCTACATAGCGTGGCATCAATGGAAACGGTCACACAGTTTCGTAGCTCAGCTTTTACATCCTCGCAGCACAGTTACATAGCTGCGCATCTCTGGTGGAAAGGCACCCAAATGCGGTTCATATAATACATCTACTTACGAAGTTTCGACAGGATAGCTTTTATACTTTCGAAAAAAAAGTGGTTGTGACATACGGATGGACAGACAGACAAACATGACGAATCTATGAGGGTTACGTTTTATGCCATTTAGCCAAACCCTAGAGGAACTATAGAAAGAAAGTTGATAATAAATACAAAATTAATAAAAAACTTAAAATTCTTTTAAAAGTCACTAAAAATCACTCATCCTCCAAACATGCTCGGGGTTTCTCTGGTGGATAGAATTCATAATGAAGTAATTCGCCAGAGAACCAAAGTAACCGACGTTGCGCTTAGAATCAGCATGCTGAAGTGGAAGTGGGCCGGGCACGTCTGTAGACGAACAGACGACAGATGGAGCAAACATGTGCTTGAGTGGAGACCGCGAATGGGCAAACGTAGTGTAGGACGCCCTGCTGCAAGATGGGTCGATGATTTAAGGAAGGTGGCTGGCAGTGGATGGATGCGGGCTGCCCAGGACCGGGATGGTTGGCTCTCTTTGGGGGAGGCTTACGTTCAGCAGTGGACGGCAATAGGCTGATAATGAAATGAAAAAAAAATCACACTGAAAATGACAATTTCAGAATCCAGATTCCTTATTTACTTATTCAAAATTAAGTTTTATTGTAGAACTCTGTGTTTTTTTTTATCGTGGTATAATTATCAAATGAGTCCTCCATCAACAGGATGACAGGCAAGGTGGGAGGGATTGTCATACTCGGACTGAGTAAAATCCACGGTATCCTTCAATAGCCCTTTACGTTCCAGGGTCACGGTAATGAGATAAAACCGCGACCCCGGCTGGCTTTGGCCCTCTAGAAGGAAGCGTGGAAAACAACGCGCCGTCGACCCGGGCATGGTTCATGGTCGGACAGCGAGTTCGCCCATTACTCGTCGCCCGCATGCGCGCCTGCGGTGGCCGGAGATCCCGCGACGACCGTCACCGTGGGCGTCTACCGCTGCCGCGTGGGTGAGGGATGGACGCTGTCCTCTCCCTCCCGCGTCCCGCCTTCGCCTTGACGAGCATGACTGCTTCGCGGAAGAGGCGTCCGCTTCCCACTCCGTTTCGCCCCGCAGCATGGCCGCGACCAAAGCCGGGCGCGAGAGGTCGTCACCTATCGCCTGCGTGAGGACACGGCGCGGTGGCGCTCTGCCCAAGCGGGGCAGTCCTGCACCGTATATGCTCCACCTGTCGTGTATACGTGTCCTCCGGGCGATCCTCGCAGTGATGACACCCAGACGTTTCCTCCTTCCTCATCAGACACAGTACCTGCCGAAACATCTGTGTCCGAGAAATTTATAGTAAACGAAATTTCTTGTTTGATTTCCTAGCGAGTAAGCAAACAGTAAAAAACCTGACCCGACAAACATCAGAAGTCTTCTTCTATCAGAAGTTATTGGTCTGTGGTAGTCTTACAATTACCTACAGGTTTTTATTTTCTGGTCAAGTCTGGTGATCCGACAGTCCTTTCCGCTTCACTCAAAGCGAGAAGAATCAATTGATATTCTAAACATCCCAAAAAAAAAAAAAAAAATAGTAGTTCACGAAAAATCTGTCATTAAGGTCAAACAAGTCAACATTTTTTCCATAGAAACTTCGTTGGGGTTTTACTCCACTATTTGACAAAGTATATCCAAAATTAAACATGGTATCGTTTTGTCTCATTATTAATTTTGTCTGTACGGAAGCAGAATTGTAAAATATGAAGCTATTAAAAAGTTACGAGCTCCTAAAGATTCGTTTTTTTGCTAATTTTAACACAACTTTAGGTGTAAATTAGAAGCTAAAGAAGCATCAAATTTCCAAAATGAAGTCCGTACCGACACAGCAAATTTATCGAAGAATTTAATAAATTTTATTTGAAATTAATTGGTGCAGTGGTTTTTTCATAAAACCCCAACAGCCAAAGGCTTTTTCGTATTTTTTTACGCGCGCCTTTTACTCTGAATGATCGTGCATCTCACTGAATAAGTTTTCCCCTGTTTTCTCCACGGGGGGATGACGCTCGCGCACACATGAACAATATGGCTCGATTTCCGGTGAAATATCATGGTTTTTGACCATGCCTGCCAGTGAGTTCGAGCTCGCGACTAGCGCCGCCTTAAGTAACAAAAAAAAAGTAATCGCAAAAAATGTCATCCTAAGATGCAAAACTGTGCCCTAAATATATCGGTCCAATCGTATAACCTCCAAACCATCGACGTTGCTGTCAATGATCTTCAAATATACGTTCATAATATGATACTTCTGTTGGAACGAAAAACAGATGACGAATAACATACATTATGCGTTTCATAACAGAAAGTTTAAAAAAATAAGAATATTTTAGTCGTTATTAACCTGGTCCTGATGGTTACAAACACAACAAAAAAAGAACCATCCGAATCGGTCCAGCCGTTTTCATGTTATGCTCTTAGCAACACATTTAGCGATCCATTTTTATATTATAGAAGATAGACTTTTTCATTCAAGACTAATGCAGCTTTTTTAACATTTAAAACATTTTTCAAATTGGTCCTGTAGTTTTTGAGTTTACTCATTACAAAAATACAAATCTTTAGTCGTTATAAAAATAATTATTATAGTGTGGTTATGAGGAATTTCAACTAGACGATGAAACGTCGAAACCCACCAATGAGATCACTTTTCTTTACCTTTTTCAGAGGCCTTATCATGAGTTTTCAGTTATTCTGACGTAAAGTAAACTGGAACTTTGACATTTTTAAATTGACAAACAAGTTAAAAATTTCTTCCTTCTCCGCACACCAGAGGCACTGTTCCATTTTTCCATACAAGAAACGCTGTAAATACTGGAAAGACGCTGTAAAGTAAAAGGGATTAAATATAATGACCACCATAAAATGCTTTGATACCCTTAGCTACTACACTTCAAATTGTATTCGAACACCAAATTTAGTAAATGATCACCAAATCTTAGCGAGCAAAATAATGTTTAATAAATGGTCACCAAATCTAAAACTCGCTTTAACAAGATTTCAGGGACACCCCGAAGTTCGGTTTGGTTAGGTTCCCCGTGAAGCGGGGCTTCGTCGACCCTGCTTAGGTAGATTTTTTTTTATAACACCTCGTTATACACATATAACATATTTTAATGAACATAATATTTTGGTGCACATTCAGTATATTTGGTGGAACACAGGCAAAATTAGGTAAATGGTAAATAATTTTGGTGATAATTTACTACTTTTGGGTTGACTATGATTTATTTGGAGTCATTTTGATTAAATAGGATAGCGAAATGTTAAAACTTTGGTTATAATTTTACATTAAAATGCGGGTTTCAGTTTGGTGATCATCATCATCTGCCTAGCCTTTTCCCAACTATATTGGGGTCGGCTTCCAGTCAAACCAGATTCAGCTGGATATCAGTATTTTACATGGTATATCAGTCATATCAGTTTGGTGATCATTTACTATTTTTGTCTGTTATATGTTACTATATCTGGTGGTAAGTTAAACATAATCCAAAGTAAAATAGTGAAAACTCGTGATAAGGGTGCAGGTCAACCCTGACACAGAATAACCGTTGGATCTTCCCCGCAGAGACCTCTAACTGTTATTGGTAATAAGTGCGCTAAGACCACAACTTTGTAGCTGAGGGTTAAGTTATAACCAATTATTGAGCTGATCCCCTGATATTCCAGTTAGTGTTTACTTCTTAGTACTAGTCAAACGATTTTGGGATCTAAAGTGAACTAGTTTCACTAACATTCCAGAGATTTTCGCTTAATCAAACGAGCGTTAGTTAAAGTTTCATTTAGTATTCTTGGAAAATTTGTGAATAGCTCATGCCTTAGTCTGTTTGAATTTAGCTGTTATTTATAATGTGATTTCGGAGTAATCCACAGCTTAATCCCACAGGTTCTTTATAAGTTATAAACATAATATAAATAACACAAGTTTTTTTGTTTTTCAAAGTTAATTGGTCCACTCTGTACCCTTAGCACGAATTTTCACTCTTTTAAGTAAGTATAAGTGTTAAGTATTTACATCGTTTCTTGTATGAAAAATGGAACTTGACAATTGACTTGGACTTGGAAATTGACAATTTGAAATTGTCAAAGTTCCAGTTTACTTTACGTCTCAAATACTGAAAATTCGTGCTAAGAGTATGGTTGTGAAACAAACTGTCAGAATTTACTGATAAAACCGTATGTTCCTTCAGCTGTTCATTGAGTTCCAAGCCCACGGTAATGTTATCGCAACTCCAAAATGAGTCTAATAGAGCCGCATCAGTTTACCGATACAAAAAAAAAAACGAGATTAGCATTGTATCCGCCTAACCCTTTGGGCAATATAGGCCAGCTGTTTGAGGTACAAAATACAATATTTCTACAATGTCTTACATCGCAAACACAGTGCATTTGTCTTGTCTGTACCATAAAAACTCAATCTAATTCGGTTCAATAGTAACTACGTGCTTCGAATTCAAGAAAAGGTCACGATTTCTGTTCTCGGGTGAGTTAAAAAAGTTAATTAACTTACTTACGCCCTTTTTCCTAGTTTACTGAAATGCAATTTTAATTTAATAGTGACTTATAGGAGATTCTTGACATAAAGGAACTCGTGGTCCCCGGTCTATCTTCAAGGCTAAGCCGTGTTTGCTGAGCTCGTCTGTGGATATGACCATCAACCGTAGCGAGTTTCCTCCGTGTCTCAAAAAACACGTTAACCTGTGATACTTGACAGTCTTGTAAGCCTATCACATAGACAATCAGATCGTTGCCATACCTATTGTTGGAATCAAATATAAGCAGCTCACAATTTAGGACCCATTAATATTAGTAGTCATTTTTACCCGTGGTGCTCGGCATCGGGTCTTCTCCCAGTAGTAATGTCCCTTTGTGCCTATTGACCTTGCTTTGTTCTGTCTCTTGCTTGCATGGAGGGAAGTGCAAACTGAAGAGCCGGAAAAGTTTTCTCAAGGGGGTTATTAACCAGGCTTATTCCGGCGAATGAAAGTGACAGAGCTATACAAGTCGTCTAGCGTCATCTCGTTCACTCGCCGGAACAAGCCTGGTTTTAAGACGTTGTAATACCCCCCCCCCAGGTCCACATAACACTAGAAAGACCAGAGTGGTCAAATGACCCCAATGAAGTTTTTGATCAATCATATTATCAAAACCATAGCATTTAAGTCCTTGTCGTTTTATTACTTTTAATATTTCGTCATTGTTTACATTATTCTGATATGTGTATACCGATAGCAAGATAAATATTAATTAAAAATTATGATCTACCTAGAAAGACCACAGTGGTCATTTGACCACCACTGCGTTCGTGCTTTGTAAATATTTAAAAGATTGTTCGGAAGTATGGAATAAGTTTTGGATTTGCGTTGATGTTGATTCAAAGTACTTGTGTAATGGTTTCCCATATTTAGGAAGAGATGAAAGCCGTCCACAAAATCAAAGTTTAGGCGAGTGCGTTGTATCGCGACTAATGGACCCTTACTTGAATATTGGTCGAAATATAACAACTGATATTTTTTTCACTAGTGTAAGTTTAGCTAAAAAGCTAATTGAAAAACGTACATCAATAAAAATACGGTAAACAAAACACGAAGAGATATTCCAGCTACTATAAAAATGCATCCCATAATTTATATGAAACACATATTCACAACTCTGAAATCTGCACGCTTACAGTTTATCAAGGAATCCCTTCAAAATGAGTACTAAGTTCACTTCACTCTAATGTAGGTATTTGTTGATCCAGAAGAAGCAAAAAAGAAGGCGAACACGGTGAAGTTTTACAATTTTACGAAATTTGGAGTAGACGTGATAGATCAAATAGGCCAAGAAATAGTGTCAAAGCACCTTCTCGTCGTTGGCCCATGCAAGTGTTTTATAATATTTTGGATTTGGCAGCAATGAATTCTTGGATTTTGTATAAAAAACTATCCGAGAAAAAATCTGTAGAAAAAAGTTCATTCTTGACTTGGCAAGGGAGTTAGTCGGCCAAGATACCCACTCCCTGATGACACCATCTACTTCACAGCCTGATTATAGCATACCTCCAGAGCCTGAAGAACGTGGTGGAAAGAAAAACGGTGTTATGTGCAAAAATGTGTGAACAAAAACAATAAATCTTGTAATAGTTGTAAAAACCCTTTGTGTGACTCTTGTAATGTAAACAAGGAACTAAAATGTCAAAAATGTGACAAATATTTTAATTTTTATATCGCGTAATAGATGTTTAATTACTATTTAGTTCTTTTATTTACTATTAGATGTTAAACAATAAAACTTAAATCCATAACACACGAATAAAACATTACAACCCATGAATGAGTCATTTGACCCCACTTGGTCTTTATAGGTAGTTCAAAATTTCGGTCTTTCTAGTGTTAATCAGTCTGCAATAGTTTGGCTGGGGAAACATTACGCTGAGCCCGTAGAAAAGCTTCCAGCAGGCCACCAACTGCCACGGCCCACCTGAAGGACATTAAACCGTTTACAAAGCCAGGTTGTTCGCTGTAAGTATACGAGTAACATGGTCCGGTGGTACTGTGATGAGGAAAGTTGCGACTGTGGAGCCTCAGCACAAACGAGGGCCCGCCTTCTCACTTGTGCTTTGAGTAATTCCATCTGCACTCTAAGGCCCGTATTAATAAACGTTACTCAGCCCAAGAGACCACACTTGATATGAATCTTAAGATCCTGATCGTATTAATAAACGAGATTATTTATATTCTCAAGTTGCGGATTAGGTTTACGTTATCAACTGAGTAATGGACTGATTAATAAACGAAACTCGACCCTTAAGTATACAACGAGTGCGGGTCCTTAAGATGCTATATCGTGAGTGCAGACAGTCCGTGACTTGAGGTGTGATTAGCGTGGCGCGAAACATGGAGTTTGAAAATATTTTGAGTGATATTAATTAGGTATTACGATGAAATAGATTACTATGACGATATTTTGTGGCCTATGCGATTTCGTTTACCAAAAGTTTATATAAGGGATGCTTCAAATCCTTTTGAGTTACCTCGAGAAAACTTTAAAAAACGATTTCGATTTGTTCAAGATGAGTCTGTGTTATATATACAACGTGTAACGTTAATAGCGCAAAACCTCTCGTGGGGTAAGGGTAACTCAGCCCATGTTACTGATCAAAGTTTGATCAAAAATTTTGGAAAAAAAATAATTAAAAAAAAATATATTTTTCATACAATGATGATGAGTTACCCCACGAGTGGTTTTGCGCTATTAACGTTACACGTTGTATAGTATCATTAATCAGAAACTCATTCGTAAAATAATTATAATAACAGAGGTCTTCCAATTTCCCCGAAATAGCTGTCTTGTTAACTAAAAGATTTTATGCAACAGCATGCATTTTATTCCATTTTTATAATTTTAATTTAAGTATGTCGAGCTGGTAAACAAACAATACGGTTTGGCGTCCCCAGTGTGACCACTTCTGCTACTCAATGACGCTACATTGCGTTTTGTTGTTTATTCTTACTGAGATAAGTAGTAAACAATTATGTCGTATTGGGCAATAAATACACAACCTTTTTAACAATTTAACCTTTTCTTCGGTAGCAACCCACTTTATAAAGTGTATTAGCGCTATTCGTTAAAGATTTAATGAAATAAAAGTATTTCAATAAAAAGTTTCAATCTTTTGACATAGCAATAACGAAATGCGTGAAGTATCATTCACAACTTCGGTCAATGTGACGTCATCGTTCACGAGATCAAGCCATCAAGTACAGCTATTTGAGGAGCTGATCTTGGTTACTGAGATACTGTACTTATGTGTCTATTAATTAGCAATGATCTTGAGATTCTGATGACGTCATAATGGCGTATCAAATGATAACGCATTTGAGTACGTAGTTGAGAGACGTTTATTAATACGGGCCTAAGGGACCTGTCCGAGTTTTGGTCAAAGGTCATTTAAATCTAAGGAATCATCGATGCGACGAAGAAGTAGCATAATGTTATAATGGCAGCCTTTCGTGATAAATGGGCTATCCAACACAACTATATCTTTTGTGGACCAGTAGAACTTTAGATTAGCGCGTTCAACCAAGCAAGCAAACAAACTCCTCATAATATGTAGTATAAGATTGATAAATAGTGATTATTAACTTATTTTTCGATACCCTACTTATTGGTTAGTGACCCTGACCACTATGCCGGAGGTCTTGGGATCGATTCCCACCCAGGACAAATGTTTGTGTGACGAGCACGATCATTAATTTGTTCTGTGTCTGGGTGTAATTTATCTATAATATTAATGTATTTAGAAATTTAAAAGTGTGTTTATCAGTTGTCTAGTACCCATAACACAAGCTCTGCTTTGCTTGGGACTAGATGGCGTTGTGTTTTAGTTGTGGGATATCATTAGATATTATTTGGAATGAAAATAAGGGGTAATAATTATAATAAACCTATAAACAATACATCCCTCGTAAATCCAGTCACCCACTACAAAAGTAAGCATAAGAACATTGTACTAAAGTGCTAACAATCTGTTTCCCCTGAAGCAAGTTCATAATTAATTTTAAAATATTTCACAGTGTTACGCGAAATTAATTGTCGGTACTCGTATTGTGGGTGGACCATGTTCGTTTTTCTATTTTTAGTGTGTTATTTTTTTTTTGTTTTCGTTTTGTTCATGCAAGCTGTAGTTCGACTGAGGCGGAGCGGAGCAGTGCGGAGATGAGCTGTGCCGCGATTCACCAATCACATGGCTGATGCACATGGCTGGCCACGTGACACATGTCTATTCAAGCCATATGTGATTGGTGAATGGCGACACAGCTCATCTCCGCTCCGCTTCAGTGGAACCGCAGCCTTAATGTTAAAAAATAGAAAGTCGCACTCATCTTTTTTATTTGTTTTGACATGAAAATAGTAAATTAAAATAAATGTACTCCTTTTTTAATAAAAATTTAAAATTTACTAACAAACTTAACACAGCAAAACCATGTCCATTATTCTTTCCCTACCCAAAGGACTAAGTCGTTATAGCACGTCACTTCTAAATCCTGACCATTAATAACCGGGACAGTTGCACATTTCATACATCATGGTCACCCTGATCCGGTTTTAAATGAACTACAAGCGGGTAGTGAAATAAAATAGGTCTGGGTGGCCATTGTTCGAGTTAATGTAGTGTTTACAAACCGAATAGTGTTGGCACTGTTGGAGCTATGACAAGAAAACCAGTTTTTGAAACAATCGGATAATTTTAGGTTACTGTTAGTAGAAGGAATATCAAAACGAATACGTTTTGAAAGAATATCAAAACGAACACGTTTTGTTGATATTTATTTCTTGGATAAATACTAATCATCATCTGCCTAGAATATTCCCAACTATATTGGTGTCAGCTTCCAGTGGAACCAGATGCAGCAGAATATTAGTAGGTATTTTACTGCTGGGACACAGGCCTCCTCTCTGTGAGAGGGAGTGGGCCTTAATCCACCACACGGGCCCAGTGCGGATTGGTGGATGTCACATGTCTATATACATGTCGATTTTTTTTTTGGTTCTAGGACATGCCGATTTCCTCACGATGTTTTCCTTCACCGTTTTGAGAGCAGTGGTGATGAAATAAATTATACAAAGTAATGCGCCTCCCTGGATTCGAACCCACGACCTACAAGTCGTAAGTCGGAACCGATACCACTGGGCCACCACTGCTCTCCAATGAAATTGATAATATTAATATTATAATCAAAAATGTTCGAATTTCCATCGAGTCGCGCGTCTGATTAACGTAAGGTATTCCGATCTCTTAAGTTTCAGGTACTCAAAATCCTGAAGTCCGATTAACAATACTCCATTCTTCAATCTTAAGTACTGAATGTTTAACTTCCAACTTCGATTTCGTTTTAAAAAGCTTTCAAAGTTTTACGTCCAGCGAGAAGAATCCGGTTATTTTTTAATGAAAGAGCGGTTTTCGTTTTTACATTTGGTTTAAGTGTTAAAACCTGGGGTTATTTTTTATTTTGTAGAAAGATTTTAAATTAAATTTTCAGTTCCTGTCCTTTGTTTATAAATAAAGAAATAGTATACCTAATAATATTTTAGTTTCAAAATTAAAACATGAAATACATTTCTAAATAATTCAAGAAAAAATACTAATAAAAATTCAGCCACTAAAAATACACCACAATTCTGCGTAAAAATACCAACAAAAGTTCTGAACTAAACAAAAAAGAGACTGCACAATACAAAAAACGGAAGTGTAATTTGAAAAAGGCTAATTATCTTTTTCTTTCATCATCACCCACTATGCGAGTTTTTCATTTTTCACCGGAGAATGCAACTTCGAAACAATTGCAAGTAGCCAGGGATTCTTGCAGATAGAATAATTAACGGACCGGAGGTTATCCCTGATGAAAAAGAAACTTCATTTCAACAGAAATGGCAAAAGTTTGAAGAGGTGCAATAATAATTGTGGTACATTTCCAACTGACTTTATGGACACTTCCGTTTTTGAATTTTCCTTTGTGAATATTTTATTTCTCATTAGAAATGAGTTGTGTAAAGAATACTTAAGCAGGCACGTCTGCTATTATGGAATGAGCAAAAGAAACACACTTTTCTAATTATTATTTATTCAGGTAAGAATCGAGACAAAAAATGTCAACAATCGCGTTGACAAATCTTTCGCGACGAGCCGTGATTTTACGTCTTTTCTAAATTAATGCTAAAACATGGGCTGATAATAATGTCATAATTTACATAAACAAGCAAACACAATCAAGCAAAAATGTCAAACAATGGCACAAAAGCCCGAAAGCCAGAACCCATAACAGAAAAATATAAAAAAAGAAAATATGACAGATGCTCAAATGTCAAAATTGACAGCACAACAACTGTTAATAAAAAAGAAAAAAACTTTAAACCTTTCGGGGCGCGGTAGTGGCCAGTCATCGGTTGGCACGGCTGGCCCATTCTAGGCACACTCGGGAGTCGGGACAACAAGGCATTAAGCGCAAATCCCTTTATCTCGACGTCCAGTCGCGTCGCTCATGCGTGGCATTGCTTCCCTTCGTTGTGGGTGTGAGATGAGCGGCCGGGGAATTGAATCGGGAGTGAAGTTACCTCCAATTTCGTCGAGTATATCAAGGATTAGTTGGGCTGGGTCAGAATTTATAGCCCGACGAGTCAGTTTAGGCTTCATTGGTGCTTTGTGTCGTTGATTTCACAAATTCACTTTGAATTTGTTGTTCGTCGGCTATGTTTGGTTTAAAATAATTTGATTAATCTTTCAGTTTTGTATAATATTACTACTGGCTATTAAACTTTTAGGCTGCTTTTCCACCAGAGATGTCCTATTCTGCATTGCTATGGATGTTTTTGATATCCACCAATCATATTCATTGGTGCACATACTATACTACTACACTGGTGGAAATGGATTCAACTAAGATGTGTTTCTTCTATGGAAGAATGCGTTCTTTGGTTGCCTGATTTCCTGCTATGGATGTGTGCTATGGATGCCTGCTGGATCATCTTCCTTACTATTGATACATCGCATAGCTCGAGCTGCGCATCTTCTTCGCGCAGATACTTTGCGGCGGAGATCTATAGCACATATTACTCCCACGGCTACATATCTTAGCATCAGTAAAAACGGTCACATAGTTTCGTTGCTCAGCTTTTACAATTGTCTGGTGGCCTTTCCACCAGAGAATTGTTTAGTAAAAGCTGAGCAACTCTTAGTGTGCAACTCTTAAGTGCGGGTCACGAAATAGACTAGATTTCCGTTCGCCCGCCCCGCCCGCACTTGGGTGCACCTGGGTGCACCTGTCAAAAACTATGTGTTTGCGTTACCCGCCAGTGGATTCCGCTGCCCGCCCCGCTGCCACTGTAATTGCACACTTAGGCCACTGACTATGACTACAAGGCAAGGACTGCCAAACATCGATCAACTGCGAATGATTGCCAGGAGCAACTTCTTAACCAGCTTTTGTTTCCGATGGTCACCCATTCTCAGACCGTCCTAGGCAAGCGCGGCTTAGCTTTGTAGATCGGTTTTGATTCTGCTATAAAAACTACTATTTCGAACTGAACATAAAAATGTTTCTGCTATAAATGTGACCCGCAATGTTTTGTGGACGTGAGTTATGTCGCCTATCTTATCAGCGGGTTCATAGGTAAGACCTAGAATATGAAGAATAGCCATTTTGGCTATAGGCATGAGATATTGTTATTTTAGAAATAAATGTGCGCAAATATTTTTTAGGTTCTAATTTCTTTTAGTAATTGATATCACAAGGCTTGAGAGACATAAAAGCCGATTTATTGATTCAAAACCGCGGCGCTGAGCTTGAACATCCTTTCCAAAAATGTGCAAATATTGGATTATTGAGAGAACTGTTTTGCAAGACATGTATGCAGATACGTTATTAAATGAAGTATTTCACGTTGGGCGGGCACGGGGAATATAATTCATTTAAATGGCAACTGAGCTAATGGCACGCTCCTATTAAAAAAAAAAAACCTGTTAAATGTTAAATTATTATATCGAGAGAAGTGGCAAACTTACAACTTACCTACAGTCACCATTTTCGTAATAATTTAGAATTAATTTTTAAAACATCACATTTTTTTTGTGTTTTGGTTAGTCATAATTTTGACAGGTTAAACAAAATTATGTTCGATTCCCAGAATTTCCTTCTTAAGAAAATCTTACTATCTTCCACTATACCTTTGGTAAAACATATCAGACTTTCAGTTTTCTGACTACCTTTATCGACTACCAGCTGTCTCGATATGAATGTCCACCCATACACGGAGCGACCATACAAACGATTCATTTAATTTTCTATCCTTATTCCACAGCCATACAGTATATTTTTGTCTGGCACAATATTATATTTATCACAATCAGAAGGGAAGGCTTTTGTCCTAAACAGCAACTTAGCGCTGGTCTTAGCGGACTGGACCCAAACAACATAATGCCATTAGAAGGGACTGCTACACTCTAACTTAAAATAGAGTTAAGAGCGGTTGACAAACGATCAACGACGATATAATACTAGACTCCGCATGCACGATCTAAGGAACGAAAATTATTCTGCCAACTCGCTGAGGTACTACGTAAGCGAGGGGGACGGGGTACTGCGTTGTGATTGGCTAACTCAAGGTCTGTGCTGTCTCAACGTATGTTTACGGCTCACAGGATTGGTCGAAATGAGACGAATATGAGACTTTTTTGCCTAATGTGTTGACAGACATCGGTCGCCTGTTATTACGAGTCTAGTATTATATCGTCGTTGCAAACGATTGTGGAATAGGCCCACCGTGTGTTTATTAGGCTGTTTGCAGATGGAATACGTACTGCGATTCTGATTCTACAATACTATCAGTAAGCCCTTTGCCACTGTGAGACATGCCGTTGTCAAACTGACAGGCGAAACGAATGCGTGCCGAAGCGTTTTTGTTTGTAATGCATGGAATTGTTTGAAACTTTGAAGCCAGTCACATAGATATCGGACCGCTTTCGTTTTTCAATGTGACTGGATTCAAACAATAGGCTAGTTTCCTAAAAAAATGTAATTAGTCCGTCTTTTAGATTATTCAAAAATAAGGGAGACGTATTTTTTATTTGTAAATTAGACCAAAAATGACAAAGATATAGCCTTTTAAAGTTACGTGTGACGTCACGATGCGTGGCATTTTTCGCGCAGAGTGACGTCACAGGTAACTTAAATAGGCTATTATCTTTGTTATTTTTTGTTTAATCGAAAAAAGAAAAAATACGTATCCAATATTTTTTTATAATCTAAAATACGGACTAAATAGAATGTAATTATTTTGACCCTGGAAACTACCCTATTCTATACATTACAAATAAAAACACTTCAGGTCGCATTCGCGTCGGCTGGCAGTTTGACAATAGCTTTAGCGCGGTAATGGCAAGCGGTAAGATCAAATTGTATAGAAATGTTTGAAAAACGCCACGACCCGCTGCCAGTGGCGAATTCGCGTCTTCACAAAGTAATTCATATCTTATTCGCACCGCCCGTCGTACCTAGTTGAAGACAGGCTGTTAGTTAATTTATAGTGGTCTCTAGATTAACACGTTTTCGTTTTCTCTCATGTACAAAGTTCTGAGTTCCTCAAGCTAGTACCAATTCGCTTTTTCAGTATTTCTGTCTTCATTGGAAAAAAACGTAGGTTTATGTATGCAATGTAAGTATAGAAATAGTTAAGGAAGGTGTGAACCCCACATAGTGAACATTATGTAAGCATGCGGACAGACTTACGTCAACAAAAGACATAGTTGAAGGAAATTCAAACAAAACGTATTATGAAGGAACATTTTCTACTAACTTCTGCGAACTATATTCATACTTGTTTGCTTGTGGGCGGACAGCCAAAATCTACAGTGGATTTTATACAAGTTATACTATATGGGTCAAGACTCAAGTTTCTGCTCGCCGTCCTCCTTCATGGGAAGCCCTCCATCTGACAGAGCAAGAACCAGGTCGTCTCTCTTAGTCCGACAGTGAAAATACTGGCCCGAACGAAAGTAACTCGAAACTTTTGCGTGACCCCCTACTCTCTATAAGTTCTGAATTCATAAGTTCCGATAATACATCGGGAATCGGGCAACTGTTTAATCGGTTTAGGCGCATTAGGGCTAATTCTCATTTGGGCAACCGACTCCATAATGGACTACTTCTCATTTGGGCTACTTCTCACTTGGGCTACTTCTCATCTGGGCTACCTCATGTTGTCCACAAATTTTAGTTCTTATCACTAATCTTACCTATGTCCGTAAGTGGTCGCGTTCTTGCGGGAGGCGAGTAATGGGCTACTCGCTGTCCGACCATGGACCATGCTCGGGTCGACGGCGCGTTGTGTTCCACTCGCGCCTTAAAGATTGTCGACATAATGACGAGGCCCCTCTAAATCCCCCCGGAACGTAAAAGGCTATTGAAGGACGCCGTGGATTTTAATCAGTACGAGCCTGATAGTACCTCCCGCCCTGCCCTGGGTTGGAGGACTCATTTGATGACTTTACCATGCTAAAAAATGCCTTTAAAATGACCCTGCAGCGTATACTTAAGAATCGGGATTATTCTTGCGTTTCTCTCAGCGTTTGTCCTCAACGAAAACTCAAACTAAGTGACCACGGCCTTACCTCAGAAGTTAATATCATACGCCATGAGAACACTCGCTACATAGGCTTATTAGTAAACCGGCTCTATGTCAGCCCTTTAATCGCTACCTTCGTTTATTAGGTATGCCCTCATAGACTAGGGATGGTCAAACTATCGAATTTTGTTTCGGCTAAGCGGATTAGCTTTTCCGACGGTATAATACTCGTAGTTTCTAGCTTTTTAAAATAATACTTATTATAAGTTTGTGGTCGCAAAATCGGTATTCAGGGGAAACGAAATAAGGTAATCCTGAAAAACATAAAAGTAGTTTGTGACACTTTTACGCCTAAAACCACGGAACCGATAATCCTGAAATTGGTAATTATATGCATAGTCGAAGGTACTCGTAAGTATAGAAACGAATATACCTTTCATCCCGAAGAAAAGTTCTTTAGACGTGTCTTTCGAATCATGATTTATTTAATTACATAATAACAAACACAACATAGAATTGTCAAATTCTAAACTAAGGCGCGCGAAGCCATGGACAAATGCTTGTATGGTACCTACCTTCTTTTGCGATTCAAGTTAATAACAGTTGTAGAATGGCACTCCAAATATTCAAAAGTTAAAAATGCAGGATACTATAGTAAAAAATGCAATAAAAAACATTGTAAAACATCGAATAGCAGGGATACTTGAAAAAATGTTGAGTATTTATAAAGTGCATTTCAGACGGGCGGACCATTTTGCAACCATTTAGTAAAATGTTGAGGACCGCTGTGTTTTTGTTCCTCTTAAAGGAATATTATTGCTACCTTGTTTTGCCTGCTAGCAATGGGACTCTTGAATTCCCTCCTAGCAATGGATCTTTCGAAATAAATCCAGAAATTCCAAGAAGAGCCTTAGATAAGGGGAAAATACCGATTGCATTTGATTGGAGGACTAGAAATATGGTTTCGCCTGTAAAAAGTCAAGGCGAATGTGCTGCCTGCTGGGCCTTTAGTGCTAACGGTAAAACTACATTCCTTTTTATGAAAAAAATGCCTATTTTTATGTCATCGGTAGGCTGCAGCTGAAAATCAGCGTCAGGTGGCAGACTTTGTATTGCCACCTGACATTATGATGAGCTGAGGCCCTTTGGCATTAACTCTTTATTACTTTATTTGTTTTGTTTTAGTGTTATGTTTTAGTGCAGCAATTTTCTTCCTTCTTTCAACGCAGATTTTAGAAACTCAACAGTTGCATGTCATAATTTAAGTTGAATCCTTGCTTGCTACGGTCAATGGTGGATTTCACGGGTTGTGTTCCGAGTTTTGCCGTATTTTTTTGTTTTGGTGTAAATCGTAAAAAAAACAAAGCAAGCAAGGCAGTGGTGGGCCAACTGCATCGACCCCATCTTACGAGTTCTAGGTCGTGTGTTCGAACTCAGCCAGGCGCATTACTTTGTGTAATTTATTTCATCACCACTGCTTTCAAAATTGTGAAGGAAAATATCGTGAGGAAACTGAATGATGATAATTATTATAATGATTAATGAAATTAAAAAAAAACTTTTAAATTATGTTGCAGCAAATATTGAGAGCCACCGGGCAATACACCTAAATGTAAAAGAAATGTTATCCGAGCAGTTTCTGTTAGATTGTGATGACGCCAAAAAAGGATGTAGTCCTGGATCCTTGACCGAAACGTTTGCGTGAGTTTCACTTAAAAGTTATTATAATCCTAATTAATATTTAAAATGCGCATGTGGTTTATTAAAACGTTTAGAAACCTTACCACGAGCTCTTATCGCGATCCAGTTTAGGCTGTGGGAAAGAGACAGAGTTATACAAGTCGTCTAGCGCCATCTCTTTCCCTTAGCGTAAACTGCACCGCGTTAAGAGCTCGTGGTACGCAACCTGTATCTGTTCCCTTGTTGTCTTCGTTGACGGACTTAGAATATACACACCCAGATTCGACGTAATTAGTTTCATAAGTAGTAGTAGTAGGTAGTACTAGTTTCGTAAGTTTTATTTCAGAAATATAGCGACGAAAATGGGTGGCGTGCTTCGGTTAACAGATTACGACCCATATGAAGGAAAAAGGAGGCAGTGCACATGGAATGCGTCCAACCCTCAACCTCAACCGGTACCTGTAATAGGGTTCCGAAGGGTGCCAAGAGATGAAGAAGTAATGGTTGAATACTTGTACAATCACGGACCATTGTCGGCAGGTAAGAGACAGAAATGTGCATTAAACACATCGCAGATTTCTACAGAAAGTATTTCTGAACCATAACAGGCCTGGCGCACTCCACGGTGTAGCCACGTACGTCAACGGGGCCCCTGCGTGTGCTTGTAGTATGAAACTGCATAATACGCGGGCGCACCATGGACGGGTTTCACAGTCGGTTGCCGCCCGCCGCCCGTTTCTCACGCTTTCCGAACATATTTTTACTTTATTCTCACGAGCAAAGATTGTACATTTGCTTGTTTTTGGGAAGTGACACTTCTGTACGTAGTACTTTTAAGTATTCTGTGACCATAATGATAATCTCTTCAAAGTTAGAGTGAACAGGGAGTCTAATTTCTAAGCACGAAACCCGTGATTTCGACATCGTTTCGTTTTACCATTGCCAATGGGATCGCTTAGCAGTCATCGCAGGTTACAGGTAGCCTGGTCACGAGATTATTTCCTTACCGTGACCCCGGAACATAACAGGCTACTGAAGGACACCGTGGATTTTGGTCAGTACAAGTCTGACAGTCCCTCCTGCCCTGCCCGGGGTGGGAGGACTCATTTGATGATTTTACCACGTTTAAAAAAAAAGGTTATAGGTTGCCTGATGTAGACCGCTACGATGCTGGGATTGATGATGGGGTGGATTCCATACACTACAAAAGAACAGCCAAGTTTAAGTGGCAGCGGCCATATCGTAGAACTGATAAATCAATTGGAATGAAAAGTTCTGGAGGACCTCCCACTCCTCTTAGGTAGACCTCCCACTAGGTGGACCGACGACATCGTAAGGCCCTTCGTACATTAGGAAACTCCGGTATCCGATACTCCAGTCGCATACCTAAGTCGCGCGACTCCAGTCGCGCACGGTCCGTACACAGCGGCGACTCGAGTCGTAAGACTCAAATCGTCTATTCGGCCACCATTCTATATTCAACCTTAATAATACATTGTACAAAACACAAAATGTACATCTCTTAACATAAATTAAAATGCTTCTATTTTAAAAATGACGAGCGCATTCCTATTTCAAATTTTTGGAATTAAAAATTGGCGCGTATAGAGGAAAAAATCAATCTAGAAAGAATATGGTTCATAATTTCGCCGCGCCAACCGGCTACAAGGTAGCTCTATTTGTTCAAGCTTTGACTTTCAAGGTGGTGACCATGGGTTCAAACCCCAGGTAAACATAGAATTTTTCTTTTTTCGCGTTTCAGTTGTTTTTTAGAGGTTTATTCAATTTTTTTCTAGGTTTTTTTTTATAGTTTTCTTTTATTTGCACCGGAACGCTGACGCCCTTACTGCTTGCTATGATGATGACCGTGGTTTCAAATTTCAGATTTGAATAGGTTTTTAGGGTTCCGTAGTCAACAAGGAACCCTTATAGTTTCGCCATGTCCGTCCGTCCGTCCGTCCGTCCGTCTGTCCGCAGTTTAGCTCAGAGACGCACAGTACTAGAGAGCTGTAATTTGGTGTAAATATACGGATTTGTTGTGCCGAAAAAGTGGTAAAATAAAATCTCGTAAAATATTTTTTTTTAGGGTACCTCCAGTACTTACATGTAAAGTGAGGATTTTTTTTTTCTCGCGTACCCCTTAGTGTGGGGTATCATTAAATAGGCCTTTAAAAAATAATGATAGTTTCCATTAACAATTTTTTGATAAAAAAATTGGTTTGTGAAATATTAAGCTTTAAAGTGCTAAATTTTGCTCGATTCGAGTGTCCCCCCCCTCTACCAGCTAAACGGTTATGTTTGGGGGTGTGAAAAAATTCGCAATAGTAGTATATATAACGAAGTTTAAAAGAAAATTATCATGACTAAGTAGGCTTTACAACTTTACGAGTAATAGTCGACCAACTTATAAAATGTAATTGTTCTTAAACAAAATGTATCGGAGACAACTGCAAATGTAAGTTTGTCAACTTTATTTTTACAGCTTTATAGGTATGTTTTTTGGGGATAGGTAGGTTTTTATCGTCAACTATTTTTAACTAACTTCAAAAAAAGGAGGAGGTTCTAAATTCGTTGTAATCTTTTTTCTTATGTATTTTCCCCGATTTCTCAAAGACTCCTGGACCGATTTTGAAAATTCTTCTTTTTAAAATTAAATTCAGCGAATCAGTTTAGTTAGTTCGCATAAGTATTTTGATGGGCAACTACGGAACCCTACACTGTGCGTGGCCCGACACGCACTTGGCCGGTTTTTTTAATGTTTTCGTTTTCTTAATTACTTTATTTTTGTCGTATGTGCAAGTACATGACGAATCTGGGTTAAAGTAGTAATGTTTGTAACGAAACCATAATAATTTATAAAAGTTCAAAAAGTTTGACACCATGCTCGATAAATGGCGCTGTCGTCGAGTTAGATCGCGCTATCGTTTTGTTAGGTTCTATTGAAGGACACCGTGGTTTTTAGTTAGTACGAGTCTGACAGTCCCTCCCGCCCTGCCCGGGGTGGAAGGACTCATTTAATATGATGATTTTACCACTTAAAAAAAAAACTTTTTCCATGCTAATTATCTATTAGAATATTCTTTTGAATTTGACAAGCCTGTTGGTCTAGTCGTTAGTGACCCTGACTGCTATGCCGGAGGTCGTGGGTTCGATTCCCACCCAGGACAAATGTTTGTTTGATGAGCACGATCATTTGTTCTGTGTCTGGGTGTAATTTATCTATTATATTTATGTATTTAGAAATATATAAGTATGTTTATCAGTTGTTTAGTACCCATAACACAAGCTCTGCTTAGCTTGGGACGAGATGGCGTTGTGTGATAGTTGTGGAATAAAACCAGCGTTTACTTGTTTGAACGAAGAAAATTTTATCAATTTTTTTTTTTTTTTTTTTTTGTGTATGGCATCTCGCAGGTCAACCTCTAATAGGTTGTGTACTGCTTAACCGGACTTTTCTGTGGATGCCTTAAGAATTTAAGGCCTCCAGCCAGGGCAAAAAAATTTTATCAATGAATTTTAGGTCCTTATATACTTTTGGTGGTAACGAAACCATATCGCGATTCAGAAAAACTAACAACGCCATCTAGTTACACATATCCCAAGTAACACACAAGCTGTATATAAGTACACATTTGTAAAACTATACGGTTTAAAAATGAATATTCTTTGTATAAGAGCCTTAGAAATAGCTAAATGTTGTATTAGGTTGAGTTTGGACTCGTAAAATTCTTAATGCTTAATAGGTTCTGTATATTGTACTTTATTTCTTTAAACTTAATAATTAAGATATGTTAGACAATTATACAAACATTATTAAGTATTTCGCGTTCTATGTATTGGTAAGTTGAAAAAAAGTCCCTATGGAAGCATTTATCTGAATAATCATAATCAGTATTGCTATTATTCAATCATTACTAAGCTAGTAGCGTTTGTTTCAGCTGTTTGCTGCATAGTTTATAACAATCTGAATAAAGGTATAAGATAATGCAGTTTTACAGCTTGATACTGAATAATTGTAAAGTGAACTTTATTAGTCCCTACGGAAGCATGTACCTGAATAATCTTATCAGACTTGCTAATATTCAATAATTACTAAGCTAGTAGCATTTGATTCAGCTGATTGCTGACTAATGTATTACAATCTGAATAAAGCTATTAGATAATGCTGTCGTACAGTTTTATACTGAATAATTGTACGTTGAAATAATTATTAAGGCTCTTATTCAAATTAAAGAAACACAGTTACGTTATATCAGCAAATAGCTTAATATCAGGTTTGTTAAAATCATTTGTAAGCTATATTTTTCATGTTGTTTACATCAAGATGGGGCAAAAATCTTGGAAACAAAAGAAACGGTAACATTAAAAGAAAATAAAAGAATATTTGAGAATCAATTGTAGGAAACGCTCAAGATCTGTAATAATAGTATGAAAAAAATTACGGAGTACCAGCCAGCATGAGTTGCTGTCGTGCAATGAAGGGGATTCCGTACATCAAATAAATCAAACAGATTGTTTTTATTTCCCAATTGCCTACGATACGAATGTTGAAGTGACTGCTGTGGCTGAAGAGCGCAAAAAACGTGGCCACCGCCTATGACGCGCGCTTCAGCCACAGCACTCACTTCTAGAATCGAGTAGCGGTGTCTGCGAAATGAAAATAAAAGATTTTTGTTTTTTACTTCAGTTTACTTTGTTTTCATTTGGAACTTAACCTATAGTTACTGTGTGCATGAAAGGTATAAAATACAATTCATTCATAGGATTGAAAAATTTACTGCAAAGTTTTAGATTAATATTTTCCACTTTTCCACAACATCACTCAAAAACATTGTCAATAAGTTGTCGTTTCGCATAAATATCATGGATTCATATCTGATGTACATCAGCACCCATTGACTGTAGTGTGGCTACATTTTAAATTTGACTTAAGGTTCCTTCCGAGACTATGGAATGCTTAAACCTTCATCATTGGCAATTACATGATTAGATATTTTACTGGTTAAGAATGATATTTTCATTTTATAGGGGCTACTATAAAGTTCGCCTCAGGATCGATCTGCAACAAAAAAATATTATATTATTTTGTAGCGATTATTCCACTGAATGTAGAACCCTAAAAAAGGGGAATTAATGTAGAAATGTGGTCAACTATTCAAGTGTTATTCAGAAGTAAGCGTATTGAAATGAGTCTATTTAAGTGAGATCTGAGTAACTAGATTCTTGTTCACTTTTATGCAGCAATGAAGCGATCGCCATTTTTTGTTTTGTGGGTTATTATAATTACAAGAAATTCACCAAGATTACATGAATGCTAAATGTTACAACTACAAAATTTTCAATCCAATTTATCATATGTTCCATTGGAATTGCTAAAATTAGAAATTTCGTCATAAGTATTTTAGTCAGACCGAGCATGCATTTACGAAAATAATATTTACAATCACTTATCTTGATTATTCAAGCGGCGCGTTAAAAATAATCGAAAAAATCATAAACTATTTACGACAAAATAATTTTCGCACTAAGAATTAACATGTAGCAAACCTATAACTTAATTATTGAAACTTTTGCTTACCGTTTTATTATCTTCGCCATTTTTTGTCATGCAATGACTCCATCACCGACATTTAAGATTTCTGATTGTCTACTTTCACAATTTATATGAATAAAATCTGTATTATTGTTTACCAAAAAAGTAATGCTGAATAAATTCTGAATCCAGTAACGAAATTGACATAAACTGAATATTGTATGAGTAAGAGCTTAATAAAAGCTATATCAGCTGTTAATCAGAAGTTATTAAGATGATTTCACCATTGTAAAGCTCCTG